>CM038049.1:67237790-67760290 GCA_021397845.1 Areca catechu | reverse complement strand
TCTACTTATGCTATGGACAAACCACTTTCTCTCCCTCCACTAATAATGAAAATAAGGATTATGCATATACTACTCTTATGAAAATTAGCCATTTTAAATGTTAACTTATTCCAAACCATGAGAGAAAGAGAGAAATTCAACTCATGGCTTCCAAGGGCCATTAAAATAAAAACTTCTATAAAAACCTTTTTTTGTAAAGAGGTGGTAGGGGTCCTATCGATAGCAATGAAAATATAGATATGTAGAGAGGATGGTAACCAATTAAGCCAAGTCCAGTTAGAAACTACTTATGCACATGCATATAAAGAAATGCTATTGATATGCTTCAACAATCATCGATTTACTTATTGTTGACTCCACAAATTGATTTTGATGATAAGCAAAATAGTTAAGTATAATTTGAGGACTAATGATTTGCTTTAAGTGTGTTTTCATTGAAAGGATGCTCACAAAATTTGAAGAAGCCCAATTGTGTTGAAGAACCAAGTTTGAATGGAATGATTGCACAAAACAAGACTTGGACACTCAAAGAGTTGGTTGAATAGATTACTAAGGCAAATGGAAACATGTTCCAGTACAAGTTCAGCAATTTCTGTACCTTTTTTTGATGATGTGATGACTTAAGGTGTCGACACATGACATGATATATCGACACATGAAGATGGTGTGTCGACTCAGGCCGGTACGCAGCAAAATTTCAAATGGCATAGATGATGTGTCGACACATGAATCTTATGTGTCGACTCAAGGTGTCAACATATGGATCAACACATCACCTGAGAATTTCAAGCCACAGAATTTGTAGAAGTTGAAGGAATAGTTGATATGTCGACACACGAACCTTATGTATCGACTCAACTGAGAATGTGTCGACTCAGCTGATTTTTCTAAAGAATCTGAATGAAACATTTTGAACTTGTGTCAACTTAAGAAGAACATGTGTTGACCTAATATGTCGACACATGAAGAGGAAGTGTCGACACATGGAGTTCTGACAACAGTAACGGCTAGTTTTTTTCAATGCAGAACTCTCCCAAATGCCCTCCAACGGCTAGTTTTTCAAATATAACGACTAGATTTCGGTTTTGGGGGTTTGGGAAAGTATATAAAGGCTCCAAATCAAATCAAGAAGATAAGTATTGAATATCCTTAAAGAGTTTAAAGAGAAAAGAAGAGAGAGAGCCTTAACTCCTATTCATTCAAAGCTCAACCACTCTCAAGCAAAGGGAAGCCTTCCAAGCATTCAAAGCTATCAAGTGCATTGAAGATCATTCAATCTTGGGCATTCAAAAGGCTTCAACAAGAGCAAAGCAATACTACATCAAGCTATATCGACTTATTTGCTTTTCATTGAAAGCTTATATTGGTTCTTTATTTCTCCATCTTTTATCTTGTAAAGGTTATTGTTAGCCTATTGGAAAACCAAGTGAGATTTTTGATAAGCCTTGAAAATCAATTAGGTTGATGGTTAGCCCACAAAACCATTTAGATTTTTGGTTAGCCCGGAAAACTAAGGAGATTTTTGGTTAGCCTTGTGAAAATCAATTAGGTTCCTAGTTAGCCCGTAAAACCAAGTGAGGTTGTGACTTGTGAGCCTTGTGAAAACAAGTCGAGTTTTGATTAGTGAGCCCGGAAAACTAATCGACTGTAATCATTAGATTATAATGAATTTCCAAGGGGATCTTGGGGAGTGGATGTAGGTGCATTGTTGGCACCGAACCACTATAGATTGTTGTGTTTGTGATTGCTTGTTCTCTCCCTCCTTGCTCTTTACATTTCTCTTATTGCTTTTAATTTCCGCTGCACTTTTACATTAGAGCATTGCATTTTAATTTTAGTACCTTGTTGAATTGAATTGCATATCTTGTCTTGTAAAGTTTGCTACTTGTTTTATCAAGTTTAGCTTTTTTTTTTTTTTGAAACCCAATTCACCCCCCCTCTTGGGTTGCTCTCTCGCAACAAGTGGTATCAGATCCTTGTTCTCAGTATATAGGCTTTACCGCCTTGAGTAAAGATCTATGGCAACCCCAATTGGTACTAGTGTAGTTGAGGGACAAGCCTCAAACTGACCTCCATTTTTCAATGGTGCAAATTACACTTATTGGAAAACTAGGATGAGAATTTATATGCATTTTATAGATTACAATTTGTGGAAAGTAGTTGATAAGGATCCCCGTGTTCCTTCAGTGGTGGTTAATGATGTTTCCATCCCAAAACTTAAAGTGGATTGGGATGAAAATGATATTAAATAATCCGAGATCAATGCTAAGACAATGAATCTCTTGTATTGTGCATTAGATCATAGTGAGTTCAATAGGATATCTACATGCATGTCCGCCAAGAAATATGGAACATACTTGAAGTTACCCACGAGGGTACCGATCAAGTGAAGAACACTAAAGTCAATATGTTAGTGCACACATATGAGATGTTCTGGATGGAACCAAATGAATATATTACTGATATGTACACACGTTTTACAAATATTGTAAATGCTATGAGGAGTCTTGGTAAAGTCATATCTAATACTAGTCTTGTGAATAAAATTCTTAGGTCACTACCAACGTTGTGGGATCCAAAGGTGATCGTAATTCAAGAGGCAAAAGATGTAGACAAGCTTCCACTTGAGCAGCTAGTAGGATCGCTCATGACCTATGAGCTTAACTTGAAACAGAAATCAATGAACTTAGATAAAAAGAAGAAGGGGATCACTTTTAAATCAAATATTCAGGAAGAATCCTCGATTGATGAGTCTGATGATGATGAAGAAGAAAAAGGTGAAGAAGCCCTCCTTGCCCGAAAATTTAGAAGATTCATGAAGAGGAGAAAGTTTCCCTACAAAAAGAAATTTCAATCCAAGGAAAAGGGAAAGGAAAAAGAAAAAGAGAAAGAAAAGGAAAAGGAGAAGGAAGTATCTATATGCTTCGAGTGTAAGAAGCCCGGGCACTACAAATTTGATTGTCCTCTCCTCAAGAAATCAAGGAAGAAACTAAGGAAGAAAGCAATGATGGCCATGTGGAGTGATAGTGAAGACTCCAATTCAGAAGAAGAGCAGACTGAAATTGCAAATCTTTGCTTCATGGCACATCAGGATAACGAAGAGGTATATTCCAACTCTGAAGTTGATTTTACTTTTGATGAACTTAAAAGTGCTTTTGAAGAATTGTTGCATGATTATAAGTTAGTATTATCTGAAAATAAGAAATTAAAAAAGTATGCTAATAGTTTCTCATTAGAAAATAATTCTTTACTTAATGATGTTAGTTCTTTGAAAACTAAGCTAGATGTTTTGGAAAAGAAAAATAATGCTTTAGCTATAGAAAATGAAGTTCTAAAAAGACCTAAATATGTTGTTTCTAACAATGATCTCTTAAAGAAAAACAAGGATTTGGAACTTGAAAATAAAAAATACAAAAATAAACTTGAAAAAATCAAACCTTTTGTTGATAAGTTCACCTTTAGTTTAGAAAAGCTGAATTTACTTTTAAATAATCAAAGAGCAGTTTCAATAAGGCAGATTTAGGATATAAATCCCAAAAGCAAAAAGTATTTCAAAAACTTTTTGTACCTACATCATCCAGTATTACTTGTTTTACTTGCAAAAAATTAGGTCATAAATCATATCAATGCAGTTTTAGAAAAATCATGTCTTTTGGTAAAGTGGGGTCCAAAAGGAACCATTTTGAATGCTAACCCGAAAGGATCCAAGTTAGCTTGGGTACCTAAAAACAAAGCTTGATCTTATTGCAGGTGTGTCTTGCAATCAAGGAAAACAAATGAATTTGGTATCTTGATAGTGGTTGCTCAAGGCATATGACTGGAGATGTGAAGCAATTCACTTCTCTTGAAGCTTTGAATGGAGGGAGTGTGACCTTCGATGATAATGGTAAAGGTAAAATCATTGGAATTGGTAAGGTTCACATAACTCCTTCTAATAGTATTAGTAATGTACTTCTAGTAGATGGTTTAAAGCATAATCTCTTAAGTATTAGTCAGTTTTACGATAAAGGTTTTCAAGTAGTTTTCAAATCATCATATTGCATGATTTCTAGTCCATATTTAAATGGAGTACAATTTATTAAAAAAAGGCATGGAAATATTTATCTTGTAAATCTATCTTTACCTAATGGAGAATGCCTTGTTGCAATGAATTCTACCAAAGAAGAAACTAATTGGTTGTGACATAGAAAGTTAGGGCATGCTAGTATGTACCTTATTCCAAAACTTTGCAAAAATAATTTAGTTAGAGATTTACTTGAAATCAGTTTTGAAAAAGATAGAATTTGCCAAAGCATGTCAATTTGGAAAACAAGTCAAAACTTCTTTTAAACCAAAAGGATTTATAACTACTAGTAGACCACTTGAACTACTCCATATGGATCTTTTGGACTAATAGAACATTAAGTCTAGGAGACAAGAGATATGGATAGTTATCATGGATGATTTTTTTTAGATTTACTTGGATTTCTTTTTAGCACAAAAAGATGAATCATTCCATATTCATAAAGTTTTATAGAAAAGTTTCAAACGAAAAAAGGTTTCAGTCATTTGTATCCGTAGTGTTCATGGAACCGAATTGAAAACCAAGATTTCAAAAACTTTTATAATGAAAAAGGGATAGAATATAATTTCTTTTATTTGACATCATTGCAGATTTTATGAAAGTAGATTATGAAAAAAGATTTAATTAATAAATTAATAAAAGGCAAAGATATGAAGTGATTTCTGATCAATTATAAAAAAGTGAATGAAGTAATAAAAAGACTGAAATAAGTAATGATCGAACACTAGTGATACTCAGCAGAATGGGTTAGCAGAAAGGAAAAATCGCACTTTAGAAGAAATGGCATGCACTATGCTTTGTGAAAACAATTGCCAAGTATTTTGGGCTGAAGTATAAATACAGCCGTATGTTTTGAATCGAGTTTTGATACGCCCTATTTTAAAGAAAACTCATATGAGCTCTGGAACCAAAGAAAACCAACTTTGAAATATTTTCGAGTTTGGTTGTAAATGCTTATTTGAATAATGGAAAAGATCATCTAGGAAAGTTCGATGCCAGTCTGATGAAGGTATCTTCTTAGGATACTCTACATCAAGCAGGGCATACAGAGTATTTAACAAACGAACTTTAGTTGTAGAAGAGTCAGTACATATTGTATTTGAGGAATCTGCTAACAAATCCTCAAGAAAAAAGGTTACATCTGATGATTGTGCAGGTGCTGACAAACTTCAGAAGCTGACATTGGATGATCAAGCTCAACCAAATGAAGAAAATCAGGACAAGGGTGAGAAAGAAGATGACACTCCAGTGCATCATAATCTACCTAAGGAGTGGTGGTATGCTCATGGACACCCTAAGAAATTAATCTTAGGTGATCTATCTAAAGGGGTAAGAACTCGAGCTCTATTAGAAATGAATGTGATATATAGCTTTTGTATCTCAAGTAGAACCTAAATGTTTTGAAGAAGTTGAAAAATACTCTAATTGGATCAATGCTATGCAAGAAGAACTAATACAATTTGACAGAAATAATGTTTGGACACTTGTAGAAAGACCATCTAATGTTTCAATTATTGGCACTAAATGGATATTTAGAAATAAATTAGATGAAAATTGTTTTATCATTAGAAATAAAGCTAGGCTAGTTGCTAAAGGCTACATCAGAAGGAAGGAATTGATTGATGAAACTTTTGCTCCTATTGCTAGACTTGAAGCAATTAGACCATTGTTAGCTTTTGCATGTTTTATGAACTTCAAATTATTTCAAATGGATGTTAAGAGTGCTTCTTAAATGGTTTTATAAATAAAAAGTTTTTGTTGAACAACCACCGGATTTAAAAGTCATGCACATCCTGATCATGTTTTCAAACTGCACAAAGCACTTTATGGATTAAATCAAGCACTAGAGCATGGTTTGAAAGGTTAAGCAAATTTCTTATTGAAAATGAATTTTCTAGAGGAAATGTTGACAAAACACTATTTTTAAAAAGGAAAGACAATGATTATTGGTAGTATAAATATATGTTGATGACATCATTTTTGGTGCTACTAATGAAATTCTTTGTCAAGAGTTTGCTAAGCTTATGCAATGTTAGTTCGAGATGAGCATGATGGGAGAACTCAACTTCTTTCTCGGACTCCAGATCAAGCAAACTTCAGATTGTATCTTCATCAACTAAGCTAAGTAACAAGAGAAATTATTAAAAAGTTTGGGATGGAGACTACTAAGTTAATAGGTACGCCTATGAGTCCCTCATGTAAACTAGATAAAGATGAAAATGGTAAATCTATGGATCAGAAATTATAGAGGCATGATAGGATAGAGGCATGATAGGCTCTTTACTGTATCTTACTGCTAGTAGACTGGATATTATGTTCAATGTTTGCATATGTGCTAGATATCAGTCTGAACCTAAGGAATCACATCTTATGGCTATTAAGCACATTATTAGATATCTGTCTGGTACTATTAGTATTGGTTTGTGATATGTTATAAATTCTTCTACTGAATTGATTGGATATCTGATGCAGACTTTACTGGTTGTAGATTAGATAGAAAGAGTACTAGTGGAAACTTGCCAATTTCTTGGGGTTAACTTAATCTCATGGTTAGCAAGAAACAAACTTCAGTTGCACTATCCACAGCTGAGGCTGAGTATATTGCAGCAGGAAGTTGTTGTGCTCAAATCTTGTGGATTAAGCAACAACTTGAAGACTTTGGAATCAAGTTGGCTAGAACTCCCATTAAATATGATAATACCAGTGCTATTTGCTTGACTAAAAATCCTATTCAACACTCTAGGAGCAAGCACATTAAATTAGACATCATTTTATTAGAGATCATGTTGAAAACAATGATATTTTGCTTGAATTTATATGTACTGAATTTCTATTAACTAATATTTTAACTAAACCTCTCTTAGAAGATCGATTCTGTATGATTAGAAGAGAGCTCGGGATCATCAATCCATTTGATTAAATCTTTACTCCAGATTTGACTCAAATTAGATCTATTCAACCTTATTTTTGATGAATCATGATTAATCATTGATGACTTGACTCCAAAAACTGTTATTTCAATTGATTTTGATCATTCTGAGAAATTCTTAATTTTTTAGTTTTTAAGTCGATGTGTCGACACATCATGTGTCAACACCAAAATGTGTCGACACATGCATGAGTCGACACATGCCCGATGAGAAACTGAGATTTTAAGGGTTTCGAACCATTTTTTCCCAAAATTCATTCTCCTCCGAGCCGATACCTCAATTCCAGGTATCCATCATGTTCATCCTCTCATTTCTTTGCTTTTACCCACCATTTTCTCGGATTTGAAGGTTCGGTGGTTTTTTTTGTTGGATTTACTTCTAGGTTTTAGCTTCTAAACCCTAGAAACTCCCTATTTCCACCAAAAACCTTGTCCAAACCTTGATTGTTGACAATGGATCCTCGCAAACAAGTCGTTCGCCAACCGCGTCAGTCACAACATGAAGAAGAGCAGAGAACGAAGGCACGACACGAGTCTAGGGCTCCGGATCTGCCAGCACGATAGTTGTTTGCACCTTTTAGTCGGATGAGCTCCAAGACAGTGGTTGGAGGACGCCGAGTGGACTTCTCTTTCTTGGACCAGCAATATTTTCGGATAGGAGAGTGGATCTGACATGCAGGTTTGGCATCTTTCTGTTCGCTCAGCGAGAGATACTATTTCGGGCTGATGAGAGAGTTCTACGGATCACTTGCCTGCGGATCAGATGGCTGGATTGCTCATGTCAGAGGATGGGATATTCCTATTTCAGCAAAGATTTTGAGTAGGGTATGGGATATACCCATGACTGGATCAGTTATTGACAGTCTGTTGGACAGAGTTAGTGGGCTCCAGTGTATTTTTAAGTATGATATCTTACCAGAGGGAGCCACTGTTCCTGCTTCAAGACTGTCTGCGGAGATGAGACTACTACATCATATAGTTGCCTGGATTCTTCCATCGAAGACCGGTCGATTTGACTACATTGCTGAGCGAGAGCTGCTCATGATGGTCTCCCTGATTCAGCGGACGCCGATTTGTCTTCCTATTTTGATGATCCATCAGATTACTGAGACGATGTCTAGTCAGCGGCTCTGCTTGCCGTATGGCATGGGTTTGACAGTACTATTCAAGAGTATGGAGTCAACTTCCAGGATAAGCCTTATCGTACCTTGATCCATACCGATGTATATGATATCAGGTCATTGCATCGCATGGGTTATCACTTAGTCCGAGGCCAGTGGACATGGAGGACATCAGGACAGGCCGAGGATGCAGCTGACATTGATGAGGACACAGCAGAGGAGGAGCGAATTCTGTCAGGTGAGGCTAGACCGAGCGAGACACAGCCTGAGACGGCAGCACAGCCAGCTCAGCCAGATCCTTCTACATCTGCCCAGCCACAGCCAGTGCAGATGGAGACTCCTGGTGTTTCAGATACTCTAGAGGATAGAGTCAGACACATTGAGATCGATGTTTTCATCATGAGGCAGCATCTTGACATGTTTATTGCTGATACGAGAGAGAGCCACATTAGTCTCAGTGATGGTATTTCGGCTATTCTCTCAGTATTGTCCAGATCTTCTACGGGTGCTCCTGCTGTAGATACAGTTCCTGCTTCTGTTGATGTTTCTGCTCCAGTACTAGCTGATGACGTTGCTGATATTGATACTGGTGCTGAGACTACTATTGGAGATGGAGTTGAAGGTACTATGTTGGAGATATTGATGGAGATACAGTGACTGACTCAGACCGGTTTGATATATGATGATCTTACGTTAGATTCAGTTATGGAGGGACGGATGATTGTGTACTAGCGAGACCTGTTGACCCTCCTTCTCACTCTGCTTCGATACCTGATTCATCCTCTCCTTCCATATCGGATGATCACACTCCCATTCTAGTTCCTATTCCTATTCTTAGTCCTGTTGTTGACCTACCTGACAGGATATTTCATTCATTGATTCTCCTGACATTTACAACCTATCCTCGAGACCCCCCCTTGATACACATATTATAGATATACCGATAACCTTCCACACTGATACTATTGTTCTTGATACGCCTGTATCATCACTATTACACCTACTTTTGATAGTCCTACCTTCATTCTTCATCATTCATTCGAGAGCTTGGGTTTTATACACCCGGCTTTCAGCATCTCGATTCAGGCCCCCACTTTTGATCGTACTCTTGCTCCAGCTGTTGCTGAGATGATTCGCCCGATCAGTTCAGTTCCTGCGGAGGATGCTTCTACCTCTACTGCTACTGCTTTAGCCAGAGGTCGGACCTATATTCATCGCAGAGGACGTGGACACCGTACCCCTCCTCAGCCGACCAGTACCAGACTTCGAGATCTTCGACCACGATGGCCGCGAGCTCGATCTTTTACTGATACCAGATCGATCGAGATTGGTTCATCTTTTGATGACTCGATCGATGAGGATTAGGACATTGATGTATTTCTAGATAGTTTACTTTCATGCTTACATGTACTTTTATCCTTGTTGTGTACTTGATGTACAAGTTCCTGACATATATGAAAAACCTTATTTTTTTTCATTTTTATATCTTTGATGAACATAAATGATGTCTTGATTGCTTTTATACATTTAATGACTATGCTTTGTCTTGTTTATACATTTCCTTTACTTCCTACCTTTTTAATGATAACAAAAAGGGGAAGTAGTTCATGATTTCATTTAAGTATAAATGTTTTACATGTTTACTTCTCCAAACTAAAGGGGAGTAAATTGATTCACCTTTTGTCATGAAAACCTGAATTTATGAAAGGGGGAGCTTAACCTTTTGTTAAAGTAATTTGATTCTCAAAACCCCTCTTTCAATGTTTTTGAAAAGATTCTCATAAATTTTGTTTTGAATCATTAATTCAGGGGGAGCTTTGTTAATTGCTGAAATTTTTATTGTAAGAGTATCATGATACTGTTCTTATTGCATTTAAATAAATATCAAAGTTCTGACTAAGTTCTGATACTCTTCTATCTTTAAAACAACTCAAATTCTATCACTTGTGTTTTGAATGATATATCTTTAAGTAATGATTGATACTTAATGCTTTCAATATTGTGCATCTTGATTAATTCTCTTAAAGCTTTACTTTTAAAGCAATTTATACTTTAAGGATTTTGTCATCATCAAAAAGGAGAGATTGTTGACTCTACTAATTGATTTGATGATAAGCAAAACAGTTAAGTATAATTTGAGGACTAATGATTTGCTTTAAGTGTGTTTTCATTGAAAAGATGCTCACAAAATTTGAAGAAGCCCAATTATGTTGAAGACCCAAGTTTGAATGAATGATTGGATAAAACAAGACTTGGATACTCAAGACTTGGTTGAATGGATGACTAAGATAAATGGAAACATGTTCCAGTACAAGTTCAGCACTTTCTGCATCTTTTTTTGATGATGTGTCAACTCAAGGTGTCGACACATGACATGATGTGTCGACCATGAATGGTGTGGTTGACTCAGGCCGGTACGCAACAAAATTTTAAATGGCACAGATGATGTGTCGACACATGGACCTTATGTTCGACTCAAGGTGTCAACACATGGATCAACACATCGTCTGAGAATTCAAGCCACAGAACTTGCAGAAGTTGAAGGAACAGTTGATATGTCGACACACGGACCTTATGTGTCGACTCAATTGTCGACTCAACTGAGAATGTGTCGACTCAGCTGATTTTTCTAGAGAATCTGAATGGAACATTTGAACTTGTGTCGACTCAAGAAGAACATGTGTCGACCTAATGTGTCGACACATGAAGAGAAAGTGTCGACACATGGAGTTCTGACAACAGTAACGGCTAGTTTTTTCAAGTGCATAACTCTCCCCAATGCACTCCAACGGCTAGTTTTTCAAGTATAATGGCTAGATTTCGATTTTGGGGATTTGGGAAAGTATATAAGGCTCCAAATCAATCAAGAAGATAAGTATTGAATATTCTTAAGAGTTTAAAGAGAAAAGAAGAGAGAAGAGCCTTACTCCTATTCATTCAAAGCTCAACTACTCTCAAGCAAAGGGAAGCCTTCCAAGCATTCAAAGCTATCAAGTACATTGAAGATCATTCTATCTTGGGCATTCAAAAGGCTTCAATAAGATCAAAGCAACACT
Source organism: Areca catechu (assembly GCA_021397845.1). NCBI lineage: Eukaryota > Viridiplantae > Streptophyta > Magnoliopsida > Arecales > Arecaceae > Areca > Areca catechu. Next base: position 67,749,121 of record CM038049.1, on the reverse strand, counting down.
ACATCGAGCTACATCGACTTATTTGCTTTTTATTGAAAGCTTACATTGGTTCTTTATTTCTCCATCTTTTATCTTGTAAAGGTTATTGGTTAGCCTATTGGAAAACCAAGTGAGATTTTTGGTAAGCCTTGAAAATCAATTAGGTTGGTGGTTAGCCCGCAAAACCACTTAGGTTCTTGGTTAGCCCGGAAACCAAGGGAGGTTTTTGGTTAGCCTTGTGAAAACCAATTAGGTTCTTGGTTACCTGTAAACCAAGTGAGGTTGTGACTTATGAGCCTTGTGAAAACAAGTCGGGTTTTGATTAGTGAGCCCAAAAAACTAATCGGCTGTAATCATTGGATTATAGTGAATTTCCAAGGGGATCTTGGGAAGTGGATATAGGTGCATTGTTGGCACCGAACCACTATAGATTGTTGTATTTATGATTGCTTGTTCCTCCCTCCTTGCTCTTTACATTTTGCTTATTGCTTTTAATTTCCGCTGCACTTTTACATTAGAGTATTGCACTTTAATTTTAGTACCTTGTTGAATTGAATTGCATATCTTATCTTGTGAAGTTTGCTACTTGTTTTATCAAGCTTAGCTTTAATTTTTTTTTTTTTTGAGACTCAATTCACCCCCCTCTTGGGTTGCTCTTTGGGCAACACTTATGTTTTTAGATAGGCCCACCTTGTAATGCTAGATGGAATACAAAGAAATAGGGTTTTTGATTCATAAAGTTGGTAGGGCACATATAAACAACAAATACAACCAAGAATTACAAAAGTATGGTGAAAGCTAAAATAACATCAAAAGACCTAAAGCAAAATAATGATACATCAATAAGATTTTCAAGTCCTACTCGTCTAATTTTCAATTACTCACCCCTCCAAATTTTCTTTCTAAAATAGAGAATAACTTTCCTTTAACCTTATCATCCCCTGCAAAACAATTCAATAATTTTTCATCATCCAATCCACCATTTTTTCTAGTATTTAGCAAGCTAGTAAACCTCTTTATCCATTCTTGTCTCTTTGAGACATCTCTCACACTATATTTGTTGGCTCTTCATATTATTCTTTCCTATAATTTATAACAAATTCACATTCTAAGTATAGCTAGTACTTTCATGTATTATCTCTACCTTTATCATTCCTTTATCGTCTTCTAACCCTCTAACTACATGACTTTCTTTAATTCTTTCAAGGCTTTACTTTCAAGTACCCTCAATCTGCAAGTGATCACTACATCTTTTGATCTTTTATAGTCCTCAACTAGCAACTTCAACTTCCTAGGGGTCCATACTCATCCCTTTAAGGACTTAAAGTGGCCTATTTTTATCTTATCATCGAGGATAGATAAAGATAATTAAAGTGATAATATAAAGCTAAAACTTCTTTGAGATAAGATAAACTTAAGTTAAAATAAAGAATTCCACTATAGTTACAATTTCTTAATGGAAGGAAGAAGTATGTTAAACCCTAAAGGAATCCCTGGTCTAGCTTATATAATTGCTTGGGACTTTTCATCGGTTTATCGATTTTTTAAGATCCACTACATAACCAGAAGCACCCTTTTCATGATTCAAGCAAAATCCACATGTACTTTTAAGATCTTTGATTAATTAGATTTGAATGTCAATGGCAAGAGGCATATTTTATTCTACATCTCATATTAAATTTTCTATATAGTGGTATAAAGCCACTATGTATACTATTTTATTCAATCCTATATAAAGTTTTATAGATATAGATGGTATCAGCTAGATTTGGCTAATCATTCTGGCTAGATACATGATCCTAGTTGTCACAATCAGGATTGTTCCTAGATTTCGAGGCATTTATTTTTGTTTATATTAGAGATTTGTTTTATGATTATCATGAGTTTAAAAATGATTGATGGTGTCAATCCTGGAATTCATGGCCAAAACTTTGATGATTTATTTACCTTAAATTATTATTTATTAAATAAATAAATAAATCTAAAGGAGGAAGAATAAGGATAACATCATTGTCATCCCTTTGTTCTTTCCCTCATCTGAACATGAGAGCCTCCTCCATCCAAGTGGCTAGATCTCCAAGACCTTGCTCTATCCTCTCATGCTGGTAGCACATATTACCATGTTGATTTTCCCTCTTCGGCAACCACCAATCCTTCAATATTAAAAAAAATAGAACAAAACAATGAGAAGAGGAAGAAGAAGGAATGCCAATAGATCGAAATGATGGAAACCAAGTTTAAGTCACTTACATATAAGGATATCCAATTAAGTATGGATTTATAGACTATACTTGAAAAAATTGGATCTTAGAATATTAGCAACTATTTTATTAGCTATGAAGTAAACTCCAAGGGATATAGGTTTTATTTTTCTTTACCACGTATCCAAAATAGTTAAAGCTGGGAATGCTAAGTTTTTGAGGATTATGACAGAATGGGAGTGATTTTTTTTATAAGGATGAATTTGAGGAAATAAGGGCAACATATCAAATCACAAAAAAATTGAAATTGATTGTAATTCAATGAGATCTGCAAAATCCCTTTAAAAATCAACTAATTCAAGAATAACCACCCCATAAAAAGCAAGTTCATAATGAGTCTATTATTGAAAACTTTCAAAACAAAAGTAGTAGGCTTAATAAGATCCTCAGGAAAAAAGATTTGTAATTCCTAGTGATTACATTATCTACTTACAGGAGTTTAAATTTGATGTCGGATCTAATGATGATCCTAAGTCATTTTCATAAGTCATGAGTGAAAATAATTCACACTCTAGTATAATGCCATAAAAGAAGAGATGGAACTATGGCTAAAACTCAAGTTGGGATCTTATTGAATTATCACAAAAAGCTTTGGCCATTTGCTATAAATAGGTTTATAAAATCAAAAAAGACTCTTTAGATAATATAAATGATATAAAACTAGAAACCAGACTTATAACTAAAAGTTTTGTTCAAAAGAAGGCATTGATTATAATGATACATTCTCTCTAGTTTCAAAGAATGATTAATTAAGAATAATTATATTTTAGTAGTTCATTTTGATTTAAATTATATCAAATAGATATGAAATAATATTTCTGAATAGAAATCTTGATGAGACAGTGTACATAACTCATCTTGAAGGTTTTTGTATTGATAACGATAGTCACATTGTTTGCAAGCTAAAAAAATTCATATATAGATTTAAGTAGGCCTCTTACTAGTGATATATAAAATTCTATAATATTATTATCTCTTTCGATTTTATAGAGAATATTATGAATCGATATATATTCTTTAGATTTGTAAGAGCAAGTACATATTTTTGGTCTAATATATAGATGATATATTATTTATAAGCAATGATTTAGGTTTGCTAAAAGAGACAAAACTATTTATTTCTTAAAACTTTAAGATGAAGGATATAGATGAAGCCTCTTACATCATTAGCATAAAATATTCATAGAGATAGATCATAAAGGATCTTAAGTTGTATCAAAAGGCCTATATTGAAAAGGTTTAAAATAATAATTGCGCTCCTATAGTTATACTTATATATTTAAAAATAATCAAGCCTATGTGGAGTCTAGTATATCCCATCACATCACCCACCAGTTCAACACAAAAAGTAGACTTCTCAAATCCTACCATGTGTACATTAGAGGTCATGCAAGAAGAAGTCCTGCACCTTTCTCTTTTCCATAAGGGAGTAGGTGACCTAATGCTACCACTCTCTGACAACAACTACCCTCGAAAGCATGCATTCTTTGGAAATATGCTTACTATGTGGACGAGCTCTATGGCATTCTCTTGCTACACTAACCATTCCTTAAGGGGCATGTGCTCTATAAAGATGTACCATCCATCACTCTCTGTACTGTAGAACATGCCTTAGATGATAGGTATTCTATATACGCACATATAAAACTATTTTAGGACCCTCCAAGCAAATTCTCTTTTTTCAACTTCTTTAGCAAGCTCCTTTATCCCCAAAGTAAGCTTTCAAAGAATTTCAAAAGCTTTCTTTGAGCCTCTTAAGTTCTAGGTCAAAGTCTTTATAGAGGCTGGATCACCAAGAGCCTTTGATGAGCTGAAATAAGAAAAAGAAGCCAAGAGGGACCTAAGTGGGAACGTTCAGAGCTTTCTTTGCACTCTTGCAAGATTTGTGAGCCCTTCCTGAACTCTCGTCCTCACACTCTTGGACCTCACCCGCATCCTCTCCATCCACATATACACTTTGCCACATCCATTCATCACTTCCACTACCTCTCTCGCTTCCACTTCATCCTCGCACCATGATCTACCACCATTCTACTCAGAGGCTACAGACCCCTCTCTTTTATTTGCCATCATGGAATACTGACTTAGGCACCGGAGAACCCCCATCATGGCCAAACTTCTGTGTCTTGGTTATTTGCATGTTCTGGAATGTCCGTGCAGCCAGGAAGGAAACCTAGAGCCATCTGACATAGCAGCCAACTCCAGCTATGTCAGCAAGTCTCCAGTGGTGCTGTAATAGTATCTATTATGAAAGGTGATAAATTAGTCAGAATTAATATCCACAAAATGAATTAAAAAAGAACAAATGAAGAATATCACAAATGTATCTATAGTGAAAAATTTGATATATGCTCATGTCTGTACATGAACTGATATTGCGTATATAATAAAAAATTGAATAGATACCAAAACAATCCTGACCTTGATCATTGAAAAGTTGCAAAGAAGGTTATACAGTATCTATAAGGAACAAAGCATTATATACTTACCTAGAGATACACTAATCATTTGGAAGTGGTTGGTTATTCGGATTCAGATTTTGGTGGATGTGTGGATATAAGGTCTACTTCATGATATAATTTTCTTTTTGTTGAAGGTGTTGTATCTTAGAGAAGTAATAAGCAAACTATAATGCATCATTTATTATAGAGGCTGAATTCATTTTATGCTATAAAGCTACATTACAAGCATTATGGATGAAGAAACTCATTTCTAATTTAAGAGTTGTCAACCCTATTACAAGTCTAATAAAGATTTATTATGATAATTCCACTGTTCTTTTCTAAAAATGATAAAAATAGAAGTCATGGTAAGCACATCGATATATAGTATCTTGCTGTTAGACATCACATTAAAAAGCATGAAGTAGATATTCAACATATTAGCATAGAACTTATGGTTGCAAATCCCTGACTAAAGAATTATCGGCCAAATAGTTTAAAGATCATGTGGATCATATAGGAATCATTAGTTTAATTTCTGTTTGATTTACTTCTTATATAAAGTTATGAATTCTTAGAAATAAAGGATATGTTTTTATTTTATGCATATAAAGTTCATATTATAAATAAAGTTAGACTCTGAATAGCTTATAGTAAGCTCATAAAAAAAAATATAAAGTGCTTTAATAAATATTCTTTTGCATGTAATACATGAAAGAAAGTATTCAATCTATAAGATATAATCACCATGATTATGTATTGAAATTTCTCATTTACATGAAAGTTTTTAACTAGAATTGGTTTATGAATATATTATAGATTTAATCATCAACATTTGTATCTTGATCGTAATACGTGAGCCAAGTGGAAGAATATTATACTCGTCTTTTTATAGACTTAAAGTGGCACATTCGATCTCACCACCGAGGATAAATAAGATAATTAAGGTGATAATGTAAAGCTGAAACTCTTTTGAGATAAAGATAAACTTAAGTTAAAATAAAAAATCCCACTACAATTATACTTCCTTGATGGAATGAAAAATTATGTTAAAGTTTAAAAAGGGCTCTAATTTAGTATATATAATAACGTGTGACTCTCCAATTCATAGACTTTTTATAATCCTCTGGTATAAACTAGAAGCACCCTTCTGAGGATATAAGCAAGATCCATAAGTACTTTTCAAGATCTTTCAGTGATTAGGCTTGAACATCAATGGCTGGAGGTATGTTTTATTTTCACATCTCAATTTAAATTTTCTATATCTAGAGTAAAGAGAAACATTGCAACTTTTGATACTCACAAAATAAACACGAGCAAAACTTGATATCTATTATCCTCCATTGCAAAAATTCCAACCCTTTGTTTCTCTTTATTCCAAGAAGCCACATTCTTCTTTTCAGATTGTTCGTTAGGTTCTGATCCTAAAGAAGGAAATAAGGGAATAAGTCTATTGATGTAGGGAATTTGCTTTAAATGGCAAAGAGATAAATTATAACTTTTTCTTATTTGCAAATCCTTCAAAAGATGATTGGGTCACAAAATTTCTTTTCTTTTATTTTCTTCTTCTTTAGGTTGATTTTTTTACTTTTCCTAAAAATCTTGTTAATGAATATTTGAGTTTCATTAACTTTCATCTACCAATAATCAAAATATATATTTCATTATATTTAGTAAAATATTCATACATACATACATGATATGGTAGAACCGCTGACATGGAGCCCCTCTCAGATTTAGCTGGCGGCCATACTGGCAGAAGACGCCACTTGGACGTGGATCCCGAGAGAAGCATCTAGAGAGTCCCTTGGCTGAAGGGGCTCCCACGAGGTCGAGCCCTGGTCGAGGTCGTGCCCTCGCTCCTCGAGCCCCTTGGCTGGACTGGCTCCCTCGAGGTCGAGCTCCGATCGAGATCATGCCCTCGCTTCTCGAGCCCCTTGGTTGAAGTGGCTCCCTCAAGGTCGAGCCCTAGTTGAGGTCGTCCCTTCACTTCTCAAGCTCTTTAGCCGAAGTGGATCCTTCGAGGTTGAGCCCCGATCGAGGTCGTGCTCTCGCTCCTCAAGCTCCTTGGCCAAAGTGGCTCTCTCGAGGTCGAGCCCCATTCGAGGTCATGCCCTCACTCCTTGAGCTCCTTGGCCGAAGTGGCTCCCTCTAAGTCATGCCCTCGCTTCTCGAGCCCATTGGTCAAGTGGCTCCCTTGAGGTTGAGCCTAGGCTAAGGTCATGTCCTCACTTCTCAAGCCTCTTGGCTGAAGTGGGTCCCTCGAGGTCGAGCCCTGGTCGAGGTCGTGCCCTTGCTTTTCAAGTCCCTTGGCCAGAGTGGCTCCCTCGAGGTCGAGCCCCGATCGAGGTCATGTCCTCGCTTCTCAAGCTCCTTGGTCGAAATGGCTCCCTCAAGGTCAAGCCCCGATCGAGGTCATGCCCTCACTCTTCGAGCCCCTTGGCTGAAGTGGCTTCCTTGAGGTCGAGCCCTCAACTGGAGTCATGCTCCCTTGCTCAAGTTATCCCCCAATCAAAGTCAATTTTCTTCCCCCAGATCAGGTATGGACTTTTTCAGGTGAACACGGCCTCTCCCACGAGTGGCCCTAGGGTAGACGGGCGGGTGACGTTGGCAGGTGGCGCCACTGCCCTCACCAAAACCCTGGCATGGTGTGGAGAGGCTGACACCCTTAAGGGGCGGTGCTCCGCTAAGGCATGCCTCCCGGAACCTCTGAGAAATGGCACCCCACCATGGCATGCCGAATGTGACCCTTGCAGGATGACATTTCATTAGAGCACGCTGCCTATAGAGGAGCATCTCGCTGGAGTGTCAAATCCCTCAACCCACTATCAGCACCACCTGGGAAAGGGCACTCCACTCGAGGTGCTGTGCCCCTCTACCCACCATCTGCACCACCCAAAAGAGGAAGATTCTGCCAAGGAATTCAGATCGTGTAGTGTCTGCCTTCAGATCGATTCTCTGTCGGGTCTCCCCAAACATGGTGGGGTGATGTCAGAGAAGGGCAGTGCTCTATCAGAGTGTCAGGACCTACGGAGTACCTCATGTACCTGCCATGAAAGGGATGTGCACTCGATGCTCCACCGCTACCAGTGGCAGGCCCCCCTCCTCCAGAGGGGAGAGGAGAGTAGGCCTATGCCTCACCCGCATGAGAAACGCCTAGAGGGGGCCAAGCCAGAACTCTGCACCTCACTGGAGGTGCCACTTATCTATAAAAAACTCAGAGGGGCCTCCGACAAAGGTAAGTGAGAAAGGACGGCAATTCAGCAAGGCTCAAAGGATATCTGAAATACACCGAAACTCCCTGGGAGAGTTCTAGCGGCTACAGCCATCACTGCTCAAGCCCTTCTTCTCAATCCTAACCCTCACTCCATCATTTCTCAAGACTTCTAAGAGTGGAAACCACTTTGAGATCCATCGAGGAGGATCTATTCTTCTTGATCGTCCACTGACTTGACTATCGGAGTGCTCCCGCCGGGATCCCTGGCCTAGGTCTCCCTTCTTTTGAAGGACCGGGAACGTGCATTGGGCGCCAGGTGGGAGAGCTACCAACTGATGCCATGCAGGAGCTGCAGGCCACGGTGATCTATGTGACAATAGATTGGTACACCAGGAAGGGGGTGATGGTCCCATATTGAGCCAGTCTCTCACATCAGAATGGTTCCTCTAGTAACATGGTGGTGATGCATGCACGGAAAGCCTCCATCAGCCACGTGGGGGATCCTCCTCCCCATGGAGACCCACACAATTTGGAGAGGGAACTCCCCGCTCTGCCACCACCGTCATGCTTGCCTAGCAGGTCTAAGCCTTGATCGTGGCGGTGCGGCAGCTACATCATTAGCATTGGTCCCTGGCAACCCAGCAAGAACCAGGAACCCCCGTGGCTCAAGCTACCAGATACCGCGGTAGTTTTGTAGTCCTTCTAAGGAAGGTTGTCGCACCCATGGGCCACATCTTATCACTAGGGAAGCCTTTAGACCCCAAGGAAGAGGCAATGGAGTGGGTCGACCGATCGAGAGAGCCGATCTCTGGTCTTCGACCACGCCGCCTCCAAGCATCGCAAGAGCCTTCAAGGCAAGGCCCCCTGGCACGGTCTTCTCCGACCCTTGTCTTCTTCTCCTTCGATAGCCTCGGTAGGAGGTTCCACCAATGGCTATTAGGAATCAGGCTAAGAGATGCCTGGAGGACAAGAGCGCAAACTGGCTGAGCTATCTCGCCAGTTTGCCAACCTATAGGCTCCCCACGCAAGCCGGTGGGCTATGACGCCCATCCCCCTTTCTTTCGAGAAATTTAAGAGGAACTGATCCTCAACCAGTTATGCATGCCTTAGGTGGATCCCTATGATGGGACCACCAACCCCCTAGACCACCTGGAGAACTACAAGGCCCTCATGAGAGTCCAGGGGGTGACTGATGCCCTCCTCTGCATTACCTTCCTGGCCACTCTTCAAAAGGCTGCTCGAGTCTGGTACACTCATCTCAAGCATGGGAGCATTGACTCCTTTGCGTAGCTAGAGAAAAAGTTTGTGGTGCATTTCGACACCTACCGAAAGGTGCCACAAGAAATCGACAGCCTCTTCTCCATCCAGCAATAGGACCACGAGTCCTTGCGGGACTACTGTCCCACTTCAAAACTACCATCCTGGAGATCTATAACCTGGACGAGCCCATTTCCATGTTAACACTGAAGAGAGAGCTCGGAACCTCCAATCTCACCTACTCCCTAGATAAGAAGCCTCTGAAGACTTACTTCGAGCTCTTCCTTCGGGCTCACAAGCTAGATAGGAGGCCTCTGAAGAAGCAATCCCAGGGGAAAACCTCCGGGATGCACAAGCCTGAAGTAACCCCGAACCTCCAAACTCTGAAGCCAAAAAGCACCCCCATCCAGGAAGAAAGATACACTCCTATCCTTGCCCCAAGGTCCAAGATCCTCATGGAGATTGAGAACGAGCACTACCTGCATTGCCCTCCCCCGCTAAGGCCGTCCGGTGGCCGCGACAAGTCAAAGTACTATTAGTTCCACCGTGACTATGGCCATGACATTGAGGAATGTTGTCACCTTAAGAGGGAGATTGAAGATCTGATCAGAAGATGCTACCTCAGGCAGTTTATGGGGGTAAAGCTCTAGCGGAACCTCAGGTGCTTGCAGCTCTCTCTCCTATTGACAACCGGCCTATTGAGAAGCTAGTGGGCATGATATCCTGGGGGATAGTGTGCACCTCGAAAAAGACTATGGAAGGAGAAGGGTCTGAGAATGTACTCTCCTTTATGAGGGAAAGGAAAATCATGGTGGAAAATGTAAATAATGATGTCGTTGTCATCAAGATGATGATAGCAAAGCATCTTGTAAAATGGATTATGGTCGATAGTTGAAGTTCGACTAATGTCCTTTTTATGATGCCTTTTCCAAGATGAATTTATCTCCTGCCCAGTTGAAGCTGGTGCACGCTCCCCTGGTCGTTTTACCGAAGATTTAGTAGGGGTTGAGGAGGAGATCACTCTCCCAGTCACTACTGGGTCACCACACCGACAGAGCACGATCATGACGACCTTCATGGTTGTTAGGCTTCCCTCGGCCTATAATGTGATTCTCGGCCACCCCGGGCTCAATTTGCTCGATGCGGTTTTATCAACAAAGTAGCTCCTAGTTTAGTTCCCCCCCTTACGATGTGGGAGAGATGTGGGGGACCCCCCAGCTAGGGATGGCAATGGGTCGGGTTCAGGCCGGGTGCATAACTACCCAAACCCAAACCCAAATATTCAATACACTATCCTAACCCGGCCCAACACTATTGGGACTGGATTTTTTTTATCCAAACCCATCTCAATTGGGTATCGGGTAATCGAGTTTACCCGCCCGAACCCAATTTAGTCATATTAAATATTTTTTTATTTTATCAACTTTAAATCATCTACCTTTAAAATCATTCACAATTTTATAAATTATACTACATTAAATAAATAAAATTTAACTACATTTTTGTTCAACAGCAGTTAATTTCATATTCAATCAAAATTTATATTATAAAGTTGGTAAACAATTAATTATGATCTTGTTTTGAATTCATCCTGAATAGAATAGGATGAAATTTTTTTTTTCAATATATATATATATAATGATTAGGGTATAGGGTTCAAGTATTTAAAATTTAATAACTAATAATTATAATTAATAAAATATATATTATTATATATATATAATATTAAAATAATTTGGGTCGGGTTCGGGTCAGGTGTATATCTACCCAATCCCGGCCCAAATCCAAAGTTAAGCATTCGGGTTTTACCCAAACCCGGCCCAAACCCAGTCAAAGCGTTGACTACCCGGCCCAATTGGGTCAGGTCGGGTCGGGTACCCATGTGTTTGGGTTTTATCGCCATCCCTACCCACAGCTGGTTCAGCATTATCTACAGGCAGTCCCCAGTGCCAGAAGCATCGAAGAGGACCCAGTCGTTGATGAGCTTGACCAAAGGGCACAGGACACCAAGGGTGGCCCAGTCGAGTGCCTACTATCATGCCCCCTCTGTGCAGATCCATCGAAGATTATACAGGTAGGAGCCTAGCTACAGGAGGACGAGAAGGCTCGCTTACTAAGTTCCTCCAAGCGAATGCAGATGTCTTCGCCTGGACCGCGGAGGACATGCCATAAATCCCTCCTGACATCATCACTCATAGGCTGAACGTCGACTCGAAGTGCCACCTAGTCCGGTAAAAGAAGAGGAGCTTCATCCTGGAAAGGCAGAAGGTAGTCAATGAAGAGATGGAAAAGCTCATAGTGGTTGGCTTCGTTCATGAGGTCCAGTATCCCAGCTAGCTAGCAAATGTAGTTATGGTCAAAAAGGTTAACGGGAAGTGGAGGATCTGTGTAGACTACACCGACCTCAATCGAGCCTGCCTAAAAGATAGCTTCCCCTCCCAAAGATTGACCAGCCGATGGATGCTATGTTAGGGCACCGCCTACTCACCTTCATAGATGCATTCTTTGGGTACAACCAGATCCAGATGCACCCAGAAGATGAGGAGCACACTGTCTTCATCACAGACAGAGGGATGTAATGCTACAAGATGATACCATTCGGTCTGAAAAATGCTGGAGCCATATACCAGTATATGGTCAATAAGATCTTCAAAGACTAAATCGGTCGTAACATGCAAGTTTACGTGGAAGACATGCTCGTTATGAGTAAGCCAGAGTAGACCATGTTGCAGACCTAGCAGAAGCCTTCCAAAACCTTCGCCTCCATCAGATGAAGTTGAACCCAGCTAAGTGCACCTTCGGCGTGGCTGCCAGAAAAATTTGGACTTCATGGTTACTTGGAGAGGGATCGAAGCCAACCCAGAGAAGATCCAGGTGATCGTCGACGTGGAATACCCTACCTTGAAGAAATAGGTCCAGTGCCTGACTGGCTGGATTGTAGGCCTGAGCTAGTTCATTTCGCGCTCTGCTGACCGCTGCCTGCCCTTCTTCAAGGCACTGCGTAAGGTGCATGACTTCACCTGGATGAAGGAGTACCAAGAAGCATTCGAGGAGCTAAAAAAGTTCCTGGCATCATTGCCAGCGCTCTTCAGGCTGGAAGAAGGGGAGGAACTCCTTTTGTATCTGGCAATCTTCCCAGGGGCTGTCAGTTCAGTGCTTTTCCGCACGAACGGAGACAAAGTTCAGAGACCGGTGTACTACACCAGCAAGCTCCTCCGGGATGTGGAGACCAGCACCTACTCTAAAAAACTAATTTTTACACTCATTATGTCTGCCCAATGTCTCATGCCATACTTCCAAGCCCACCCGATCGCGGTTCTCACCGATCAGCCACTAAGGGCCATACTCAGCAATCCAGACACATCCAAATATCTAGCTAAATGGGTGTTGAAACTTAGTGAGTTCGATATCACCTACCGTCCGAGGCTATCTCAAAAGGCACAGGTGCTGGCTAAGTTCCTTGTGGAATGCACCAACATGAGTGAAGAGCCAGAGAAGGCTTCCTTGGAGCACCCCATGGAACCACCGTCCGACGAGGTGGTTTAGGTCCTCCATATGGACGGTGCATCCAATGCAGGGGGAAGTGGAGCCAGCCTCATCCTCGCCAATTCTAATGAAGTTGTGGCCGAGTGTGCACTATGCTTCCTATTCAAAGCTACCAACAACTAAGCTGAATATGAAGCACTCCTCGCAGGATTAAGGGTGTCCTGCGAGTTGGGTGTGTCCAGCCTAAGAGTCTTCATTGACTCGCAACTGGTCACGAGTCAAGTATCAAGAGAGTTCGAAGCCTGAGATCCTCAGATGGCAAAATATCTAGAGTGGGTACACTCAAGTACAACAGGTTTTCGGTGCTTCAGCATCTTCCACATTCCTCATGGAGAGAACGCTCATGCCAATGCCCTCTCCAGGCTTACGACTCTGCCAGACTCATCATTGGGGTGTGCCTATGTCGAATATGTTAGAGATTCCTAGGCACTGATACCACTTGTTGGGAGAATCCGAATCAACGCCTAAACAGTGAAAGCAACCTGTTCTTGGATTCAAGATTCACAAGGAGATAGAAGAAGAGATATAGAAGAAAAGAGAGATTGTATTCCTTGGAGAAGAACCTTATTATACAAACAAGACACTCGCCTCCTCTCACAAACTGAGAAGAAGCCTCCATGCACGGACAATACCTCAAGCACGTCCCCTTCTCTAACACCAAGAAGCCTCACAGTCTCTCTCACAAGACCGTCCCTTTCCAAGCCCTACCATGCATGAAGAACTCCCTCACGCATGCCATCTCTTTCTCACACAATCATGAGAAGTCCTCACGGACTCCCCAAGAGAAGCGTCGGCCACTCTCTCCTCTTATAGATGGGCATGTGGTTTCTTCCTTGGGCGGTTAGGATCGTGTTGGGCTTAGTCTTCTTGGATAGTTAGGCTTCCTAGGACCAAACCAGTTAGGACTCCTTAGGTAGTTAGGCTTCTAAGTGGTTAGAACCAACCAACTAGGATCCTTAAGTTGTTGAGCTAACCAACTAACCTAACCTCCTAACTAACTATTCCCCCTTTTTACACTAAAGGAGCAGCTGGCTACACCTTTGGACCTAAACCCCATAACCCAACTGGGTTATGTTATAATCTCTCAAAAAACTTTCTCCAAGAAAGTAATATGAGAAAACACTCAAAACTCCAAGCCCATGTACACCCATGTCTCACATGTTCTCTCAATCCTGAGTCAAGCCCCTTGACCCAACATGACTTTGGAGTCCTTGCAAACTTATAAACCTAAGCTTCCCAAACTTGTGTGCCTTCCCTGGAATACCTCCAGGATCTCTGGAACACCTCCAGAAACTACTTGGCACGCCTCCAAGCTCCCAGGGATCGCCTCGAACATCCTTGCCATGGCCTCCCGAATCTCTCCAAGGTATGGGAGCACCATCCAAAATCATACAATCTCCATCTTGGTGCCTCCAAGCCATGGCAAACCTGGCAATGTCACTGCACAACCCCGCTGTAACTGCATGTCCTGACAACCTCTTGTGCGGATCTCCTTGCCTTTGCCAACACCCTTCAGCTGCTGAGCTCCCTTGAAGGCCTTTGGGATGACCGCCTCCCAGCTGAAGATCCTTGCCTATACCCTGGCACCACCATTGTAGCCTTCCTTCTGCCTGGCAGCTGCATCAATCTTTTTCTTGGACTTCCCTGAGAGACCACAACGAACCTGAATCGGTACTCACTATAACTAGAGCTCTACCTGACACAGTCTCCACACAGCCACACCAATTTCTACACACTCTGCTCCACCTAGCTAAGTGCACCCCTGGTGCTCGTGCTAGAATATGGTCAGTATCCCTGCACCTCTCGCTCTGAACTCGTATCGAATCCTGCTCCACCTGTGAAGCCACCTCTCCCCGGTGCTCCACCTAAGACTAAAGTCTCCCTGATGCCACATAATGAAATCCCGAGGCCAGCCACTTAATGCTGTCCTACTGAGCCTGCCGCTGTACCTCGAACCCTTCGCATCCTGCAAACCTCTTCAAGACCATTTCAGATACACTGTACCCCGTAGGCTCCTTCGAAACCCAGGAGCTCATCCCAACTCCTCTAACGCAATGACTGAACCTGAGAAATCTGGGCTTTTCCTTTCTCCAACCCTGTACTTCTTCCTAAGAAGACACTCCCACTTAAAGTGCCTTGCTACACCGCACTTGTAGCACTTGAATTCTCTCTCGCCTTTCCAGACTTTGTGCCATAAGTCTTAACAAGCTCCGCGTGACCATCTGCCCTTCCTGCTATCTCTAGAGCTAACATCTTCCTACCGAAGCACCTCACCTCCCTAGCTGGAACATCGACCTGTGCTCCATAGCTCCTGAGAATCATGCTCCACCGCACTCCTAACCTTGAACTGTTATCTTCCTACTCTGTCCCCATGACTGCAACACCAACCTGTGCTTTCACAGTGCACCTAGATAGCTGTGCAAACCTAACGCCAATGTCAGACCTCTTCAGTAAAGATAACGAATCTTGATCCATCATCCCCTCTGGCTTTTCCTCCAAAGCCACATCCAAGAAATCCTGCACCAACAAATTCTCCACCCGAACCTTCCACATAGAGAAGCTTCCCTTTCCATTAAATTTCTCAAACTCTACCTTGCTGCCGCTATTCATGGTTGATCAGGCCACGAAGAACCAAAAGATGAATTTTAGAAAAACCTCGAAGGGATCCCAGGGTAGAAATCTGCAGCACCTGCGGACGGGTGCAGTAGAAGCCGATTTCAAGAACCGCATCTTCTTCCTTCTTTGGGATGAACCAGGGAGCAGCACCTCCTTCTTCCTTGAATCCTCCTCTCCCAATGCTAAAACAAGGCTCTATAGAACCTTACTCTAATACCAATTATTGCGACACACATCAGATTTTTCAATGCACCGATTTAGAACCTTAATTCCACTACTCTAAAGGATAGAATAGCGGGAGTAAGGGTCGATCCCACAGAGACTTTGGGGTTATCTTGAAAAAGGATTTTCTTTTGATTTTAAAAAAACTAAAACTAATGCAAGAAATAGATGCAAATAATAAATTTGTGAAAATAATTCAGATATGACCTATCTCAAGAGTACGGCCCGTACCCGTGGGTCACGGCCCGTCCCTTAGGTATAGGTCAGTCAAAATTAATTCACTTCGACTTACCTTAAACGCTAATCCAACATGACTCCAGCATTACTTCAAAATAAAATAAGCAATCATGGATTAATATAAAGCGAATAAATATTTATTGCATAAAAATTGGGGTACAGAGAAATAAAAGAAAAGTAAGGGAACAAGGGTCCCTTTCTCCTTTTTATCCGACTCTGACTCTCTGTGACAGCAACAGGAACTGGAACTACGGACAGCAAGTGGAACCTCCCCAAAAATTCTTTTTTTTTGCAGAAGAGAATCACCGAGGTATTTATAGATGAAAAATACCGTGTCGGGTCCGTGTGGGAAGCGCGGTGATTTTCTCATCTCAATCTGATTTCAAACTCTGCGCTATCTCCTTATCTGATATTTTTTTACGATCATCCCCATCTCAAAAATCAAATTCAAAAATTCTATCGCACAATCCCGCATCCATCCAGCGCTGTCCGACATCTCTTCTCGTTCCGATGCTTCCTTGGACATCCGGTCTGAACAGCAGGGACGGTGATAAGCAGCTTTAGTAGCTTGGAAACGGAGGTGACGGTTTGGCGAAGACGGATTCGGAGGCAACAGGCCATGGAGAGCTGGGCGGCGTGACCGTGGGCAGAGGGCATGGCCGTGGGCGGAGCCAGCAGCAGGGTCGGACGCAGGGCTGCGGGCGGCAGAGACACGGACGCGGCTGGGCGGCGTGGCTTCGGACGGCGGAGGCGGACACGGCTGCGGTGCGGAAGAGGGCGTAGATGACTTCCGGCCATTTTTTCGGTCGAACGGCGACTCTCCGGCCGGCGGGAAGGTTGGCGGCGGCTTCGGCGTGTGGCCGGGGGAAACTCTCGGTGAATTTCGGAGCAAATGGCGCACGGTGGTCCACGGCTCTACCCGTGACCGGCAGCAATGGCTGCCGTGGACCAAGAGGTCGTGCGGTGGACCATTGAGCCGGTCCACCGTGAGCCTGCAAAAAGTTTTAGGGCCGCTCCAAAAATCGTGCAGGTTTGAAATATGTGCTAAAATCTTCTAAATTCCATTTCGGGCCCATTCGAAGTCCGAATTACATTCTGTTTGCGTCGTTGGACTCCTAAAATCAAGATCTACACGTTTATGGAGTCAATTCCTACAAAATATCATAAAAAGTATCAATTTTAATCAAATAAAGTTGGATTAATTTTTATTATTCTAATGTCTAACAGAGAACTCCCTCATGCACACCATCTCTTTCTCACAAAATCATGAGAAGTCCTCACGGACTCCCTAAGAGAAGCGTTGCCACTCTCTCCTCTTATAAATGGGCATGCGGTTTCTTCCTTGGGCAGTTAGGATCTTGTTGGGCTTAGTCTTCTTGGGTAGTTAGGCTTTCTAGGATCAAACCGGATAGGACTCCTTAGGTAGTTAGGATTCTAAGTGGTTACAACCAACTAACTAGGATCCTTAGGGAGTTGGGCTAACCAACTAACCAACCACTAACCAACCAACCTAACCTCCTAACCAATTATTCTCTCCTTTCACACCAAAGGGGCAGCTGGCTACACCTGGACCTAAACCCCATAACCCAACTGGGTTATGTTACATTTCTCAAAAAGCTCCCTCCAAAAAATCAATGTGAGAAAACACTCAAAACACCGAGCCCATGTACACTCATGTCTCACATGTTCTCTCAACCCTGGATCAAGCCCCCTGACCCAACATGACTCTGGGGCCCTTAGGAACTTATAAACCTGAGCCTCCCAAACCTGTGTGCCTTCACTGGAATACCTCTAGGACCTCTGGAACACCTCCAGAAACTGCTTGGCACGCCTCCAAGTTCCCAGCGATTGTCTCGAACATCCCTGCCATGGCCTCCCAAGTCTCTCTAAGGCTTGGAAGCACCACACAAAATCCTATAGAATACCTGCAGGCTCCTAGTTACAAAGTATCCGCGAAGTCCAGCAAGTCACTCCTGAACCTAGCTGGATGGACTACTATATTAGATACATCACTGACGGCACCCTGCCAGAGAATTGCATAGAGGCCGACCCCTCCTCAAGAAGAAGGCTGTGCGCTTGTGATGATGGACGGGCAACTCTACCGAAGGTCCATTCCTACCCACTCCTGAAGTGTTTGAGACCCTCAGGGACAACCTTTATGCTTCAATAGATATATGAGAGCCTCTGCGAGAACCATGTGGGAGGCAGGATACTAGCGTATAAAGCCCTCCACCAAGGATATTACCGGAAGACCATGAGGGAAGGACATTGGTGACTTCCTAACGAAGTATGACCGCTGTCAATGGCACACTTACATACAGCATCAACTGGGTGCACTGCTTTCCCAACTCTCCGATCCTGGCCATTCGCTCAGTGGAGGATGGACATCTGGGGCCCTTTTCCCCCGCATTGCGGGCAACGGAGATACCGATAGTGGCCATCGACTACTTCACCAAATGGGTCGAGGTCAAGCCATTAGTACGAATCACTGAAGCTAAGGCCAGATCTTTCCTCTAGAAGTTGATCATTTACCATTTCGAACTTTTCCACTCCAACATCATCGACAATGGATGGCAGTTTGACAACCAACCATTTGAAGAGTTCTATGCTGATCTCAATATCTGCCATCATTTCACCTCGATGGCTCACCCTCAGATCAATAAGGAGGCGGAGGTAAACAATCGGACCATCCTTCAAGGGCTCCGTACTAGGTAGACCAGGCCAAGGGGTCGATGAGTCGAGGAACTCCCTAGCATTCTTTAGACCTACCATACCATGCCAGGATGGGCAACAGGTAAGATATCCTTCAATCTTGTCTTCGGTATCGAGACTATGATTCCAGTAGAAATGGGTCTGCCCATACTGCAGGTAGAGCAATATGATGAGGTTGAGAACTCGATCCGCCTTTTACTCAACCTGGACCTCCTAAAAGAGACAAGAGACAAAGCCCAGCTTTGCATGGCGGCTTACAGACAATGGGTGGCCCGATATTACAACTCCCACTTGAAGTCGAAGGCTTCCACCGGGTGACTTGGTCCTGCGACGGGCTGAAGTCTCACAGCCTGGAGAATGTGGCAAGCTCTTCCCTAACTAAGAAGGTCCTACAAGGTAGTCGAGGCCCTTCCTCATGAAGCTTACAACCTTGCCGGACTCGATGGCATCAAGTTTCTACAAACTTGGAATGTCAGTAATCTGAGGATGTACTCCAATGATGTAAGATTTCTTTCATAATAAAAAGTTTCTTTTTGGTGCATCACTATCTTTACTTGTATAGGAACTCTATCTATTAGACTCTCAGTTTGACGATGCAAGCGGAAGCTCCCGAAGCCCCGCATTCCAAAGTTAGGAAACTTTAGAAGACCTGCATCTATCCGTCGATTCTTAATTTGGCAATGATGAGCGGGAAAACTCTAGAAGCCCCACACTCTAGATCCCCGTACTCTATCGTTGGACTCTCAGTTCGGCGATGGTAAGCCAAAAACCTCCAGAAGCCCCACACTCCAAAGCCAAGAAACTCTACTGAAAGCCTGCACTTTATCCATCGGACTCTCAGTTCGGCAACGGCACACTGAGAAACTCAGAAGCCCCGCGCTCTACCGTTGAACCTTAGTTCTGTGATGGTAAGCCAAAAAACTCTAGAAGCCCTGTACTCTATCTACGAACTCTCAGTTCAGCGATGGGAAGCGAGAAACCCTCGAAGCCCAGCACTCCAACTTACAAGTCTCCCGATCCGATAAAGGTAACCCATAGAATTCCAAGGTTCTTTCGAAGCCTGCCAACTCTTGAATTGGGCAGGAAGGGCCGAAACCTTGGAAGCCCCTAAGATTGGTACCTGGTTCTAGCAAGATCCCCGAGTCTCTTCAACCACTTGCCAGTCCTTGAATTGGGCAGGAAAAGCTGGAGCTTCGGAAGCCTTAAGAGATTGGCCACCTCAGTGAATCTCCCAGCCCGGTGGGACAGTTCATAGCACCCTAAGGTTCTTTTGGCACTGCAACTCCGGGTTAGTAGGGAAGAGCCGAAACCTGGGAGACCTTAAGATTGACAATCCAATGGAAATCCATCTCAGTGCAAAAAAAAGAAAAGAAAGAAGAGAAGTGAAGAACTCATTGAAGAAAAAAAAAATTCATTAAGAAGATTGAAGTTCTTACAACAAAAAAGGACCTTGACAGGCCAGTGGTCCTTAAAAAGCTCCAAAGTGCAGGAGTCAAAAAAAAGAGAGAAAAAGGAAAAGGAAAAGAAAAAGAAAGATCATGGCGGTGTCGTAGGTCCTTGTGGACGATAGGGGATCTCGTCGGTGTCTTCCTGGCTTCTCGCCGGCAGGGGGGGGTTCAGTAGTGATGGGTGCTGCCGGGCCCTTCTATGGAAGCCTCGCTCCTCTCGGTGCGATGCCTGGGAGATCCAGGATGATGGCTTCCAGGCCCTATCCGGGATAGGCAGAGCCACCTTCGACTTGCAGTCCATAAACCCCTTGATAAAGGAGTCCACGATTGCCTCCGAACCTTGATAAACTTCACCAAAGCCTTGAACTTTGGCATCGCTTCCTCAGCCTCCTTCTTGGCGGCCTCCATTAGGGCTACCATCGGCTATCTCTCCGCCAGATGCCCTCGCCATCGCGGCCTCCAGTCGTGCTTGGAGAGTCCGGGACTGCCCCTCCAAGCATGCCACCTTTGTGACGGACTCTTCCACCTGGAGAGTGGCCTTGCTCTTCTCAGTGGCCAGGGATACCTCCAGGTCCCTGGCCCGTCTCTCTGCTCTCGCTGCCACCTTCTTCACGTTAGCCACCTTTAACCCGAGGATCCTGGCCCGCTCCTCCAGGACCTGGACCCTCTCTGTCTGCACTCGAGCCTTAGCATCCAACGCCTCTAGGTGCCTCTTCTCTTGGGCCTCCGCTTGGCCCACTAAGTGTAGTAATCCCTGATGAGAATTACATTGATGGCAATCTGCAACAACGGAAGCGTCAGCAGAAACAATGCATATAGTAATGAAAAGGAGTTGAGAGTGTAGAAGACTCATCATGAAGAGCTGGGGAAGGATGCCCATGATGACGGCCGTTAGTTGTTTGCCGCTCCTCTCGTGGAAGTTGCATGGCTGGACGGCAAACTCCATTCGCTTAACTAGCCCGGTATCCTGGGTAACCACCACATTCGGTAGGACAGCAATGGACACTCGCTTCACCCCGAGTGCCACCTCATCAGGGCCATCACCAGTCCCGGAGTGGGCGATTGCACGGGCACCTCAACTACCAGGGGTGTAGTCGCCGCTCCTGTTGCTGGAGGTGCCGTCGGTCTCCTCTCCATCACTACCTCATCCTCCACTTCGACCACCTTTGGGGTCTTTGTGGGGGAAGTTGCCGGCCCAGCTTGGGCAGTTATGTCGGGCCCATGAGCTAGGAGCTGGGCCTGCACCCTGGATGAGGTGGGTACCAGCACAGTTCTCCTTCCCTTTGACTAGATGATGAGACTGCCCTGGGCCCCTGTCCAGATTCATCACGGGCCCTCTTTGATGAGTCATCCCTGGGCCTGGGGGACGCGTTCCTCTTTCGGGACATCTTCTAGATTTGGTCCATTGTGAACTTCATTCCTGCAGAGAAAGAAGAATGCTGGTTAGCCTCAAAGCTGAGAAGAGTCCATGCAGAGAAAAGAAACATGATTATAGAACTCACCTAAGGCACGAATCGGGCCGATCCTGGCCTCGAACAGATTTTGCTCGGCCAGCAAGTCCTGGAGGGGAGGAATCTAGGAGGTGACGAGCTAGTCGTACACCTCCCGATCAGTGGCCTCCACTTAGGAGTTGCGGTTTGAGGAACGGTCCGGGTTGCTCCAAACCTAGTCGACCCCTTCGATCGAGATAAAGTATCTATTCTTCCATCCCTTGATGGAAAAAGGAAGTTCAAATTTGATGGCCCTAGGACAGGAGGCCACGAACCACCACCCATCATCAGACGGGTGGCATTTTAGGGTGAAGAATGCCCTGAAGAGGAAAGAATGGGCAACGATCTCATAAAAATGGCAATGGACAATGAAACAAGAAATAATCCTAACGGCGTTTGGGACGAGTTGGGTTGGAACTAGGCAAAAATTACTAAGGAAGGAAAGGAAGAAAGGATGCAGAGGCAGAAGAAGACCCCTGAGGAAGAAGTCCTCGTACAAGGCAATTCGGCCGGGCCACTGGAGGTGATCCACTACCACGATCCCAGAATCGGAAGCCGGACGGAAGTCCGAAATTCCATAGGTGTCCTGGAGCTGAGAGAGGTCCTCCTTGGTCATCATCGAGGTGATGCCAGAGGGACCATCCACACCAGAAGGAATAGAAGGGATAGGAGCAGCAGAAGAGACGAGAGGAGTAGAAGAAATAGGAGGAGCAAAAGGAGAAGGGGGTGCCCTAGGTCGACCTGTGACGATCCCCGTTAGTCTAGGACCTTTGCAGATGCTAAGGGGGACATCCTCTCCTCATCAGAGGATGGGTTCCTGGGTCGAGAGGGCCTGCTCACTGGAGCGCCCCGAGCGGAAGCACCTCTAGCTAGAGGATCCATCCTAAAGCAAAGGAGAGGGAGGTACTAACAGAGAGAAATTTAGAGAGCCTAAAAGGGGACTCCCTAAGTGCAGGCGATGGAGAAGAAGAAGAAGAAGACAATGGAGGCGAAACTAAC
The DNA here is from genome assembly GCA_021397845.1 of Areca catechu. NCBI lineage: Eukaryota > Viridiplantae > Streptophyta > Magnoliopsida > Arecales > Arecaceae > Areca > Areca catechu. Next base: position 67,726,696 of record CM038049.1, on the reverse strand, counting down.
CTGGGTGCCTCGGAGAGAAGGGTCGGACTGGAAAAGAAAGGGCTTTGGTTCTCCTGCGAGCTCAAAGATTCGAAAGAGATAGTTTGGGAAAAGTTTTCCCCCTTTTCAAAAAAAACCTGATAGCACTCGTGCATCTTTTCGGTCCTCTCACCGTCGAATGCAGCCACGTGTCAAGATCGGCTAGGAATGGGGCCACGACATTCGAAGATCGCTCGGGTCCGGCATCAATCATCATGCTTCCTTGGACCTGCTGACATGGCATCTTTGCATTAGCTTCGAGGCACAATCCACGAATCTTCGGCAGTCATTACATTTAATGGCACCGGATATTTGTCCTTTCCACATCAGCATCACCATAACTCCCTTCGTCCCGAGCACTGCATCGTGTCGGGACCGAGAGTGGAGGGCAATTGATATGGCAGAACCACTGATGTGGAGCCCCTCTCAGATCTAGCTGGCGGCCATGCTGGTAGAAGATGTCAATTGGATGCGGACCTCGGGAAAAGCATGGAGAGCCCCTTGGCCAGAGTGGCTTCCTCGAGGTCGAACTGTGGTCGAGGTCATGCCTTGCTCCTCGAGCCCCTTGGCTGGAGTGGCTCCCTCGAGGTCGAGCTCTGGCCGAGATCGTGCCCACACTTCTCGAGCCCCTTGGCTGAAGTGGCTCCCTCAAGGTCGAGCCCTGGTCGAGGTCGTGCCCTCGCTTCTCGAGCCCCTTGGCTAAAATAGCTCTCGAGGTCGAGCCCCGGCTAAGGTCGTGCCCTCGCTTTTCAGTTTCTTGGACGAAGTGGCTCCCTCGAGGTCGAGCCCTGGTCGAGGTCATGCCCTCGCTCCTCGAGCCCCTTGACCGAAGTGGCTCCCTCGAGGTCGAGCCCCGATCGAGGTCATGCCTTGCTCTTCGAGCCCCTTGACCGAAGTAGCTCCCTCGAGGTTGAGCCCCAACCGAGGTCGTTCCCTCCTCCTTGAGTCGCTTGGCCGAAGTGTCTCCCTCGAGGTCGAGCCCGGTCGAGGTCGTGCCCTCGCTTCTCGAGCCCCTTGATCAAAGTGGCTCCCTCGAGGTTGGGCCCTGACCGAGGTCGTGCCCTTGCTTCCCGAGCCCCTTGGCCGAAGTGGCTCCCTCGAGGTCGAGCCCCGATCGAGGTCATGCCCTCACTTTTTGAGTCCCTTGGCCGGAGTGGCTCCCTGAGGTCGAGCCGCAGTTGAGATCGTGTCGTCGCTTCTCGAGCCTCTTGGCCGGAGTGGCTCCCTCGAGGTCGAGCCCCGACCGAGGTCGTGTTCTCGCTCTTCGAGCCCCTTGGCTGGAGTGGCTCCCTTGAGGTTGAGCCCTCGACTGAGATCATGCTCCCCTGCTCAAGGTTGATCCCCCGGTCAAAGTCCCTTCTTCCCGGATTCAGGTATGGACTTTTTCAGGTGAACACGGCCTCTCCCATGAGCTCCCCTAGGGCAGATAGGCGGGTGACATCGGCAGGTGGCGCCACTGCCCTCACTAGAACCCTGGCATGGCATGGAGAGGCTGACACCCCTAAGGGGTGGTGCTCCGCTAAAGCATGTCACCTGGAACCTCTGAGAAGTGGCACCCCACCATGGCACGCCGACCGTGACCCTTGCTGGATGGCGTTTCATCAAAGCACGTCGCTTGTGAAGGAGCATCTTACCGGAGCGTCAGAACCCTCAGCCCACTATTAACACCACTGGGAAGGGCACTCTGCTCGGGGCGCTGCGCCCCTTTACCCACTATCTGCACCACCCAGAAGAGGAAGGTTCCGCCAGGAAATTAAGACCCTGTAGTGTATGCCTCCAGACCGGCGCTTTGCCAAATCTCTCCTAACGTGGTGGGGTAACACCAGAGAAGGGCAGTGCTCTGTCGGAGTGTCAGGATCCATGACATACCTCATGTACCCCCCACAAAAGGGACGTGCACTCCTCCATGCTCCACCATTGCTAGTGGCAGACCCCCCTCTCCAGAGGGGAGGAGGAGAACAGGCCTACGCCTCACCCATGTGAGAAACGCCCATAATGCGCTAAGCCAGAACTCCGCACCTCACTGGAGGTGCCACTCATCTATAAGAAACCCAGAAGAGCCTCCGGCAAAGGTAAACAAGAAAGGGCAGGCAATTCAACAAGGCTCGGAGGACATCCGGAATACACCAGAACTCCCCCGGAGAGTTCTAGCGGCTGCAGCCATCACTGCTCAAGCCCTTCTTCTCAATCATAATCCTTACTCTATCATTTCTCAAGACCTCTGAGAGTGGAAACCGTTTCGAGATCCACTAAGGAGGATCTATTTTCCTTGATCATCCACTGACTTGATCGTCGAAGTGCCTCCACTGAGATTCCAGGTCCGGGTCTCTTCTTTTGCAGGACCGGGTACGTGCATTGAGTGCCAGGCGAGAGAGCTACCAACCGACGCTATGCAGGAGTTGAGGCCACAGCGATTTAGACGACAACAATACATATTTGCTTTTTTAGTATAGCTAATATTCAACCACTTGGATCTTCAATTTAAATAGTCTACTATTTAATATTCTCCCTCTCGCTCTCTCTCCTTTCTACCAGTTATATAGTGGCGCATCTATGATGTTACACAAGATCTTCATGCTTGTCTACTCATGAAAAGGAAACATATCCACTGCCATCTAACATATCGGATATGTAATAACTCATATTTTTTTCATTTGTATTACCCTTATAAATAGGGACTATAAATCAATTTAAATTTGGATCAAAGAGCAAAATAGGTGCCTTCTTAACAAATAGAGATTATGATTCATAAATTTTGGTTTCTTATTAAAACCATGATATTAGTTTTTAAAATAATCAAGATAATTATTAAAAAAAATAACTATTTATGTAAAGAAATGTGGGAGGCATTTTTAACAAATGACTTGTCAGATTAAGGTTTTAATATGTGCATTCTTTTTTGGATTGGTTAAATGTTAATTTAGGATTCAATGGGACCTTCAACCAAGCTTAAATTCAAGAACTGAACTTTCATTCAAGCTTAAACCAGGATTCACTAGATTTCAAGTTGATTTCAGCTCACTTTAAGATTAACAAATGATAACTCTTAGGCTCATCTGATTTAAATTAAACTCAAAAAAGACCGGAATAACTGTGAACAAATCAAGCATGAACTTGGGGTTCAACTTGAAGTTAACTTCAAACCAAGCTCAATCAGACCCAAGCTCATTTGCTTGCATTAATTAAAGTTTGATTTAGGCTTGAGCTTTGCTTTATTTTTGCTTCAGTGGCTGGCCTATCACCCACTTAATCCAGCTTCAATCTCGAGATATCGACACCAAGGAGGTAATATTAGGGCACATGACTGTTGGTTGCAGTGCACCCTGCCGACCAGCAGCAGTGCTGGCTCTGCGTTCACCAGTATTGCAACTCCCTACAGTGCCAATGCTGTTTCTTCCACCAAATTTTGACCCACACAAGCTTTTTGACAGATGGTGACACATAATGAGAACAGTCTACGGTGGCTCTTAAAATTAATGAGCCAATTTTTTCCAGTAGAGTTGGTCCATATTTTAAGAGCCAATTTTCCAGTAGAGTTGGTCCATTGCCTCATGGAGCATTTAGATATCGATGCCTGCCAATCATGATGGTATTTTCTGTAGCTATGCTTTTTTATTAGGGTAATATAGTTATGCTATTTGATAAAGGTGCTACAATTGGCTATTTCTTTTACCAGGATTGCTTACTTTCACAAAAGTCACAACCATCTTGATTTAATTGCTATTTAAGAATTTTATTTTTATCTTTTAACACAGCCTTGAGTTTATCTGAAGGTTTGCATTGTCTTTTTCATGAAAATGTAGGAAAAAAATTTCCCCTTCATCTTGCTTCGTTGACATGTGACTTTCACCCTTTTGATTTTCGGATGTTCATAAAATCTCATATAGCCTAACTTTTGGCTGATGATCTGCTCATTAATTCTCTGTTAGAACCCGAGTTACAAGTATGCACCATCATAGCCATGATGACTAGTTATCGGTAACTCTTTGTAAGCTCACAAGCCAAATGATATTCTAATTGAGGCATAAGTGCATCACATCTCAGCAAGGACCATTTTGGTGAAAAACTGCAGTATAGTGATTTTAGACGACTTATGAAGGGTCCAGTAAAATAATTGAAGGAATAATCTAGAAACATTAGGGGGATTGGAGAAAATTGGCGCTAGCATGTTTTATTGCAAGTTTTGTAACAAGTAGATCGTATATACTGCTTGCAAAAAACATAAATGCAACTCTGGCTACAGTAGGCATGCCATCCATTGAAACATACAAAGGTGTACAAGAATATTACATCACAAGTACCTGAAACACAAATCATTTGTCATAAAGTAACTTGAGTACATATGAATAGTTGATACCATCTGACAGGCATGAGGTAGGATCCAGTGATTGGAATATCCATGACTACATGAAGAATAATAGATCGTATGCTCCCATTAGGTGCAAGCATAGAAGTTGATTGCCTGATGTAAGAACAGGTTACCTGGCTCAATGTTGCACCCGATAAATCCTGTATAAACCATTCTATGAGAGAACACTTGTCATTTATGGGAACTAATCAGGCAAATGCACAAAATATAATTTCAACATCGAAGATATCCCAATATCAACCGAAGTTAAACAGTAGATATCAAACAGCTTCTCTAGATACATATCAGTTTGCCATGCCATTAGATTCCATACCAACTATAACTCTACTTTAAAATGATACGAGACAGAATAAAAGACACCTCAAGAGCCAAAGCAACAATATGGAATCATCAATAATCAGAAAACAACAATAGCAACTGGAAAAGACTCCAGCTCTGTTTAGCTGTTGATTTAATGGTCACTGAAGCTAAATACTCGTTTTTCAAATGTTTTGTTATAAAGTGCATTCGAGAACTTTCATACTTCTCCATTAAAACAGACTCGTAAATTCTGTGAGAAGGGTATTTTGTACAAGAATTTAGTTAACCAAAAAATAAAAGTTGCACCTGACGTCCAGATATACTACTCTAGCCTTGAATTGAAGCACAAAAATGCAAAAACTGAATTCTGGTATCCCATTTGATTCTCGTGAAGCGCACAACTGAAAAATTAAATAATATTAAAATATATTAATATATGGCAGGGGCATATAATGAGATACTAAACCCCAAGTACGGAAATAAAATAGAAAATAAATGTTATCTAAACTAGAACAAAACATCCCAACCCCAGTTCTCCTGTTGTACAATGAAGATATTAAAGTGCTCTCATCTTAAAGTAAAGCTTTTGGTCACATCACCATCCCTCTAACTTAGCAATCCGAGATAAAAACATGAAACTTGAACTGCATAACTTCAGTTTTAAGTTGCTGGTGGCAGTATCAAAAAATTCACTTGCCAATGGCTTCATTGCTTCTAAAGAGATTTTTAGGATTTTCCAGACGTCATCAACCTCAGGATCTGCTCTGTTACTCAACTGGAGCTCCATTTTTATGTTCATTGCTGCCAATTCTGCAGCTAGATACTTGAAAACGTAAGGCATTGCCACTGTCTCCATTCCCTTGCTTGTTTTGCAGGCATGACAAGTGTAACTCTTGGGAGTTCTAGCAGGAGGAAGACCATGAATTTCTCGAACTGCCCTCTTTGAGGCTGGATGACAGATGCTGTGAGAACACTTCCACAAAAAGAGCATACCTCAGCAATGTGATAATCAGAACATGAGTGCAGCCTGTCATGTAACAAGTAGGCAGCTCCATGAGCAAGAACTGAATCACGCTCCATCTCCCCAAAACGGATCCCTCCACCACGTTTCCTACCTCCAATAGGCTGTCTTGTGATCTGGTCCACGGTTCCAGTAGAGCGAACTGCATACAGTATTCAGGTTAGTTGAATCTAATGCACATACAGAATTAGTCACTATAAGGATATGATTAAAAACATGAGGAAATCAATAATGTCACTATTGTATGATTTAGTTTCACTTAATGAGAGTTTATATAAACGATACCATCAAACTGGAAGATTCTTATGTTTATAGACAAATAATCATGCAAAATTTTCATCCTACATATGAACAAAGGTTAGAAATTGGGATGACCATGGTAGATTGGCTTTCCACAGTAATAAAACCCAAAATACTGACAGGTATACGGTTATGCATATTAGTCTGTAAACGTGTTATGTGCCCATATAGTTTCCTTTATGTACTCTTAATATCTTTGATTTTTGATGTCTAACAGAGACATCAAATGTGATAAATTCATTGAAATTATGCAATGTATGTGTTATAGAAAACAGAGAACGTAAAGACAATATTCTCTACAAACTATGTTTATTCGTTCAAAATATGTCCACACATCAGCGTAGCATAGTTAAAATCAAGCAATGTTAAAGGGGGAAAAACAAAAGGGTGTACATAAACAGCAACATGCACGGGTATTTGCATTAATGCAAGTCACCTATCAGCATTGTAAATGTACTCTACCTGCTTCTAGCCAGCATGGACTTAGTATCCAATGCTTTAAAGTTTAATCATAAGTTGACTGGCTTGTGCTGGATTTTTATCATAGGATGCCTTCAATTTTTGGAAGATCAAATCATGAATATCCTATGACATGCGATAGAGACCATCTTGAAACCCTATTTAAAACCTGCAATTAATTTTCAGTAACTTTTCAAGACTTGCACTTTTTTTGCTTTTTGTAAAAGAAAATCACCCTAATCATTTCATCATTACCATTACAACACCAGCCCTTATTTTAAATATTTGGATTTGGCTTTGCGTACCCTTATTTGCCGGTCATTCCAGTCAAGGGCTAAGCAGTGTTATTGCAGTCATTTCTAATCCTTTCTCAGAAGTTTCATCCATGTCAATTTAGGTTATGCCCTCTTTCTATGCTAAATCTTCAGAAGCACCATGCCTTAACATGGCTTCAATTTTTTTATCAGACAATAGACTCAGGCATCCTTTAATGGTCATGCCATCTTAATTCATTCTGTATTGTGACTGTCCATAATAAAAGAAACTCCTTCACTTCCCCTAATATCCTTCATCTATTCTTTCTAGTTTTATAGCACAACAATGCTCCCGTATCTAATGCATTCATCTTGTTTGCTTAGGCCCTCTTTCTTGCCCAATCTTATCTCTCCACACTCAGAAATATTATACAACTTTTTTAACTACTTTCATGAAATGCCATCTTAACTAGGCTAGGATAGTAATCGTCTCCATAGCCAAATTTGGAGTCCATAAAAATCTTATCGGATTATACACCAGTTACCAACCAAAACATTTGGTTTCCATGACATGGCTGCATGAATAAGGCATAATGAGAGTAGTTTGACTTCTGAACCTTTTGATACAATTATCTATATGGACTAAGATAAAAATTTTGTTCGTGCTAATTACTGTCCAAACAACTTTGCTTGCATGACATGGCTTCATCTGTATGAATAACCAGTCCTGAGATAAGAAACAGAAGGACCACAAGGTGAAAAGTTCTTTGAATTTAAACTATAATGATCCAGAAAGTTCTTCATCAAAACTGGCTTCTAATTGATTAACATATCTTTTCCATGTATCACATAAACAAATTAGTTCTCCATAACTTGTTGCTAAAACTTTTAACATGATAACAGATATCTTGTCTATGTACACAGGTTCCTTATCCTTCATTTCCCTCATACACTCTACTGATACAATGAAAACTATTAGCTATAAAATATTAAGTACAATAAGGTAATGAGATGTCATTAATTCTTTATTATTGCATTGGCGATCAAGTTCTAACCTACATGGCCAGTCTTGTCCTGTCAGTCTAAGCAGATAGATACCAGCACTAGCACTAGAAGAGAATAGAAGACAGCATACCTGAAATTTGTCGGAGACCATGTGTCGAAGGCGTTGGTAATAAACAGGCCCAATAAAAATTTCACAAGTTAACTCTGTACCAAAACTCCACTATATAGGACCTCTACTCCATGATAGTTGAAACCATGGGAGGCTAGCATTGGACCCAGCTCATCAACCAGAGAGCTTGATTTAGATGGTCCATCTTCATCCTTTTCACTGACTGAGTTTTGGAAAGGCGTTGCATCTACAAATTTTCCATGCAGACTTCCTCCCTGTCAGGAAATCATCAGTTCCATACAATTATTAGAGTGAAGAATGCTCTATAACTAAATGGCCACAGTCAACAAAAAATTAAACAACAGAACTTCACAAGTGAAGAAGGAACAAAGAAATGTAAACTTTTAACCTGGCTCATCGATGTTCTTGGGCAGAAGAAATACAAGTAAAATAAATGTGCAGAGAATAGAGTTTCTGGATCCCTATTGGAACCTTAAATTGCAAGAGCGATGGTCAAATTTCATCCAATGAAGTGAATCCAGTTAAAAGACTCAGAAGTAAAAATAAGAGCCTACAGGGTCTGTCTTTATACACTGCCTATTATTGATTAACCAAATTTATCATTTGTAAATTGCTATATTATGAATAAAACTCTTGGTGCTCAGGTCTAGAGAGGAATATTTTCACAACCAGGGTTTCTTTAAAGACAAGGAAAATAACAAAAAACTTGAAACCTGGTACCTTGGCAGCAATAGATTCTAGAAGCATCCCAATTGTCATTCTTGAAGGAAATGCATGAGGATTGATTATGATATCTGGTCGCATCCCAGTGACTGCAGAAAATGGCATGTCAATGTCAGGCCATAACTGAGAGCAGACACCCTTTTGCCCATGTCTGCTGCTAAACTTGTCACCGATTATAGGATACCTAGTGTGGCGGGTACGGATATTCACCTGCAAAAAGGAAACAATATATGTTGCATACTGATATCCGTTGAAATTATATATCGACTGGTAAGCAAATTTTAGTGGGAGATTTGATTGTTTCCAGAGAATTTTGTGGTCTATTACCGAAGCGAGAAAAGGAGAAAAAAAAAGGCATTGTTGGCAGAAGCCAGGGAATGCACACAAAGAATTAGTGATTTTATTGTTCAACATATTTGGAGGATGACTGAAATTATTAACAAATATTTTCCGAATCTATTGTGAATGACCGAGCATACAATAATATATCATACCATATTTTATAACAGTATATTGTAACATAATACAGTATGCCACATTTAGTGGACTTCAGCATAATATCATTTAGCATTATACTTTGTCATTATATGGTGCAATACAAAATATTTAATATTTAGGCAAAATCACATTAAGAAAGCTAACTCAAGGACTCTTGCAGTCCCACTGCAATCAAGCCTAAGTAACATTGTGCAAGTGTTATAGGATATAAACCATACTGCAGTCCCATAGAATGATATAGGCATCTCAGTCATACTATCAGCACCTATGCAGTAGTTTCAATCAGCAGTGAAGCTTCTATCTATATGCTAAACTGCAATGCACTGATTCATTTATGTTCTCCAAGTTGTTCCAAGTTGTTTATGCTAAACAAGGTGTTTTAAAGTAAAAGTTTTACTACCTTGTCTTAACCCACCCCCACCCCCCCCAACCCAAAAAAAAAAACACAACACCCACACCACACAAAAAAAAAAGAAAAAAGAAGAGAGAGAGAGATTCGTACTTCAAGTTAGCAAGAGGTCGTGGGATAAGATTGACCACAAACTGACTAGTAAGTATTTCATGGTTCCTGTATTGGTACGGTAGGTATTGTATCTACTGGTATTTGGTGAAACAAGATCATTGCTTGTAATGATCCCATCTTTAAGAATCAGGCATATCGAGCCAAAACTAGCCCTACACTGCATCGATCCAAGCAATCCGTGTAATACCACCTGAGCGGATCAAAAGTCTGAAGGTTTTGCATGCAAGAACAATTGAATTTTGTTGGTCCTTACTCCTTAGATACAAGCTTTGGAGCTACCAAAAACTTAGCAAGGTGGATGCCCCACTCTTTCAAAGATCAAAGAACAAAGAATGATTAGATTTAATCAAACTTGTAAGGATTAGGTTTTGAGCAGATTTTTTAGTGCATGATCACCAGATTCTTGCTTGAAAGGGTCTTTGGACGAACCCCAAAAAGTCATGTAAATATTATAATATTGGCAATGCTGCTTGTTTGGGTAGGTTGATTTTTAGATTTCCAGTAACCTAATTGTTTCAGTTGTTAAAGAACAATATATATCAATCCATGTTAACTGCAATACATTTACAACATTTGGACCAAAGCTGTACACCATATTGGCTTACACTTTGTTGATACAGCATGCAATGAAAAGTACAGAGTACCAACCACCGAAAGATAAACCCTCACACTATAAGAAATCCATTTTTGATGGATATTGAGCTCTGGATAGCTATGGGCATATGTGACCCGATTAGAACCACCAACCTAGCCTATTGATGATACTCAACTTGGCCTTGCTCACCAAGTTCATCTACTCTATTAAGAGATAAGGCAAGAGCAGACACTACCATGAGTTACAAATGGGTACCCATGTGTCACTATGTGGCATTTTTCTCACGCTAACATACTCTCCTCTCTCTTAAACTAAGAGCAGAGGTAATAGATCCCCTAACCATCCAAAAAAAAGAGATGGAAAGGAAGGGAGGCAGACTAGAGGGAGATGTGGAAAAGGAAGAGATGGATTAAAGTTCACTCCCCGCCAAGAGTATAAGAGACCCTCTTCCCATCATCGTGATCAATGCATTAATCTCTTCGTTGCTCTTTGCTCTAACCCTCACCCTGCTAATATCAAGATGTCTCCACTACTCTCTGCTGGAAAATATGACAGGTTAAAATATCACCTTTACTTCAAATGGTTTAAGATCCAGATTCTTGACCTTGATAAATTTGAGATTTGACTTACGATCGTTCATGTCATTTAAGCTTTAATTTTAAGCCCAAACAAAAAAAATGATAGATAGAGAGGAAATCCTATTAAAATTATTTCAAAATAAATTCTGCCATTTTTATCCATGCATGTGTCTAGTGAGTCATTTTTTTGAGATTATCCTCAATAAGCTAATAATGATATATTAATTTGATGTGGCCTAATTATTCCAATATTGTTGGACTTGTCATCTTTATTTTTATTGGATGATAACATATTAACCTTTGGTGCTCTGATCTTGTTAGAATTTGTTTATGGCATTTGTTATAAGGTATATGACATAAAGGTGGATCTTTATAATATAGCTCATGACTTGCGAACTTATGTAGTTCAGTATTCGGTTGAGCAGACATCAATAGTTCAGTTTGGTGAAACAATAACAATAAACCTTAAATTGGGTGTCCTATTGGTAGTTGGTCATAAACCAACCCAAATATTGGGTGCTCTTCTATTTAGCCAACTGACTTTATTAGCCATAGATAAATTGCCAGATTTAATGACCTAATAATTAATTGAATGCCAATACCATACACTAGCCCAATTAGTACATATGCCCTAATGAAATCCATCAAACTACTGTAGTTTATGATATAAGAATAGAGAACTTATGTAGCCTCTTTCTAGGCCAATGGACTTTAGCAGTCTTATTGATGATGCTTCATTATAAGGGAATTGAAAATGAGGAACCCAATTGAGTTGTCTTCACCAAAAACCCTTTTGATTCCAACCTGTAGAGAGAGAGAGAGAGACTTCAAGGGTTTTCTAGAGTCAAGCTTGATGGGTTTGTAAGTGGGCACAAAGGACTTTCATGGGTTGGTGTATCCTAGGGAGGCAAATTCATCCAAAATCATGCCGAGTGGGAACCGATTAAATGTCCTAATGTTTGTGCATCAAACATGCACACATCAACCTTCAAATGCCTACAAAATGATTTTGAAATGATTGTTTATTATGTTGCATTATTATTATTTACTACTCTAGTAGAATCTAGCTTACATTGGTACAACTGCACCAGCATATAGTCCGTGAATATAAGAACTGTAAAATACAGAAACATGCATGAATGTACATGCATATACATGTAAATATGCATGTACAATAAGATACAGCAGAGAAAGCATACAGTGTTTTACAATAAGGCACAACCTTATTACTTTTGACTCTCATGCAGCCGCCCTTGTTTAAACCAACCAGAGGGGAGGGCTCTCTAGGGCCTCCCTGGCCCTCTAGTGGCCACCACCCTCTCCCTCTCCTTCCTTCCCTCTCCTACCCTTTTTCCTCTCTCCGGTTAACCCTTTCCGTGCACCACGTTCATTTGCATCCCTCCAGCAGCCTTTGATGGCCTCTCTGGCTTTTCCCACTCCTCCCCCCCCTCTCCGTTCTTTCCTTTGGTGTTCCAGATTCTACAACACAACTACAGCGGTAAGCTGCCAATATGGTTCGGCACGCCTGAACCACTTGGTTCAAGTTGGTTTGGCGAACGCTAGTGTTGCCGCCTAGATTGCCATGACCTAGAGCTCTGGTGGGGCCCGGTTGAAGCTAGCCTTCCCTGGGAATGTCGGGCTCTTCGTCCTTGCATCCTCGTGGCCGGTCGGTCCTAAAAAAAGGAGATCCGGGTCGGGAATCCCGACGGGGATACTCCGACGGTCAAGTTAGTAAGGCGACCAAGGGAACAGTCTCTTTGTGACGGAGGCTTAGGATGCCCCCGTGTAGAGGGAGATAGCAGAGAATAAAAACTATAGTTTCTTGGGTACTAGGGGGGTTGTTTACTGCTCCAGCCCTTTACCTTTTTCTCCTCCCCTCTCGCCGGAGGTCCTTACCGTTATATAGAAGTTGATTCTACTAGACTAGGTCTAGAGCCTCGGTTAGGTGTTTCTTTAGGGGCTTTCCCCATGGAAGGGATACAAGTTCGTCAGAGCCCCGCCGGACAGGGTTTGAGGTTCCCGAGAGAGGGTTTTCTTGTAGGGGGCGCAGGCGACGTGCTACAGGGCCTGCCCCTAGTGGAGCGATCCCTTGCAAAAGGCACGAGCGAGATGCTATAGGGCCTGGAGCCCCAGTAAAGCACTCCTCTTGCAGGGGGTACAGATGGCGTGCCGCAAGGCCTGGAGTCCCGGTAGAGTATTCCTCCTACAGGGGGTGCAGACAGCGTGCTACAAGGCCTGGAACTCTGGTGTAGCACTTTTCTTGCAGGGGTGCGGGCGACGTGCTACAAAGCCTGGAGCCCCAATGGAGCACGCACCCCCATGGGAGTTGCGGCCGGTCTGGCGGAGATGGCGACATCACACCCCTGTCACCATTCGGACCTCTCTCACTCTATCCTCCGAGCGTCGTGTCTCGCCCTCTACTGTTCTTTCCGCCATGGTCGGGGTGATGTCTTCCTACCTTCGAGGGCTTGGTCCGGCCGGGAGCTCTACTGGACCGAAACTCTTCGGCCAGGAGCTCATCTCGAACGGGAGCTCACCTCGACTGGAAGCTGGCCAGGTGGCGCTCTCCGCCACCTCATCAGCCAGCTGTGTCGGACGTGGCACCATGTCAACGACTTGCCACATCAAATGCCCCCTACTCCCAAGCCCGGGGCGAAGGGAGTAGATCGACATTGCTGACGTGGAGGGCCTCCAGGCCCCTCATTAATTACCGTGATCGCTTGGCGATTCGCATATCGTTGGTATGCTCCCGAGGGACTACCACGTGGACGAAGGGTGACGATCAGAAATGATATTTTCGTCCCTCCCGGTGCGGCGATTCATGATTCGAGCCAGCGATGATTTGCAGACCCCCGCTTCCACCACTGAGGGGTTGCCACGTTGGCAGGAAGTGATGACCCGCAATAACGCCTTCATTTCTCTCGGAGTGACGGTTCGTGGCCCGAAATGGCTTGCATGATGGGCGTTGACATGTGTCGCGATCCCATTGGTCCGAGGGGAAGAGGAGGCATCTGACCTTGGTGATGGGCTTGAAAAGGAATTTTAGCATCCCTTTCGGGAGGATTTGCTGCCACCCTGCATCCTTTCGAATATTTTGGAGAGGGAAGGAGAGAAAAGAGAGGGAGATCTCCCACTCGTATCTAGAGAAGACTCTAACCGAGAGTCTCACCCAGGTTGGTCCTTTACCTCCTCCCTTCCGGTGTCCCCGGTCTGAGCCCTTAGGTCCTTTCTTCTCTCATCTTGTGCTTAGCACCCCAATAAGTTCTTCTGGTAGCCATCGCCATTCTTCTAAGCATCCTCCAAGGACCGCTGGACCATCCTTGCCTCGACCTCCTCCCTCGGATAGCGATGAGGATGCCCCCTTCAGAGTCCGGTAGGGTCCCCAATGGGCGGCAGACCCCGATGTCCTTGCTTTGCCTCCCCCACCTGCCGCTAGGACTTGGCGGGTCTATCGAGTATAGCCTCGATGATGACCACGAAGGATGCCCTGCACCTCCGGGGGGTTTACGGGATTCCTGAATCCATCTGGATCACAACCCTGGCCCGGTTGATCGGGTCACCTCTGGCGGGCCAGGCATGCCGGTTTTCGACCCCCTCTTCACCCTTTCATTTCTTTCCTGGACCACTATAGGTTGGTCCCTGCCCAGTTGACCCCCAACGCCGATCTGCTCCATAGTCCTGTGCCACATCCACGACGTAGTGGCGCACTTTTCTCTATTCAGGGCTCTCTTCATCTTGAAGCGCCACCCTACAGAGGGGTTGGTGGTTCATTGCCCCCCGATCGGGGGATCTTTGGTTCGACCTTCTTCCATCAAGGGATAGAAAGCCCGGTTCTTTGCTTCCCTCGAGGGTGTTAACTAGGTATGGAGCAATCCCGATCAATCTCCCAACCAGGATGCTTCAATGGAGCTGGCTGATTGAGAGGTGTACGACCAGCTCATCACCTCAGAGATTCCCTGTGGATAAGACCTCTCCGAGCGGAATCTGTTCGATGTCGGCATCAGCCCAATCCGGTCCTTAGGTAAGGACAGAGATTTGTTTTCCTTTGTGTTGTCCGGTGACTAACTAGTTTCTTGTGGATGATGCAGGCATGAAGTTCTCTATGGACCAGATCTGCTAGATGTCCCAAAAGCGGTCGTCGACGGGGGGCTGTGAGGGGCAGGAGAAAAGGCCCCGCGGGAAGCCGGAGACAAGGTCCTGTGGGGAGCTCGAACATAGGCCTCATAGAGAATTGGAGAAAAGGCCCCGCAGGGAGCCATTGGGGTGAGCCGAGGAGGTAGAGAGGGGAGAGGTTCCGGCGCCGGTGGCAAGGGTGGCCATAGATATGGTCCCGTCGCCCTGCATCGAGGGGGCTGCACAATCCCTACTGCCATCATCGAGGTCGTGCCGATGCCGTCATCTCCCGAGGCAGGCATCGCTGCAGGGCCTGAAGGTGCAGATGCTCCTCCCATGGCACCCTCGACAGCGACAGGGACCCGGGCGCCCGATCTGGTGCCCGCCAGGCCTTCGACCTCCTCCGCGCCTCCTCCGGGGGTGCTCAAGGCCACCGCCATGATCCCGCCCAATGCGGCGGTGATGCTCGACACGGGCCCAGCGGAGAGCTTGCTTGGCTTCATCTTGCAGCCTCGGGATTGCCGGGAGAGGTCCGGTCGAACACTAGGGGAGACTGTTGCCGGGATCTTCCCCCAACTGCTTGCGGTAAGTCCTCCATTGCTTGATTAAATTCCGGGTTTGGGGGGCAACAAAACTCCATGCTAATCCCTTTCGGCTTTGATTGCAAGTGATTCAGGATGCCCTCCTGGTGAGGGACTACTACCTGGCACTGGTCAAGCAGGACATGGAGTCCCGCATTAGGGCCGGGGCTACGGAGGCCAAGGCTCGGGCCCTAGCTGACTTGGTGCCCGACCAGAGACACGGGTTAAGTCACTGGAGACCAAGCTCGAGGCTCCCAAGACACCGTCAAGAAGCTCGAGGACCAGGCGGAGGATCATGAGGTAAAGGCCATGAAGCGAGAGGAGCTCTTCCACGACTTGGAGAACCAATTGGCAAACTCCACTACCATGGTTCTCCATGGGACAGGGAGCTCCACACCTTTCAGATGCACTAGATCTCTCAGAATCTCGCGCCGTAGCCACAGAAGAGAAGGTGCTCGCCTCTGAGATGGTAATCGGAGCAGTGCAGGAGGAAGCAGCCCAGGCTGTCGCATGGTACAAGGCATTGGTGGAGTTCGAGGACGAGGTTAGCAAAGTCGTCTATGATACATTCTACAAGGGCTTCGAAGAATGCAAGAAAAAAATGGTGTTGACCTTCGACTATGTGGACCTACGGGATATAGTGGCGGACGACGCCGAGGGGAAAGGAGATGTAGCAGCCCCCTTCGTCCCACCCGAGTCGGCCACCGAAGTCGTCTCACCGTCCACCGCACCAGGCTCGCTGCGAGAGATTGTCACCCAGGTGATGGCTGAGACGAGAGAGCTGATCAACGCCACCGTGGAGGCCTACAAGTTCGGCAGAGCCCCGCCTCCAGAGCCATAAGTGGCTTGGAACCTTCTTCCTTTTGTTTCCTTCTTTTTTTGTACACTTCATGGGACTCTACAGCCTGTCGGGGGGCCCTACTTATGTAACTTCTTTTCAATGAATGAAATATTTTTCTTCTCAATCTGCGCTCTTCCCCTGCTTGTCATTTTTTTGTTCTTCCTTTGTGTGGCAACGAGGCTGTGAAGTAGGCCATCTTAAGGGGTGATGCTATGGAGCATCCCATTTTTGCTTCGTCCGGCCTGAGGCCAGATGGATGGGTGTGGGGCCGCGAAGTAGGCCACCCGATGGGGCGGTGCTGTTGGGCATCCCATCTTTATTTCGTCTGGCTTGGGACCGGATGGATGGGTGGGGGCCGCGAAGCAGGCCACCCGAAGGGGCGGTGCTATTGGGCATCCCGTCTTTACTTCGTCCGGCCTAGAGCTAAACGGATAGGTGTGGGGCTGCGAAGCAAGCCATCCGAAGGAGCGGTGCTGTTGGGCATCCCGTCTTTACTTCGTCCGGCCTGGAACTAGATGGATGGGTGCAGGGCCGCGAACCAGGCCATCCGAAGAAGCGGTGCTGTTGGGTATCATGTCTTTACTTCGTCCGACCTGGGACTGGATGGATAGGTGCGAGGCCGCGAAGCAAGCCATCTGAAGGAGCGATGATGTTGGGCATCTCGTCTTTACTTCGTCCGGCCTAGGGCCGATGGATAAGAAACCTGCAGGGAGGTGAGATCGAATAGCACCGGAAAATGCCTTTTTATCATTCCTAAATAGAGGTCGTATATCATTGAAAGTACATCCTTAAATTTGTAGCATTCCACGTCGGGGAAAGTTGAGCACCGTCAAGTTCGACAATTCAGTAGGCTCCCTGGAAAAGAACTTCGACCACCCTGTAGGGGCTTATCCAGTTCGGGGATAGCTTGCCGCATTGACCAAGTTGGAAGGCTTTCGCATGTCTTAGGACGAGGTCCCCGGACGGAAGAGCCTCACACAAAAGTTATAATAGCGGGCCACCTGCTGCTGGTACACTGCCATGCGAAGCCAAGCCTCGTCCCTTATTTCGTCCAGTAGGTTGAGGTTGAGGTTGAGGAGGCGCGCCGGGTTACTTGCTTTATCATACCACTCCACCTGTAGCATGGGCATGCCCATCTCAATCAGAATCACGGCTTCAATACCAAAGACCATGCTAAACGGTGTCTCGCCTGTCGCCGTCTGGGGCATAGTGTGGTAGGCCCACAGCATGTTGGGGAGCTCTTCTGCCCACCGGCCCTTGCCTCATCCAGCCTGATGCGGAGCCCTTGGAGGATGGTCCGATTTGTCACCTCGGCATCTCCATTAGTTTGCAAGTGGACAACTGACGTAAAACGGTGACGATGTTCAGATCGACGTAGAATTCCTCGAATGCCTGGTTATTAAATTGCCGTCCATTGCCCGTGATGATAGTATGAGGGAGTCCGAAGCGATAGATAACCAACTTCCAGAGGAAAGATCTCGTCTTGCTCTTGGTGATCCATGCCAAGGGCTCAGCTTCCACCCATTTGGTGAAGTAATCGATGGCTACAACCAGGTACTTCCACTGATCGGACGCTGGGGAAATAGTCCTAGGATGTCGATCCCCCACTGGGCGAACAGCCAAGGGAGGAGAGCTAGGACAGCGGGGAAGCCGGCTGGCACTGGATGTGGGTATGTCGCTAGCAACGATCGCACTTCCACACGAACTTGACTGCGTCTTCCCGCATAGTCTTCCAATAGTAATCCTACCTAAGGGCTTTATAGGCCAGCATCTTGCCCCCCACAAGATTTCCACAGATTCCTTCATGTATCTCCTGGAAAACATAAGTGGCCTCCGAAGATCTCAGACACTTCAGCAGGGGATAGGAGTAAGATCTTCGATAAAGCTGCCCGTCCATTAGCATGAAGCAGGCGGTCTTTTGTTTTAAGAGGCCAGCCTCCATGCAATCTTCAGGCAGGGTGCCGTAGATTATATACCTGACGTAAGGACCCATCTAGCTCGCCTCAAGAGCGACCTGCTGGACCTCACCCGTGACCTCATGGTTGGGGGCCTCCAGGTATTCAATGAAGGTGCACCCCAACAACGAGTCCGGCAAGGTCGCAAGCCTGGAGAGGGCATCCATGCAGGCATTCTCTCCGCGGGAATATGGAGGATGTCGAAGTGCCGGAAACCTGTCGTGTATGAGTGTACTCGGTCTAGGTACTTTGCTATCATAGGATCCCGAGCTTCGAACTTGCCGAAGACCTGGCCCGCTACGAGCTACAAATCCGTAAAGACCTTCAGGCTCGTTACACCCAACTCGCGGGATACCCTCAGGCTCGTTAGGAGCGCTTCGTACTTAGCCTAGTTGTTTGTTGCTTTGAAAAGAAAACGCAACGCATACTTAGTAACCACTCCATCAGAGTTGGCGAGGATGAGTCCGGCTCCACTCCCTCCTGAGTTGGACACCATCAACATGGAGGATCTATGCCATCTCTCCCGTAGCTGGGTCCTGCTTGGGCTCGATGGGCGCCTCCTCGGGGGCCCTCGTCCATCCAAGTCATTCCACCAGGAAGTCTGCTAGGACCTAACTTTCGGCGAATGATCTTGGGCGTTAGGTGGTAGGAGATGTGGAACTCGCTAAGTTTCACCACCCACTTGGCTAAGCACCTCAAGATGTCCAGACGACTCAAGATAGCCCAGGGGTGGTCAGTGATGACCGCAATTGGATAAGCTTGAAAGTATGGCTGAGATGCTGAACAGACACAATAGTGCAAAAATATTGTTTTTGGGATCGGGTATACCTAGTTTCCGTATCGCGGGGGAACTTGCTAGTATAGTAGACCGACTCTAGAGACCCATCCCTGTCGATGCAGAATGCACCGAGCTGACTGCTCCTGGAAAGATCGCCAGGTAGAGGAGCTCTCGGCCTTCGGTCTAGAAAGCAGTAGGGGAGAGGCGAAGAGTCCTTCAGCCCCTCGAATGCCTCTGACACTCCGTCTAGGCGAAGTCATGCATTTTGCACAACATCTTGAAGAACGGTGGCAGTGTCGACGAAGCGCAACAAAATGAACCGGCTCTTAGAGTGGCGATGCAAACCGGTCATTCGTTTGGACCTCCTTGGAGGTGGGATGCTTCATATCCGTGATTCGCTCAAATTTTCTCCGGGTTGTCTCAATTCCATGTTGGATGATATGAGCCTAGGAACTTTCCCGCCGCGACGCCGAATGCGCACTTTGCCGAGTATCCACAGGCTCCCCCGCGAATATGATGCCATCCGTGCACGGGACGTCCCTTCCCAAAAGGACCTTAGGCTGGCACGAGGGTCGGTGGCATGGATCGCAGGTGTCCCCGACTACTGCTATGTTGTCAAGGACCGATGCTAGTGAAGCTGGCGCATCGCTGCAGTCAGGACTTGGACCTGCTATGCGAGTGTGACAATCTGCATGGCTGATCCACCGGAGATGGAGGTGGAGCAGGGAGCTCCACCTCTAGGCTGCATCGGTCCCCTCTCGTCGGAGGTCCCTCTTACCATTATATAGAAGTCAATTATGCCAGACTGGGTCTAGAGCCTTGGTTAGGTACTTCTCCAGGGGCATTCCCTGCGGAAGGGATAAAAGTTCATCAAAGCTCTGTCGGACAAGGTTCGAGGTTCCTAGGAGTTCTTGTAGGGGGCATAGGCGGCGTGCTACAGAGCCTGCCCCCTGGTGGAAACAATTGCCTATGAAAGGCCCACAGGGGTGCCACAGGGACTAGAGGCCCTGGCAGAGAGCATGCCAACAGGGGGTGCAAATGGCGTGTCGCAGGACCTGGAAGCCCCGGGCAGTGTTCCTCCTGTAGTAGGTGCAGACGGCGTGCCTAAGGGCCTGGAAACCCTGTTGTAGCAATTCTCTTACAGAGGGTACACGGGAGAACGTGACTTGCATGGGCTTGCAGGGCCTGCCCAAGTAGATGCACAGAGTGACCACCCCCCATGAGAGTTCTTGCGGCCGGTCCGATGGAGATGGCGACATCGCGCCTCCTGCTCTGTGTCACCATTCGGACCTCTCGTGTCTATCCTCCGGGGGTCGTGTCTTACCTTCTACTGTTCTTTCCACCATGGTCGGGGAGATGTCTTCCTGCCTTCAAGGGCTGGTCCAGCCGGGAGCTCTACGGGATCGAAACTCTCTTCGACCAGGAGCTCACCTCGGCTGGGAGCTCATCTTGAACGGGAGCTCACCTTGGCTGGGAGCTAGCCAAGTGGTGCTCTTCGCCACCTCATCAGCCAGCTATGTCGGACTGTGGCGCCACGTTAGTGGCTTGCCACATCAGTAGTTACAATGAAAATAAAAACCATTATTTGCTTATTAAGTGGATAAAATAATCATTAGTAACCAAAAAACTAAACTCTTATTTGCTTAGATCAAGGAACGCGGTACCATCCTGTACCGCCCGGTACGGGGCGTACGGACATTACCGACAGCTAGCCGGTACGGTTCACCCCAAATAAAACAGTCCAGCCTTTGGACCGTAAAAAATAAAAAAAATTTAATTTTCGTACTGGTACGGTACGGACTCGGTACCGTCCGGTTCGGCCCGGTTCAGCCCATTTCTTGCTTTGAGGGAAGAGAAAGATGGTTTTTATATTAAAAAAAAGGACCCGGTATGCATGCCGGTACGGTACGGTCCGGTTTCGGCCGGTTCAGCCCATTTCTTGCTTTGAGGGAAGAGAAAGATGGTTTTTATATTAAAAAGAAAGGACCCGGTATGCATGCCGGTATGGTACGGACCGTACCGTACCATACTGTCCTGCCGAAACGGGTCCCGGTACCAGTACCGAGAACCCTGGCTTAGATCATTGTTGCCTAAATTCTTGCTTTTATCCCGCTGATATTTTTACTCAAAGGAACAACGCAAAGTCATTTATTAAACAGAACAACAGCTAAATAGGGACTGTTATTTAAATGTCATTCATTAATATATATACTTAATGGGAGGCCTCTGGAACCATCATAAATGCTGCTATAAAATTACAAGACATTATTTCAAAATTTGGTAATTTCTACATTTTTTAATATATAGTTTGTTAATTGCTTGTTGCGATAGTTTGAAATTAAAAAAAAAAAAAAAAAACTAATCAATAGATCTCACAATTGTATGTGATATTTATCATTTATTAAATTTCAATTGCATAAACGTTGATCATACAGAAACACACATATGCATATACAAAGTTATAATTCTCCAATCACATGGTTTAACAAACTGTCCTACCAGTCAAGTGACTAAATGCTCCATGATTGCCACTAGCATAAGTTGATAGAAGAGGTATTTTGGTCATTTGACCGGTAGGACAATGTGTAGATGCTATCTCTCCATGTACGTGTATGTGCATGCATGTGCACATTATTTTCAGGCTTACCTTCTGCATGTAATTCTTTGTGGTAGTTCCATCCACAGTAATAGTCAATAATCACAGGTTCTGAGCCCTTCAGAAGTGTTGGTTTTGTTACACTGGTAAGTGTATTATAAGAGCTGTACAAAGGCTCATTTGGATGTATCACTGCAAAAGCATATAGAGCTCTCCTTAGGATCAGGTTACACATATCTAAAGGCAAACTACATAATCGATTTTTTTTTCACATGCAACCTGTCCAATGTAAGGAAGCCCATCTGAATCAATTGAAGACTTCATCGTTTTATCACTGCTCCTGGCAAAAGTTTCTAAAACTTGATCTTCTCTGTCATGATTCTTAGTTAAGTCAATAGATTCCGTCTGCATAACAAGCAATGTGGATAATGGATTATATTATGAGTAATATAGGTTCAAATAATCTAATACTGGTTTAGCTGAGAGAAAGACCAAACAATAAGAAGTCAAACAGATGAAAAAATGCACATTGCATGAGAATTTTGCTTGACAGCAAAATGAGTTTCATTGAAATAGTATCCAAGGACGACGAGGGCACTGCAAACATAGCAGCACCAATAATACTTGAGCTCATCCTAGCATCAATATCCAGAAGCCAGAGGAGGAAATCCATGAAGAATAAATAAACATGCAGAAAGTTCAGGGTTATAACAATATAGTTGTGCAAGCATGTAATGATTCTCCATTCCTGACTAATATGATGACAGTGATTATTGAGATGAGCATATAACTGACTGTCATTAAAGCAGAGCTACAATGAAACATTGCTGGAATTGTATTTATAAATATCTGTTACTAGAGCAATTGCTTACCACAGTTAGACTTCTACCAATTAGAAAATATTTTAATTCTATCTCAATAAATTAGAGGATATACTAATTATAGGAGCGAGCATGAAAAGAAAATCAAACAATGTGACCAAGAAAAACTATCAATTGGTGATTCGTCTCCTCTGGGACAGGGTGCTGTTTCAATAACTAGACAAGCTCTGAGACCAGGTGCTGTTTCAAGTTCCAACTCCTGTTGAACCAGTTTACTAAGCCCAAACAATGAACAAAGGTTGAAGCATTTTAAGTAACTAATGCAAGACAAGCTGGAAATTGTCATGTTATATACTACCAATTTATAAACTCTTGAATCTTGATAGCTATAAACTCACAAACCAGTACTCTACAAGGACAATGGGAATTGGGGATTAGATGTGCCCTGTTGGAAAGGAATTGAAAATGGATATAAAGACATTATGTTCACCTTGTTTTCAACAATTTAAAATCTCACAATGTTGCAAGAGGCTCCAAAACTTAACAAGGTTGACAAATGTGCCAAGGAAATAAAAAAGTGTTTGGACCCTCTCTTGTTCAAGCCTGAACTAGGGAGTTCCAGGCCTGAAATAACAACCATCCATGTAGTATGTAACAGACTAACAGTTATGAGTACATAAACTCTTTATGGTACAGGAGGCATAATGCCCCATATAGAGCATGGGTCCCACACAATCATGGCCATCGCGCAAAACACAAAGACGGACTGCATGAATGGACCTCTGAGCCAGAGACAAAAGGAGATCAAGGTTCAAAATACCGCGAATCGAAACCATACCGACCAATGGCAGGATTAGCATGCAACATATTGAGGATTGTGTTAATAAAGGTTATAGATGGATATACATGGATACAACACAAATACCTGCCATTTTTTTGGCCTTCGAACTTTGATCTTGGGTAATTTTATCATATTTTTTGACCAAATATGTGGCTTTTCAAGAAACAAGGTGGAAGTATCAAGTCAAGTACCTAGTCAACATTTTAGCAAGTGCTCAAGTCATTAACATGCAAAATCGCATAGCTATGAGCTTACACTCCAATAAAATTAGTGAATAATTAATAAACTGAAGAAGTAAAACATGGAGAAGTGAAGGAGAGAAGCAGATGAGGAAGAGATCTCACCTATGCTTTAATTTTGATAAAAAAAACAATATTTAATGGAAAAACAAGTCATAAAGGGAATGGGGGGAAGATTTTTCTTTTGGTAAAAACTGGGAGGGAAGTCTAAAACCAGAAGGAAACTTATGGTTTGTTTCCTAAATAAAAAAATCACAAAAAGAAACAGCAAATGAGTGGAAGTCAAAACTACCCACCATTGTGGGTCCGCTACCCACCTAAGTCATTGCCTCAAACATCATGTACCGTAACATTCTTCTTTTTCCATCTCTGAATAATTCATTAATCTTCAAATTAATCACAAATTATTCATAATTACCAAAAACTTTATAATATTTTTTCACAATACACAAACCAGAGAATTAATCATAGAACGGATCAACAGGATGGTGAAATGCAAACAATTTGTATTTTTTTTCAAACTTTGCTGAATCTTGTTTCTACAAGTTCCAGCATAAGAATCCCAGAACAAAGATATGGTGAAGAGTTGGATCTTCCACCAATAAGTCAGATCCACCACAAAGATGCTATTAGTGGATTTCGATGCACAGTTAAGGATGTAGGTATTAAAAGACAATCTTATAAATTATGATTACACTTAACCACATACAAAGAAACACTTAACCACAGTTAAGGATGTAGGTATTAAAAGACAATCTTATAAATTATGATTTACACTTACCACATAAAAGAAAACATCAACCAAGTCACAATCATTAGAATGTTTGAATCCAGGAGTGATATCATGAATTAATCAATCAATAAAAGCTTAGCAGTAACAACAAACGAACTGTTTACCAATTTTATATTAAAATTCACTTTAAATTTTTTATTCTATATGTTAATATATTAGCTAGTTACAGTTACTTCTTTGCCTTCATGACAAGAAAACTCCTTTTTGATTTCATACCAAAAAAAACACTCAGATATGCATGTGATTCAGACTATCATATGATCCATGTCCATCCAACAAGTCCATCCATTCTAATTGTTGCATAATACTTTGCTACAAACATCATCGGTCACATTCTCAAATATAATTTACACCCACATTTTTTAAGGTCACATCAAGGGCAATCCGTTAATAATTTGGTAAACTTTCTATCAATAGACATCAAATCCGGCATTGCAGAACAACATTACATTATTCATGCTGGAAAATGTTGATTTCGACTTTTAAGTCTTTAAAGTCCACTAGAGCCAAACGTTTCATGTGGCTATTTATCTTAGGTTCCCTAGTAAATTATAGTTACTTGAAAATGCCTCATTAAGTGGTTGTCAATTAAAAGAAGCATTCAAATCATTTTTATACCTCATCGCTATGGATTTCTGTTTTCACTTCCAACATACATCTTCTTTGCTTGAGACTTGAGTATGGTACCAATTTTGCTCAAGTTTCTCCTGAAACTATTATAATATAATTTGTCTATTTTGAGATTCATTGCCCCATATGGTTGGTTGAACATCATCACCGTGGTTTCAGATCATGAACACAACAACATTATAATGGCTATTACAATGGTATTGGGAAAACATTATATTATACATTACAGCCAAATAGAACAATGGTTATTATGTCTCTGTGACAGCTACAACATCATTATATAACACTCACAATATCCCTTGATTTAGCATAGCAATGATACTATATTCTGATAATAATGAAAAGGCAATAATGCTGTTACCTTGCCGTAATTATTAATAATGTCCATTTGCAATGACTAATAGCGGTTGTAGCACAATCATTTTATATGATTGGCAAATTGGTTTCTGGACATAGCCAATTAGTAGTCCACGGTGATACCAAGATGGACAAGGAGAGCTTCTGGTTTTTAGTACATAACTATTACATGGTTATTAACACCATAGGATCTTTAAATTGATTTCCACCCAAACATCCTGTGTTTGCATTTAGGTTTACCTCATGTGCTAGATAAAAGTCTACTACAAGATAGCAGATAAGAGGGCTGACCTTTGATTCATATATATGGATTAGAACAATACTGTTCATATTAAGATATGCAGTTCTTCAATTTAGATCTTTGCAATGATACTTGACCTAAATTTGCCAGACTAAATCTTACCTACACTGGGTCCATCTACATGATTTAATTGCAAAAATAGAGAATCATCAACATGATTTCTACACCATTGTTTTAAGTACCTTTTAATGAAACTTAGGGTCATTGAATCGTAGTCTTGTTGGTGGGTACTTCAACGATTGTGCAAGAATTCTAATAATTATTAATAAAAATGAACATTTCAGAATTTTATTCAGTTGCTTCCACTCAACTCATGCATCCTTGGAATGTGGATAACTTCTGTCAAGCCATTTTCATCAGTACATGAGCTAGTGGAGTTGCAAATCATGCTTCATTAGTCACAAGTGACCTTTGTCTCCCTTTATTGCTACATCGGACAGAACCTTGTTTAGTTTAAAGTATCCACACCCAGTGTTTGAACATGGACATCAATAAGACACTTGGAGACGGTCCATAAAAAGGAAGTCTCTGATAGTAGAATCTAAGGCTCAGGCTCAGAACACACCAAACGAACACCCAACCAAGTCATGACACCCAGATTTATAACAGAAGTCAAAGGTGCTTCCTAGCATTCATGCTATCTCAACTGTTATCATGTGCCCTCAAGCATTACTTTAACTCATCAATTGAACATTTGAACCCAACTTCTGACCATATCTTTTCCAACCATTCATCATAATTTCCCACTAAACTATTGCAACCTGCTTTCCCTACTAATAGATCTGTCACATAACATATGGTGGCATTACTACACGTCCATGATGCAACTTTATGTTTGAAGAGCTTACCAGAGAGTATCATAAACCATACTGCATATACAACATAGAATTTAGTATTGGTCGGGCCTAGGCAAGTTTCAACCATTTATATACCTTACAACTAAGCCGTAACATAGCTTAGATGTGCATGAAGAGAGTAGTTCATCCTTTAAAGAAAAGATACTTCTTGAATAAATAAGTGTTCGGTAACATTATCTCAGGCTCGTACAAGAAGCAAAAGTCAATTACTGTTTTAAAATAAGATAAACCCTAGCTACTGGCTTATTCCATTGCTCAAGGAACTTTTCTAAAACTTTAAATAGACCAACAAATCTAAGGCCTGAAACCATCCTAACAAATATGTAGGATTTGAGCAGGCTGTGGTCCTGCTAATCCCATGGTCATCATAGTGGGATGTCCTTAACACACTGGGTTAACAGAGGGACTGGGATTATGCAATTGGTAAAGGAGGCACTGGTGGTAATGAAAGGGGTCAATAGTGAGAACCATGGTGGTGAGGGGCAACAAAGACATGGTGGAAATTGGGAGAACCAGAGCAACAACTTAATGGAATATATCAAACTGACATGCAGCGATCATAAGACCAGGAAATAGCAGTAAGTCAGAAAAGGATGGGTCTAGCATCCAAGCATGCAGAGAGGCAGGATGAAAATGGCAATCAGATAGAAGAATGCATATATAATCTTTGTTTGTACTTTGTAGACATTTTATGCCCCATGGAATACATCCAATTGTTTTGACCTAATTTTGCAATCCCCATATTGTCAAATTTGGTAATGGGTGTGATTGCCCTCTCATTCCATCCAATTTGTGTTACAGCTCTCCCTATATAGATGCATTTATAGATATATACTATTTGTGCAATGTATGTACAAAGAGGATTGAGTTACATAGGTAGAGACAAACATTGCCATACTTTTTCTCAGAATATATATATCACACAACATAAGGGAATCAAGTTCCTTTACTTTTCTCTCAATACGTTTTCTTCCCTAGAGATATCTAGAGCACAGGATTCCCGTGAATCTCACAAAAAAACTTGAGTCTGGTTTCACATGGCCTTAAAAAAAAATTCACATTCACGCATACTTCCATTCATGTGCATTATGTGTGATATGAAGCTTTGTTAGGAACACAAAAGAAGAATTAAGCTTATTCTTCAATAGAAAGATACAGCCACCACATTCCTAATAACAAACCCCACCAGCTGTTCAAGGTTTCATGCAAAAACACCATCAAAGTTGATTTTTAACAACTATGGGTGGGAGTAGCCAGCAAGAGATAATAAAATAACTCTATTAAATTTAAAATAGGGCTAAAATCTAGTGATTCCTATGTGGAAATAACAATGATGTCAAGTTGTAGGCTACAGCCAATCTCAGACATCTTCTAGCAACCTATTTTCATTTACATGTCACCTTGATTTATTTTTTTCTTTTTTTTTAAGTTCATATTCCACAATTGATCTTTAAGAAATTGTAAATTCTACCTCCTCATCTAATTGACAATTATTGAACTAAAGAATTTCCTGTTATAAAAAGTTAATGGACAACCATCATTTATACAAAATTGGTAGGATATGTCCATCACCAATTACACATTGGATATCATTCTCTCAATTGATGAAGCACAGCTACAAATAGCCTTTCACCCTTCGATGCATTTTTAGGGAGAGTATAACTATTTTAATCTTCATGATTGGTATTTAGATTGAATAACTACAGCTTAGATCAAAATTTTTAGCCAAAGTAGCAGACCTATTAACAATACCTTATCAATATAGTTGAGCATCTGGCAAAAACCCACACCAGCACATCGTATGCTGCTGGAGACAAGACAACACGTCCCATGTGTCAGCATCAAGATATGCCATCTCAGCACCAGGCCCTATAGCGGTGCCACCTTGGCACTATGTCAGTATGCTCAGTACAAGTGCCGGTTCGGCATACCGAATATTGGTATGCCCCCCATACTATGTATTGGTACCAAACCGCGATACGATATGCCCCATACCATCTAGTTCGGTATGGTATTATAGCAAGGACATTGAATGAGCAGCCTCTAGCATTATTAGTTTAATTTTGCAATCCCATGGCCCCAATTAATTTCACATTGTTCATTTAAGAAAATAATCCAAATCAAAACTTTTTTCTCTAGAAAAAACTAACAAGATCTGAGAGTTGGCGGTAACTTTTGAGGAGATATCATAGAGGTCACATATTGGTATACCATCAAGTTCCGTGTAGGATGAAGATGGACATATGGCAAGGTAGTGCAAGATAAGTTTAATTGTTAAACAAATTCATAACATGATATTAGCCTTTGATTCAAGAGGAAAAGAATTGACTAATAGTGCTTAAGAATTCATCACAAGGGAAAGCACCTTGACTATCACTACGATTAAATAAAGGATTAACTTATAAAAGACCAAAACCAAGATGGACCATATGGCACACATTAGGTGTTCATTATCAAAGTATGGGAAAAACAAATTACTGTGAAAGGTTCATGTTGTAACACATATTTAGTTGGATTTGCAGCATTTGCCCATTCTTGACAGCATTTTGGCACATGACTAAAACTATACATAAAAAAACCATGCTGAGTTGAGAAGAACCACATCACTCATGATACACAGTCCATCCCTCTCTAGACCAATGTCACATGGACTCAGGGTTTACAGGTGCCTTGTTTGGGTATGTCCAAGAGTTGAATCTTCATGATTCCAGAATTTTAGGATGCAAGGACACCATGACTGAAAAAGAGCACAAAATTGGGTGCAACTATATAGAGTGTGGAAATGTGATTCGAGTTGCATTTAACAATAAGTTACATATTTCATTTAATCTGCATTACCTCATACCCTTTTTTTATCATGCTAATGCATTGTTTCATCCATGTTACGAATGTTATACATGGCCATGTCTCAATTATGCATGTCAATTGCTCAAACCAACATTTAAAGACCCCATCAATCTGCTCAGTTCAACTCGGTCAACCTATCACCCACCAGGCTTTACAGGTTGTGTTAATGTAAACTGGTGTTCTGGGAAAAAAGAGAACATCCAAGACATTTGACCTGGGCAATTCAATTGCTCAAACCATTCTTGTCAGGTCCAACGATGTACATGGACAATCCAGGAAACAAAAGAAAAAAAAAAGAAAACATAGAAAAGGAAGAAGTCTTCAGATCCTCACATGTCTAACAAATCCTATTCAATCTAGCCATTCCCAGGGCTTTGACAAAGATGGCATCATGGTTGGAGGTTGTGGAGGGGAGGATTGATGATTAGAGGAGGATTTGGGGCATATGAGATGATTGGCTGCAGCAAAAAGAAGTGACGAGCCACGAGATCTAGGGTAGAAAAGACCTTCTTTTGCTTTTGATTAGGTAGTGTGAAAGAGCAGTGCATTTGTGAAGAGAGGGTATCTTCCTCTTCATCTTGTTCTTTCTTTAATTTGAAGTGACCAAATCTGAGGTAGTCCATCTTCACAATGACAGAAAAAATAAAAGAATAAATCTAAAGCAAAGGAGGAGGGAGGAGAGAGAGAAGGCTCTAAGATCATCTCCCACAGGTTTTGGTAACTTAGAGGACGATGGCTCACATGGATTTTTAACCACAAACCCATCCAGATTTGGGAAAGGAATGTTGGGCATCTGGCCCACCAAAGGTTCAACGCTGTTAAACTATTCAACTTATAACCCAGCCACATAGATGGGTTAGCTAAAAACAATTGATTTCAAAACTTTATTGGCAACAAAAAACTAAAAAACAAAACATTTTCAATGGCTTATTTTTGATTTGATTCTATGCGTGATTTTCTTATAGTTCCATCATATTTCTCTTAATTTTTCATTGATTATCCCCATTGTCTTTCCTTGATAAAACATTAAGCTTTCATATCTTTCCATGTGGTTAATATAGATAGAGACGAGCAACTGAATTAAGTTGGATTAGCCAATGAAACCTTTTAACCTAGGGAAGAACTAGCAAAGTTGAAAATTAGGTTGGACCAATGTTTGCCGGACCACCTTGTACCGCTCAGTATGAGGTATACTGTACCATACCAATATAGAATTTCATACCATACCAACCACGTATGGCATTGTAACAAGAGGTACAGGTTTAGGATCTAGTACCAAAATGGCAAACTTTTGTTCATGCACTCATCTTCAAGAATTTGCCTTAAAGAAAATATATTAAACATCAAGGCCAGGTTCCATAATGTTCAATTTACCAAAAAGAGATGAAAACACAAAGCTAGTTCTAGAAGGTCTAGGTAAACCTCGTCTTACACCCAAACAAACCCACTTGCAACACATGCAATAGATTTCATATGACTATGTAATGCGAAGGGGAAGATGAAATACAACAAAAATTAGTCATGAACTGCAACAATGTTATCACTAATGCACATGAATCATTATATCATATTCATCCTGCAACCAACCTTTACCTGAAGTAAAGAACTATGTTAGATATAGGTCTTAGACAAAGACTTAAAATTTGATTGGATCAATAAGGGGCCTTGCAGGTTTCAGATTAATCAGAGTGGACCTGACTCGAGCCAACAAAAATTAGTTTTAATAACCAGGTCTATTAAAAATGTCCCATTTAATTTGACAATTGAACGTCTCAAAGTCTCTCTCAAACCTCATTTAGCACACTAATAGCCCAACATTATACTACAAAGTTTTTGGTTGGGAAAAAACAAAGTCATGCATATTCTCAATAAAGCAATCATAAGTCCCCCTTGGTCTTGATACAGTAATGTATAAAGAATGATTTTGCAACAAAGTAGTGTATAATCCCCATACTTCTTAGCAGGAACAAATGCATATTGACATGATTAGACTGACAGGAACCGTCCATTAGAATATTTATGGCATGCATCTCGGAACAAATACTTTCATTGCAAATGCTGAATAATTTATAAAATATTCAATATTGTTTTGTGAAAGAATGTAAAAGATCATTTAAATTGATTGTGACATTCATATAGAGTTGAGAAATTGATGCATCTTTTAGAAAAGCCAGGAACCTGATATATATGCCCACGACATAACCCGCGATCAACAGATGACTTATTTAAGATCATGGCATCCTCCATATCATAACTGAAATATGTAAAATATATAATTAAATAACTGACACGACAGCTGATTCAAAATTGGTGATAAAAATTTTGGTTTGATCAATGGCTTACCTGTATATGCAAAACTGCGACAATTGCATTTGTCCCTGTTGGGAGTTCATCCATGCAATATTTACTATATGAAGCTGTCCGCACAATTGGTGATTGTGAGTCTACAAGAAGACAAATGGATTTTTATGAATGCAAAAGGTAAAGTTATAATTGAAACAATGCTTAATCAATGGAAAAAAGGACAAATAATCAATTGCAATAAAGAAGCATATAACAAAACAGTATGACACTAAAAATATTACAGCAAACAAATTGTCTAAAATTAAGATAACTACAATTCTCTGTCATGGTACTCAATTTACTATAGAAAATAATCACGAAAAGTGCCAATCATCTAAATAATGGAAGTCATTCATGAACCTAGAAATCAAACACTATGTGCTCCAAAGTCTAGATAAACTACAGATACAGCATGAACGAAAAGAGTATAGTACATATCAAGCCTGCCATTTAACATGAAATTATGGCATTGAATGCTTAGGACTACAATGCTCACGATTCCATATACCTTTTGATGACATGCCTTATATAACTTCTACATAACCTGGCAGGATCTATGGAGGGAACATAGTTGACAGCAGTTTGAAGTTTTACAGACCATCAGGCCTAAAATATAATTGCTCGAACCAACAAATCAGGCAAGAGCATGTTTGAATTAGGAAAAAGCGAGTACACCTAAAAGACCTTTGACATTTTTAACTGATGCAACAAACGAAAATATATGCTTATGAGAATCATGGTACAACAATGTAACAATAACATGACTACTTGGAATGGATATATGAAAAAAAAAAAACAATGCATATCCAGAAGAGAGAGATTTGAAGAAAGACTCCACGTATTTCATGTGATACGAAAGACAACTTGTCTATGAAGGTTCAAGAAACCATGAAAACTGAAATTATTTCTTAAAGTCCTAACATTTCAAAGACAGTAGAATCATTAAAAAAAAGATAACTGAAAAGTATCGACTTTATTAACCATGACCTTAAAGCATAAGGTTTATCATATCTTTTGATTTATTTTACAAAACAAAATGAACTAGGAATTTATTGAATTTGGTACATAGAATGAGAGACTAACAAGAGTCTAAATAATTAGTCGAATAAATATTACAATCATGTAAAAAGGGAAAGGAAAAAACAACTAATTGAAAGAAACAAAATAAGTTTAAGGCTTCTAATCCAGTGGTATGGGGGTGTACCAGTTTTTCCATGGAAAGATATGCCCCATGAACTATCCCCTCCCAATGGTTGGGATGCAAGTGACGGGATGCTTGGGCTAAAATTGACATCTAAGCCAACAAAACAGTACACCTAATCTGCCAAGTTTAGAACTGGGTAGTGTATCCCAGTGGGTTGTCGAATAAAATAGACATCCAAGTACAGAAATAGTGAAACGAACAAGGAATGCAAGGAACCCTAACTTGGTAAACCCCCCCCCCCCCCCCCATTCAAAGGCTGCCACTCCTAGCCTTATCTCTAGAGGTGGGCATTGGGCCGTGCCGGGCCCAGCCCGGCCCAGGCCCACTGGGCCACAAGCTTAACAGGCCGTGCCTGTCACGGCCCGCTTGATCTGAAGTCCAGGCCCGGCATGGCCCAAGCCGGGGGGTGGCAGGCCGTGCCAAGCATGGCCCGTTAGCCCATCAACCCGTCTTTTTATTTTTAATTTTTTTTAAAAAAAATGGGCCGGGCCAGGCACAGCCTGTTTGGCCCATAACAGCTAAAAAACAGCTATTTTTTGGTTTTTTACTATTTTAACCTTCCAAACAGCCATAAAAGGCTAATTTGAGGGGTATTTTGGTAAAATATTTTTTTGGAGTCCTATAAATATCCTTTTCCTCCCCCGTTCTCACCACACCAAACCATCTCCTCTCCTTCTCCACTACTGCTATTTCTCTCTTCTAGCAATATTTAGCAAGTGCTCTAGGCTTCTAGCAATTTAATTTTTAGTTTGCATTTAGCAAATGTTCAATTGCTACACAAAAGGAGGTTCTTGTTGAGAAGTTAGAAGTACAAGAGAAATAGAAGGTCACTCCTTGTTGAGAGCACAAGAGGAAGCTCACAAATATCGGCTCTACCTCTGCCTCTAGTCCTCTACTCAATTCCTCCTTGTGGTTAGTTTTTATTTTTTGCATTCATCAATTTAGATATGGCATCTTATGATGAAAGTCATTTTGGTATTCCTCCTATTTCTGAGGGAGAAGAAACCAATCCTCAAGTTCCTGATCCCTTTAGAACCAGTGAACCAAGTGAAAGTCAAACCTCTTCTCGTAAGAGGACTAGTGCTGTATGAAATGAATTTGATAGAATTATGGTTGATGGAGACTGGAAAGCAAAATATAAAAAATATACCAAACTTTATAGTTATAGTAGTAGTGGGGGAATAGGCCATTTAAAAAGACATCAAGAGAGTCATAGGATGCATGATTCTCATCTTCAAAGTACCCTTAATATACAAGGAGATCACTTGTAGATAATTTTGCATATAACCATGAAAATAAAAGAAAAACACTTGTAAAATGGATAGTTAAAGATGAATTACATTTTAGTTTATGTGAATCTTTTAATTTTGAAGAATATGTTCAATTAGCCCTACAATCTGCTTACAAAAGAACTAGTAGACGTACATTTAGAAGAGTAGCTATGACTAACTTTTTAACAATGAGACAAAATTTAATTGAAACACTCTGTTTTAAATGCAAAGTTTAATTAACTTCTGATATTTGGTCAGCATCTATAGGTAATAATTATTTTATTGCTATTACTGCTCATTATGTTGATAATGATTGGCAATTAAATAAACGTATTCTTGCTTTTCGTACTTTTGATTTTCCACATTTGGACAACAAATTTCAAATGCCATTTATCAAACTGCATATTCATATAATATTAATGATAAAATCATGTCTATTACTTTTGATAATGCATCTAATAATAATTCTGCTGTTGCATTATTGAAGGACTCATTGCATCCCATGTTAAATGAAAATTTATTGCATATTAGATGTGCATGTCATATCTTAAATCTTTCTGTTCAAGTTGGCATGAACATGATTCAAGATGTCATTTCAAAAATTAGAAATGCAGTTTCTTTTATTCATGCTTCAAGATCAAGACTTCAAGAATTTAAGCAACTATGTATAGATCATGGTAAATGTTTAAAAAATTTAAACTTAATGTAATTACTCGTTGGAACTCAACATATAGCATGATACATGATGCATACCCATATAAAACTTATTAAGTGTATATATTAATGATCGTGGATTAGGCTTTACATTAACTGAAATTGATTGGAAAAAAGGTAAAACTTTGAAAGATTTTTTGGTTAGTTTTTATAATGCTACTAATATTCTTTCTGGTATTTATTATCCAACTTCATGTTCATTTTACAACAAGCATATATGATTAGTCAAAAATTTGCAAAACATAGATATGATGATGTTTTAATGCCTATTATTAAACAAATGAAATCTAAATGGAATGAGTATTAGAACAAGATATGTCATATGCATAACTTAGCTGCTATATTTGATCCAAGAGTTAAATTAAGTGGTATACTAATTTTACTTGATGCACATTGTGAAAATATGATTCAAGATCCTGAACCTGCTAAAATTGAGGTAACACAACTTCTTTATGATATTTATGCTTTATATGATGAAAAAATTCGTGGATCTAGATTATCCGCACAAAGCTTTATTTCTTCTTCTAGTAGTTCTCGTTCGTTATCTATTTTTTCATTCATTGCACAGAGAAAACAAACACATGCTTCAAGTTCACTTTCATCTTCATTTTTAAGTAGTAAACTAAAATTTTATTTACGAAATGATCTTCAGTCTGCATATGATGAAAATCAAATAGAGTCTAAATATATTAGCTTGGTGAAAAAGTGTTAAAAATCAATATCCTGTTATGTCTGCCATTGTATGTGATATTTTAGCTGTGCCGATGTCCACAGTAGCATCGGAATCCGCTTTTAGTGCAGGTCGACGTGTTCTCGACGAAAAGAGAAGTAGGATGACAGGCGACATGGTTAAGATGCTTCTTTGCTTCAAAGATTGGTCGGATGCTGAGACGATACTTTAAGATAAAGGTGGACATGATACAACATCTCTGATGATGATGATACAAACACTACTGATGATTAGTAAGATTTTGATCATTTATTTTTAATTCTTAATTTTTTATAATTGTATATTTTTATTTTTTAATTGTTAAAGTGAGTCATCTTTATTTTTTTTCTCCTTTCTTATTATATTCTGGAGGTCAGGCCTAGCCCCTCCCTTATGTACCATTTTAATTTAAATTAATAAACTGGTAAGGGTCTATGCCAAACCCCCCACCATTAAGGTGGCTTTATATTAATAAATTCTTAGTTCCCAATATTTTTTAATCTATTAAAAAATATTTTTTATAGATAAATTTATTTCCATTTATTTTAAAAGGTCCGGGCCGTGCCCGACCCAGGCCCTTGTGGGCCGTGCCATGCTGGCCCACCAGCCATGCCAACCCAGGCCCTTATGGGCCGTGCCGGGCTTGGCTCGCGGGCCAGAAAACCTTAACCCGGCCCGGTCCCCTATTCTGGGCTGTGCCAGGCATGGCCTGCTTCGTGTCAGGCCATGGGCGGCCCAGCCCAATGCCCATCTCTACTTATCTCCCTCCCTGCATGAGGGTCACCATCTCCCACTTGGCTCGAACATGGGAGGTGAAAGCCATGAAGTCATGAACCATGTCCCAACACTCACAAACCACTGCCAAATGCTGCAGGTAGGCTAGTTCTCCTCAGTCACCTCCTTTGCCCCTCCTTTTCTTTCCAAAACAGTATGATCCAAGAGGCATTGCCACGTTCCGCCAATATTTTAAACTATAAGAAATTTAAATGGAATGCTTTCACTTCTTGGTTGTCGTAATCATGAATGCCCTCAAAATTAGAATATTTGGCCAATGAAGCATCTATCAGCTTACTAAACTTAAGAGAATATTAGAAAATTAGATTTTGGTACTCAGTATGATCTAGCTAGACCCTTGGGGCCTAGAGGACAAATGATGTGATC
The DNA here is from genome assembly GCA_021397845.1 of Areca catechu. Taxonomy (NCBI): domain Eukaryota; kingdom Viridiplantae; phylum Streptophyta; class Magnoliopsida; order Arecales; family Arecaceae; genus Areca; species Areca catechu. The sequence goes on along the minus strand of CM038049.1, from coordinate 67,689,971 downwards.
TTTCCCAATCTAAATTTGTCAATGCATCAAAGTATAAGATTTCACACATGATTAGTTGCCTTAAACATATGAATGGTCAAACAAGTCATGCACCTATATGAATCATCAGAGTTCCCCTTTTTTTTGGTTGATAATATCAAACTTCAGCATATGAATGGTCAGACTCCTAATCATATGCCAACTAAACCAGCATGAATGATGAGCATAAAGTTTTTATTTCATACTACAAAATTCTTCGGGATATTAATACAAACTGGTGTGGGAGAAAAATAGAGCTTGATCAAATAGCTCTCCTCCTTGGTACAAAAAATATGATGACAATCAACTAGGGGAAGTCAATTTTCAAATGAATACATGACACAATATCATAAAAAAAGAGTTAGGTGCCTGCTTTTAATGCATTGGACGCTACAGCGACTCAACTGGGCCAAGTTGGTGCAAAACAGAAAATCAGCCCGAAATGAGGGAGCAACTAAGCGCATGTCAATGCCTAAATCAAGTGCACAGGGTAGACAATTGGGCAAGTTCATTGGTCCAAATCAGATGGGGCACCCCGAAAAAGTGCTTTCCCAATCAGTTCAGTTCCCCCCACCAACCTTCCCGACCAGACCTAGTGGTGGTTTGGTTGGTGGTGGTTGTCAATCAGCCAGCAAGTGGCAAGCGATGTCTACGAGCAATCGGTGATGATTAATGCTAGACTTTACCTTCTCTCCTAAGCAAATCTAGTGGTGGCTGTGACATGATTGGGGGTGGTCATCAATGGTTGTTGATAAGATAGTAGGGGATGAACAGCGGTGCAGAAAATGGCTCAATTAAGCTCATTTATTCTCTTCCTCTTCCTCTTCTTCTTTTCTCTCCAGTGCTCTCATAGTTTATTAGCGAAGCCATAACCAACAACCGAAGCCTCTGGAAGTACCAACAACACCTGCAAATGTTGCCACTATTAGATTCCTGCAACCTCTAGTAGGAAAGGGGTTGTGGTTGGACTGCCATCTAAGCACCTGCCTAGCACCTAGGCACCAGGTAGCCCCCAAGCTGCTCGCCTTGCACTTCTCATCTTTTAAACCATGGCGATATGACACAAATCAAACAATCAAATAGATGACAAAGTCCTTATATAGCAGTATTTGAGCATTACTAGTTACGCAACAACCAGCTGCCCCTTCTTTTGTGGACCACTGTCGCATTCGCACCAAATCTTTTTAGCCACACATCCCCACATCCAGACCCTCCTTGAACCTAACTAGAACCCTACTCAATTTCAAACCTTGTATCCTCCAGCCACTGTCAATGCCACTTACCCACAGCTATCCTCTTGTCCTCCACCCTACTGCATCTCTCTGCAACTCAATAAAATGCAGTTGAGAATGTGAGATGTGCAAGAACAGGGGTTTCATCCAGCTTGCACAATAATAAAACCTAATTCCCTCATTTCTCCCAACCATACTAGAACCAAGTGCCATCCTAAACCCAACTTAAACAGTAAGAACACCCTCACCTTATTTACAGAGAACCATCTCCAAATCACTCAAGCCTATTTGAGTGAATCTCCGGATCCACCATGTAGATACTGGATAAAAGACAGTTTGAAACTTTGAATTGCATTCTAATAGTTGAGCCCAAGTGGCCCAAATCCAAATCCATATTTTTTAGACCAACCTTAATGTCCTCGTAAAGCCTGAGGTTGATAAAAATTAAGGAGAGGGATAGTTGGATAATTTTATTTAGAGAAGAAGAGAAAAGATGGATGAAAAAAAACAAGCAAGCTATGTGAATCCAACACACAATTAGAAGGGATAATATATCTTAGGTTTTTGGATCTCGATCTGCAAAGTATTTTTTGAGCCCTGTCATTGTCACCATGAAGGCCAATTTTAGTGACAAGGGTCATCTTGAGATGGACTTGGAGCACTTCAGCCAAGTGACACATTGAAAGATTTACATTTCCATTCAATCGCCACTATAATTCATGGCGCATCTCAGATCCTTCTTATCCCCTCCTTTATAGCTCCATTCACCTTCCTAAACTCTCCAATTACTTCAAAAAGCAAGACAAAAACAACAAGTATGAAAGTTAATCGAATACATTAATACTTTATTTTTGGAGAACAATTCACCACTCAAGAGGATCTAAAGCCTTTAATCACTTGGACCTAGTAATGCAAGTTGCATTGGATAAGAACTGTAAGATGATGACAAAGGAAGTTGAGCTCAATTAGTAAAAGTGTAAGAGTATAACCCAATAATGGAGTTTTGAATGTCTTCACTCTCATAAGGGGCTTAATGGCTATTACTTGTATAACAGCTTTTTGCAACTCATGGCCTTAAGATGCCACTAAATCATCTCATGCTCTAGACCTTGCTGTATGACAAATCCATGCAAACATAAACTCACAAATGGAGGGAAAAAAATAGTTCAGAGATCCAAGCTATGCTCCAGTAGTTCAAGGCAGGGATAGGAGTTCTGGCTTCAAGAAGAAGAACCAAACAGAAACAGAGGCAAAACTACAAATAGAAGATTAAAAGCTTAACCAAAAAAAAACATTATCAAAGTTTAAATGCAAAAGAGTGTTTGTGTTTCTTTATGTACAAATGACTGTGTTCCCTATTCTCCAGTGATTCAAAAACCTAGGGGCATGGAACACACATTTTTACCATGGTTAGGAAGTAACATTAATGGGGCACAAATTTTAGAAAACATTTTTTTGATGATTATATGCAAAAGGTCCTACATTGCCCTCACTGCATAACCTTTTCACACAATTTCCAGTTGGAGGCATTGTTCCACCATATTGTCTAGGTTGACATTATTGATTAACGCAAGAAACTTTACCACATAGATCCCTTGAAATAATTATAAGATGCCCCAAGGAAACAAGTGATGAAGTAGCTGCTGGAATATGTGCCTAGAAACATTTTAATATCATCACCTTGCAGTTTAAACTTTAAAGCTTCCAAATTAAAATACAACCTACTTGTAACAAAATTACTATGTAGCTATTGAAGGATTTCCTTATTTTACATACTACAAATGATTTTTTAATCCCAGATTACTCAGACTCACTTTTATCTTTCCAGTATCTTTCTTTTAATAGTAATACTTGGCAACACTGTCATATATAAGAACAAAGATTAGGTACAGTTATCACTTACATCCTCCATTACAATCACAGGTTTCAGCTGATCATGTAAATATTGCATTTCCTCTAAAGTAGCATTCATTCCAAATGGCACCTGAAGCTTAGAAAATCAATTCTTCGCTAGAGACTCACACAAGCGATCAAAGATAATATGTCATTCACTATGCCATAGCTACAGCTGCCATCTTTGAGTCCTTATAACCCTTGGTCTTCTACAATGTAGTGCCTACTGCTGCAAATGTGGCCACAAATGCATATGTGGTCCCTTGATGGCACTACATTGCCTATATCAAGTACCATATCCAGCTATACCACACACACACACCAAAAAACGATAATCTGCTTAGCATGTGCATCCACATATGTGGCCTGCCTAGTATCGTATGGCTGCATATACATATACAGCCCATTCTTATGCGGGCCAATGTACATGAAGCAAACTCAACCTGATAGATATGATTTTAGTTGGGCCTGATATGGATATTAATAGTGCTAAAATGTTGATTATACTATAATCATTGTTATTAGGTATTAGATAACAGTAATGAACACTAATTGTCAGTTATTGTTTTCTATTATCCATCCAAAACAAATATACTTTCACCATTGTTGTTTTTCCTTGTACTTAATATATTATACTTGTTTTTAAGCAGTTAAAATATAGAAACTTCATATATATCCCCACATGCAGCCTGCATACCCCATATGCACCATGCAATCCCTTGACTACCCGCATACTGAGCCACTTTCTGAAACACTTGCAAACCTTCAAAAGGGCAACTCTTATGTTAATGCAGATTCAACCAACCTATTTTAGAAACTTGAAATAATGCTGTCCTCAAGCTGTATCACCACTTTTTTGATAATTCAACACAAGCCCCTTCCATTAAATGGACCTACTTATAACTTAAGTTATCATTGTTATGATCTTAGGGATTCATCATCATTTTCCCTGATCAATGCTTAGAATATGTGGGGTTTTACTAATTAAGTTATTCTCTTGCAGATTAAAAGAATTTTGGTAAATATACAACATCCCAAAAGAGCCAATCTGCTTCAGCTAACACAATTGAGTTCCTTTGTTCATCACTCCATTCTTTCAGAAGGCAAATCCAGAAAGGCAAAACAATCACACCATGGTACCCTTGGTCATCAATGTTAATGATGGACCTACTTCAAAATCTTTCTGACTAGAAGCCCATCTCTCAACACTATTCAATCTTATCATTATTTTCAACCATGGTCCACCATAACATGCCAGCCTAATGTTAGTTACATATGATTCTCTCAAGGAACAAAAACAATATCAATTTCTATAAATATCAATTTACTTTTGAAACTTTCAAAAGAAGTGCTTAAGGCCAACTGTTGTGGTGACCATAACAACCACAGCCTCTAGTATAGACCAAACTGCTTATTTGCATTCAATCACCACTCTATGAAACAGTCCTCAATGAATCTGAATACATCTACCCTCTCATGATAAAAAGTGATGATTTAATTTCTTCATTGTAAGGCATTTGTGATTCTTCCCCATTGATCTGACTACTAGTACTACATGTAACGGATTAGCTTTCATAAAACCATATTGATTTACTAAAGTTCTAGTGATTATTTAAAAATTGCCTCCTTCACGCCCTCCAACAATTGAAAAGTCTAGTTCGTGATATAATCCTGCAAATATATCTGAGTTCCATACATCAACTTTGTCTTTCCAAACTGACATAAAAAATTCCTAACAATTTCATTTTTTTTCTTTCAGACTTTCTAACCAAATAATCTCACTAACCTAATTAACCAACATATCCATGATGCAAGCCACTAAAAAACCCACCCAAATTTAATGCACATATCCTTTCATCTTTTCAAAATTCTTTAATTATCTTTTCAAATTCTTTAATTATCCACGACCAAACCGTACCAATTCTTGGCTGGTATAGTTCGATACGCCCCTAACGGGGAATTCAGGTTGGTTTGGAAAACCTTAGCACAAATTATCTCAAATGTATGAGACTAATAAAGAATAAAAGGCTTAATAATTCAAAAGAGAAGATAACGACTAAAAGGACCAGTAAGATGTAGTTTGTCAAGAAGCAGCCTGATGGTTAAAGCAGACCAAACCTTAGGATAATTGAAATAGTAGGCCATTTATGCTGAGGCATTTTCATTGTCAAATAAAAGCAACAACAGAAATATTTAGATCAACCATACCTGAAGATGATATGACTTCACATCTGCACGAAATTGTAAAGCTTGGGCAGAAAAACCCATTGTTTGCTTTGCCATCTAAAGAACCCAAAAAAATGGATAAGGGTAAAATCCAAAATAACATTTAAACTTTTTTCATACGAATTTGCATATTAGCAGAAGTTAAAAACCTGACACTGGTACATGTTGCGAGGACTTTGATTGTGATCAGACCAAGGAGTAAGATTGGCAACTACACTAAGTATTCCAGTTGGGTGGATTTCTTCATGTGTTGCAGGGAAGGATTCTCTTCTTCCACCATCTCCACCATCAGAACATCTTATTTCCATAAAAGCCTAATTAATCAGATAAAATGAAATAGTCTTTTGTTATATAACTTAAACTCATATGGCAACTTCAAAAATTTATAGCGGTAAATAACAAATAAGAAAAATAAGATGAACTATTGATATTTCACCTGTTCAAATGGTCCAATAAGCTCAATGTTGAGATTGTTGTCTGAAAAATGGGATATATTTCTAACTGGCCGAATAAATCTAGATGGAGAAGTAAACAGGTACAAGCCAGGATAGGTCCCACCCAAACTCAGGGGTACATAGCCTACCTCCAAATCATCAGGAATCTGTAAAAATTACCATCGGTAACATTACCGTTAAGAAAAAGAAATGGAAACTAGAAAAACAAATAAGCACCAAATTCAACAATACAGACCCCTGACAGAGAAGAAAGCTTTAAGCTCCGAATGTGTGCGACAGCTTTCTCGACTCTGCTAGAAGCAATTGAACCTACGACACATCCATCTAAAAGAACATGAAGAACTTCTGGAGGACCAGCCCGCTCAAGCTTTGGCAGCAAGGGTGTCATTCCAACCCCAACCAAAACAGACAGCAGAGACATTCTTATTTTAAGAAAATCCTTAACTTTTCCTTCAGAATCATAGAAAGATGAAATGCCTGAAATATAAAGTTCTATGAAAATTAGCTGTTGAGTTACGTCTTAACTTAGAAATTTCTACATCAACCTCTAGCAAAGTTTTGAAGAATAAACATTAAAACTTCAGTGCTACTACAAAATTAACAAGTGGCAGCTGTCAAGAAATAAAGCAAAAAACCATATAAAATCCAAATTAAATGGTGATTTTGAAAATAAATGATATTTTCTTCTAGGATTATCACGCATTCTTCACCAAGCCACAAGCATGAGTTACAATGAAAATGATGATCACCAGTTAATAATGCATCTAGTACTAGACCAAGATCATTATCATAGTCATTTAGAAGGTGCATGTAAGAAAATAGAGATAAGCATCCTCATGCATATTAGAGTTAAAATGAAGACAGCACACTAGAGGACAACAGATTAACATACAAATTCAAAGTGAATTTAAAAAATGGAGACAAACTACAGTATGTAAGAAAATCTTACGGCATGCAGAAGTCATATGGTTCAGCAAGCCACAAGGCTCCCCATCAGGTGTGTGAACAGGGCAAAGGAAGCCCCAAGACCTGTTAAGCAGTGTCAAGACATCACAAATCATACAGAATGAACAAAAATTATACAAATAAGATATGCAAGACTACATACTCAGGCAGCAATTCCGAACGCTTGTTATGCGCATTTTTGTAAAAGAAGCACCTCTATGAACAGAACGAAAATGTGAGAGGAAACGGTAAAGTTAAGCCTCTCAGCCTGAATGGTCATCCCTTCTCTCTATTAAAATAATGAAAAAAATCGTTAATAGTATCAACATATTAAATTCTATTAGAACAAAATTAAATAAGCATCCTCAGTCCTCACATTTATATAATTCATCACTTAATCAAAAATATATATATAAAAAGATTGTAATTCTCATTCTCTACATATGCTTGCTATATTTTTTTATATAATTGCAAACATAATATTTATCATATCAGACAAAAGATCAAATAAAAAAATAAAAAGTATCTTCTAAACAACTTAGCAAGTCTAAAGGCTTTGGCAGATATTCGTAGACTTATGACATGGCTTCATCTCTAATTGACAGCTAGGTTTTTTTAATTGAAAATATTATCCATTAATCTAATAAACATTCAACACAGAAATAAAATACTGTTACCATGCATCTTTATGTACAGTGATATTCAACAAATAGGTCAGACAAACTCCTTTTTATTGGCAGATTAAATTTGATTACTATGAAATGAACAACGAGGAATGCTAGAAATATTGAGAAGAAAAATATTAAAGGAAAATCTGAAAAGGATCGCCAGCACAAAATTTTACCCATCAATGACTATCTAAGGACATTGGCAACTCCTCAGCAAGGTGGTACAACAGCCTTGATGCAAGACAGGGAATAACCAAACAAGATACCCTCACTGCAAAGTAATATCCTAATTTTGCCAATTAAGGGAGACAGCATCCAAACTGCACTTCCTCCTATATTCAACTGATGACTTGCATATGTTCCACCAAGTTGTCCTAATTGCAGTGTCCTAAAGCTTCGCTGAGTGGGTTTGTATAAAATAATGGAAAAATAAAGAGTCACATAATTAGCATCTTTGGTCACAACTCACAAACTTGAATTCAGTCACCTAAATACTGAAAAGTACAATATCCATCAAAAGCTTAAACAGGTGCAAAAATGGGCTACACTCTACATAGATCATGGTTTCCATATACTTCTAACCCATCCATGTTTCCATGCCCATGGCCCCTGACCTAAAGATATAGTTGCAAACTTGCAATCATAAATGTCTAAAGCCCTGTTTGGTTGACAGGTTTACTAAGATGGATTTATACATAACCTAAAATGAGTGAATTTTGTTAAAAATTGTTTGGTTACTATTCATAACAAAAACTAGAAATTTGAGTTCAGCAAACAACAAATCTCCCCCATTTCATCAAATGTGTTTATGGTAAAACAGGTTTTGTGATCTTCTGTTTCAAGATTCCTCACAGACAAGAAAGCAGTCCCTAGAAGATGATAAATTCTGTTAAATTGTTTGTGAAAATGAGAAACAATAGACATTCCAAAAAAGGAAAACAAACACCACAAAATGCATTGTCTCAAGTCTCAACAAATGACTAAATTAAACATTAGTATTTAGTGGAATCCATTGACTACATTTTTAAATGCATATGTGGACAACTTAATATAACACTATTTGTCATCTAATTAATGAAAAAGGAAAAAAAAAGATCTAAAGTCAGGCAAAATGGTGAGAGCAAATATATTGAAAAGCAACAGCAAAAAATGCATTAGGGAGCAATAGAGTTCCTGATATCAGCAGAATCTAGATTTCAATCAACACAGGCAATTAGACCACACAGACAATAACTAGATTAACAGCTAGAGTGAAGTCCATTAGCATAAGACAAAAACAGCATTAATGCATGTACAAGTTGACATTCTAAGAAGGGAAATTCTATAAAGCAATGTTTTAGGAACAAACCTGAGGCAAATCAAGACCTGATGATGCAGACAATCTTCCAAGTTTTATCATACTTTCAATGGACCTTCCTACACCAGCCGCATTTCGACTCAAAAACTTTGCTACCTGGTTTACTGGAAGCAATGAACATGAAGATATCAGAGTTTGATATACAATGTTAGAACATAAATATTGCATTACAAACTCAACCATTCATAAGATACTACTACAGGAGAAATCATCTAAACAATTGACCACGAGATTATAAGTAAAAATATGTTCCTAGTGCTATAGATAACACATATAAATGATAAGTCATTTATGAGAAGCGTATGTAGTTTAAGCTACCTAACATCAATATAGGTTCAGCTTTTATGAAGATCAAATCAATGTTCAGTTCTGTAATTTTAAACATAACGAATCATTTGGTCAGTATCACTACAATGCTCTATCAACACATTCATCAATTCGAAGTTAATAAACAATATTATATTTGACATTCAAGCTGGAATTAAAACTAATTAAGATGATGACATGAAGAAACTAATAGGGGTGACTCATAACAAAAGGACCTTGAAACAGAAGGCTTGATAACAAGTTCTAAGAAACATGACAACAACTGCACTAAAAAAGCAACAGTGCACATCACAGTGAACAGGTTTGCAAAGAATGCCGAAGAGATAAGTACACTGAAGCTGAGGAAGAGAAGTGGGAGAAAATTTCGGATAAGATGAGGCACCAAGGAAATTCTACCAGCTGAAATATTATATCAAGTTACCACAATCTGCCAACGATTGGCAAGAACTAGTAAGATGCATAATAATGAATTGTATAGTAGAATATAATGAATATTATATTGACAGATTTACAATGTTCTGGAGAGTAGTTCATGTACAGGTTACATACATCTCCAAGCAAGCTTGCTAATAACCTACAAATGAAGGAAATATTAAGCTCAGATGTGTAGAAGCTTAATTTATCGTGTCAATGAGCTGGGTTCGGGCCTTCATACCCATAATTATGAGCAGGCACAAAAATTTGACAATGTTTGGTGAGCCATAAGAGAAATTTGACATAACAATGACACTATCCAAATTCCCAAAACATACATCATGAAGATTGTTACGAAATCTGATTTGAAATAAATCAAAAATTCTTAGTTTCATTGTTGTTTGCCATGTCAAAAACATTAGAAACAAACAACTTTTATTGGCTTAATTACCTGAAAATTTAAAATGAATGTTTGAACTTAGATCAATTCTCTTGGATGACAACATTTACAAAGAATAAGATTCCTTGTAAGTTGCTAAACTTTAATCTCTCACTCCTTTGGGTGTTTCACTTGCACACACATGTAAACAACAGAGACAGCATTGCTGGACCTCACACTACTGTTAAATCTTTTGTTAGTCAAAACAGTGATAAAACATCCAAATTGAAGATCCACATTGCTCATGACATATGTAAAAAGCCTAAAAGCCTAAAATCATATGTTTTGAAAGCCATTAAATATGCATCGAGTGGCTTCAGAAATAGATGACTTTTGTGGCATCATGAACAGTGTAGAATTTTAGTTGACATGCTATATTATAAATTTTGTCACATTACAATAATAAGTAGTTTGGCACCATCCATTTTTGCACCATCTGCGAGAATAGGTAGAACACCAGAACATATGATTTTTACTTTCTAGGAATTTTAAGTAAAGCAAGCCACAGTCAACAGTGTAGACCTCCAATAATAGTGACAAACAGTCAGTTGGGTTATTGATGGGACAAATGCCTATGAAATCTAAAACTCTCAATTCATATCTAACCCATTTAGAACGTCTTGGAAAGGATAACCTATCAATCCTTTTGTTTTTATGGACCTTTGCCTAGCCCACCAATCCAATCAGTTTTTCACTTTTTACTCATGGACCCTAGAAAAAAGAAAAAACAAAATTAGAAAAAGAATCGAGAGTATAGGGTCAGGTGTCCAAATAAAGTGAGAAGAGTAATTCCAAGTACAAAAAAAAGCAATAAATCCTAAACATGTTCTCTAGTCCATTTATCTTTCGGTTTTACCATTCTTTCTCTTAACCAGGAACTGCAATGTCATCCAAATCACCGAAACCAAGACAGCATTTACTGTTCTTTCTCTTAACCATGAATTGCCTGATAATCTGAATCACCCAAACCAAGACATGAATGACCTATGGCCCACCACACTACTTCCTATTCCATGGCAATATAATTTAACTTGAATCGAACCGAACCGGATAAAATATACTGGTACAGTACCGCACCATACCGTACTGGTCCGGTACATGGTTTTTCGAAAGATCCAGCATTCCGGACCGTTTTTCATGACTGAACCGTACCGGCTCTTGGCCGGTACGGCACAGTATGTCTCGAATCGGGTGATTTGGGATGGTACCGAGAACCCTATGAAAAGCCCTTAAATTATTTTATTTTAGATGAGTACAGCCAATCCATAAAAAGAATTATCGCCCCTAATCTCCAATTTGGATGGCCTGCCATTTATAAGAATCATTCGATCTTTCACCAATGATTTAGCATTTAATGCATGGTCCAACTCATATTTGTATATGTATGCTTGTATTAATGTATATAAACATGTTTTAGAAAAGGTATTTGACATAAACCTTCTACAAGACTTGCTTAGCATATCAAATCCAAGCTTTATCGTGCACATAGACAGCCGCCAATTTTAAGAAACATGTAGTGCTAGTTGATGCATACTGAATGCTGAATTCTTGTTCGTAAATACTTGAATTGATAAGCATATTATTTCTCTTTGGATTCACACAGCGGAGGGTGAAGGTAGCAAGCAGAAGTGGCTTTGGATCATCCCCCATTCCACCATCATACTTGCAACCAAGAACCTCACTAAAGGAAGCCACCTAATTGCAGATGCTGGAAAGCATGCTAAAGCAAGAATAGTTGTTGAACAAAAGCCCGGTGATTCCAATGATTCCACAAATTGCACTTCAACCATATTGCACTCCTTGCCTACTAGTCTGCTTATGCTTCATGTAGGGCTGCCAAACAAATTCCAAACAGCTCAAGCTCAGTTTAAGCTCAGCTTGAGCTTAGATTGAGAAAACTTCAAATCAAGCTTAATTTGATGCTAAACAAATCAAGCCTATACCAGCAAAACAAGATCAAATAAATTTCAAGCTGAGCCAAAAATCGACCCAGCTTGATCAAGCTTGACCATGCAAGGCTTCAATATATTTATATTATATATTGTATAATACATGGATAATGTACTCATGGATTAGGACTTTAATTATCGCAATTTATTTATTCATGGAATCAACAAAATGTTAATTCAGGCTTGAAGAAAGAAGGTTGAAATCAAGCTTAAATCAAGCTTTAAATATTGAACTAGGCTTGGTTCAATCAATAATTGATTTCAACTCAATTTAGCATTATCAAGCTCGTCAACCAGGCTCATGTTTGGTGTCATTTGAAACTAAGCTCACATTAAGCACAAAACAACGGTGAACAAATCAAGCATGATCTAAGAGTTCAAGCTTGAAATTAACTTCAACCCAAGCTAGATCAGAACTAGGCTCATCAAGTTCACTTGTGTTGCACATCTAATTTCATGGACTGAAACGAGAAAACCTGATGAAACTTCACCCATGCCTAGGGGTGGCAATCAGTTAGGTCGGGTATAAATGGGTTGGGTCAAATACGGGTCAAGTTTAAAAAGTCTAAACCCGAATCTAACCAGTTTAATAAATAGATTACCTAATTACAATCCAGTTGAGAAAAAACAACAAATAGAGAGAAGTTACCGAAGAAGGGGGACTTCGACCTCTCCATTCTCGCCCACCTCTCATCCTCTCCACCCTCTCTGCCCTCACCTCACCGCTCCAGCCCATCCAGCTCCACCCTCCATCCCAAACAAGAGAGAGATTGTGAATGGCCGCCGCTCCACCCTCTCTAGCTCCACCTCTCTACCATCACCCCCTCTCCAGCTCCGCCCTTTGCCCTCTCCAACTCTGCCTCTCCAACCTCTACCCTGTCCGGCTCTATCTCTTTGAGAGAGAGACCGAACAAGGGAGAGAGAGAGCAAGCAATCCACCTCATTCCCATGCCCAATGCCATCCCCAACTTCCCTGACTTCCTCGACACCCAGCTCTGACTTCAGTGATTTGATCCCCACCCCGTCCTCATGCCCCGCCCATCCCACCGGCCTCCAATACCTCTAGTCAAAAACCCTAATGAAAAAAAAAATAGCAGACAGAGAGCCTGAAGACTCTCAAAGCCTCCCAAGATTAAAGTTGTGACCCTCGAGACCCGTAGATGGTGGCCCACATGCGCATGGTAATGCTCGCAGGTTTTAAATTTCAAATGGAGTTCAACATGGGTTTTAATTTTAAATGGGATTCAGATTTCCAAGGAGGATCAAAGGCTCAATGGGATTTAAGGGCTGCTTTTAATTTTTTATAACTTTTTAGATGGATATATTAATCAGGCCCAATCCATTTAATAAACAGATTAAACAGGTTAAACAAGTCAGAAAACAAAAACCAAACTCGACCTGAATTATTTTGCTGACCTTTACGATTAGACGATTTATTGCAGGTTGGAAGTTGGTGTTGATTTACGTTCCAACCGTTTAGACTAAACCCAAATCCTATTTAGGGCAGGTTGAACACAGGTCGGGTAGTATTTGCCACCCCTACCCAGGTATTCATCAATTTATATAGTTCAAAAGGTATATTGACCTATCATACAAAAACCAGAAGGATTGTACACCAACTGATATTCATATCCGTCCACAATATGCTTCCAAAAGTTGGTTTCAATTTCAGCCCCAAGTAGAGATACAGTTTTGGAAGTTTCAATTGTCTCAACAATTTCAAAGTTTTGGCCAGAGAAGTCAAAAAATATAAAATTAAAATTAAGAAAAATGAAATAAACAAAACAAGTTATTCCACATCATTCTACTGCATTCTAGGGTATCCAGGATTATAATTTGTATAAATTGGGTCATTTTAGACTAAAATCAATTTGTATAGATTCACTGAAGCTTGATGCATCAAGTAGATCAAAATAATGTACTAAATAACTAAAGTATTGAGTGTAAAAATCAAACCCACTCGATTGAGTATAGAATTATTACATGTACCAATTCAGTATCCAAAGAGTAAATATTAATCAATGTTTTAAAAAGCAGCTGCAGTATGCAGGTAGTCTAGGGAATAGTGCCAATGCAGTATGCAGGTCACATATGCATGTGCATATGTGGTTACTATTTTTTAGATATCCAACAATAAATATAATATATCAAGTACAATAAAATAGCAACAAGGAAAGTAATTTTTAGAGATGGATAATAAAAATATAATAACAATAACACCTTACAATTAGTGTTTATTTCATAATATCTAGCACCCAATAGCAAAAATTATAACATAATCAACATCTTGATACTATTGATGTAAGTTCGCGCCCACCTGAAACCATATCAAAGCTAAACATCAACTTAAGCTTGCTTCACCCTACCTACATGGGCCCACATTTGAGCCAGTTGTACAAGTAGCTCTAAAATGCACAGCAGGCTAATGCACAGCCATACGATACCAAGCAGGCCACATGTGGCCATGCCATGCTAAATGGACTACATGTTAGTCCATATGTGGTATGACTGCAGATAGTATTAAATAAAGGCAAATTAAGGGACCGCATCCACATTTTCAGGTTCATATGTGTAGGGGCATGCCAAAAACTGGCCAAATTGTGCACCCGATCCAAATTAGTCTCTTCGGTTTGGTTTATATATCAGTTTTCCTGAAATTAAGTTTGGTGTCAGCTTGAGAAAGTCTTGAACCAAAAAAATTCAATTAGTTTGGGTTTGAGTTTTCAAAAAACCGATTCAAACCAACCCGACCTAATTCGACCCGAACCCCCCTAATTCGACCCGATCCATATGTATATTTAAGTATATGCATTTAAACCGGCTCAACCCGACCTGACCCATATGTATATATAACTATAAACATTGAAACTGACCCAATCCAGCTTCATCCGTGTGTGTTTTGACTTAGTCCAGCACATTGAACATCAATGCAATAAAAAATGGAATTTTTATATTTAAACTTAGCCCAGCCCATGTGGCCCAACCCATTGAACATCAACCTAATAAATCGAATCAAATTGAGCTGGATTTTGTGGGTCAGTTTGAACCCTCTTTTTTGGGAATAGGTTGGTATGGTTTTGGTTTTGGTTTTAGGAAACCAGATTAAGTCGGTTCAGTTCCAAAAATAATCCTAAACGATCGAACAAAACCATGCACACACCTACATATGCAGAAGTACATGCTGCATTTCAAAAAAAAATTGATGAATAACCCATCTAAGTAATAAGAAACTCATGCAAACTTCTTTTGATTTCAATAAAATCATCCTAATAAACCAAGCACATATCATTTTAATAACCCATATAAAGCATATTCCACTTCATCATCTCAGCAAAAAAGAAAATCTATTTCATTTTAATAACTCATCTAAGCAAGAAAAAAAAAATCTAAATAAGAAAATATTTCATTTCATCACTTCATTTAAAATTTCATTTTCTGTATTAAAAAGAAAAACATAGAAGGAAAAAGGAATGACCAGCATGTAATGTCTTTTTGGTAAAGAAATTCAAACACACGAGAAATTCAACAATGGAGAATTAAAGAAAACATTAAACATATACACTGTTGGACAACGAAAAGAAGTTTCTGTCATTTTTGACTGAAACTAGTAGAAACCAGATGAAGCTAACTGAAATTGAAACCGGCCAAAACCAACCAACATAGGAGATTATGGTCAACTTCAACCCATTTTCAAATGGTTGGCCAATAAGAATTTTTCAAATAACCCAAAATAGTTGGTGTGCAGCGATATAACTGGCATCTCCTGGTGTCCTTTTTCTATTATTTTAAATCAGTAAGGTAACTAAATAACAATGTCATACAGATACAATGAACAGAACCTAGAATATCTTTTTTGTGCATGAAAACCAAAGTCCCATGTTTAGAGATTTCCTTTTAATGCATTTGAAATACCAAATTAATAGTTTTAAACACCAAACATTATTTTGACTTGTCTATTGGTTATGCATGATTAACAATCCGGATTGTCAATTTGTAAGGCTTGCAACATCTTTGAGCATACCAGCTTTATGATATTGTCCCATTTCCATCGACTTGAGGCAAGATACCCTGAAATCATACCTTTTTCCCATTTTAAGGTATTTTAATAATTCAGTAACTGACCAGTGTTATACATCATGAATTACAAAGACTCATTATTGGCTTTGGACTCGTACGATTGAGGCACTCCAAATTATAAAGATCTGTTATTAGCTTTGCATTGATAAAATTGAGGCTTAAACCCTACTGCTTAGTCAGGTGCTGGTTGTGTATGGGGAAGCAGGTCTTGTAAAAATAAAATGAACTACTTAAAATTGTCTAGGAAGCAGGTGCACTTACGATTTTCCAAGGAGGTCCAAAAGCAGATATGCCATGTTTAGTGGAAGACTCCTGCAAATAACCCATACTGGCAGGCTCTGGCATTACACATGTATCTCCATTCATGCGCATGCATATATCTGTATATACATACACAGTATACCTATACATATATGTGAAGATATGTATATAGTCTTATACAAGGTTTTCCGAACCGTGCCGAACCGGCCGGTTCGGGGCGTACCGAACCAGACCGGTGGCCGGCCGGCACGGTTCGGCCATATAAATCGGCACAGCCCCCTTTTAAAAAAAAAAAAAATTTACCGCACCGAACCGGGCCCGAACCGGTGCGAACCGGACCCAACAGGTCGAAACGGGCCCAAACGGTCGATTCGGCCCGGTTCGGCTTGGGAAGAGGGGGGGGACAAATTTTTTGGAATTGTCACATGGCTACTGTAGCCATGTGACGTTTTGTCTGGGGGGAGATGCCTTTCCTTTTAATTAAGGAAAGGCACAGAGAGCTCGTAAGAGCTCTCTGTGTTACGAGCTCTCTGTGCCCTCTGCTGCAACACGCTGTGAAAGAAAAATGCAGAAAAAAAATTCGTGGATCAATTTCAATCCAATCCAACCTGCAAAAATCGAAGGGATAGGTATAATCAAGGTACGTATACCTTTCTTTTTCCATATTTTCGTTTTTCGTATCGTTAATTTTTGTTAAAATCCGTGCAAAATAGAAAATTAAGAAGAAATGCTGTCAAAATTTATTTGTTGGCAATGATTTTAGAGTATGTGGTAGATATAGGATAGATCCACACAATGATACTAAAATCTTAATTTTTGTTAAGTATATAATTTTTTAAATTAAAAATTAATTTCGAATTAATAAATTAATTAAAAAAATAATTAGAAAAAAAACTGTAATTATAAATTATTAATCTAGGGCTTGTAAGCTACTCTCACTATAAATTTCATGTCGATTTATTAAAGTTTTGTGCATCTCATGAATAGTGCCCGTAGGTCTTAAATTGAAAAAAAATTGATTTTTAATGCATTTTTAGGATCTTAAAAAATATATGTAGCATGTATGATGGAATCCTACATGAATCTAAAATTTATTTTTTTTCTTTATTTTTTGAATTTTTTAAATAAAAAATTAAAAAATAAATTAAATTTTAAAAATTAGGTTAATAAAGTATTAATTAATAAAGATTATTATTGACCTTATATGTAATTTAAATATTCAGGTATGGATCCATCAAGGAGGAAAAAGGATCCAGAGCGGGACATTGGCTATCCTCGTATCAAAGCAAGTGGCCCGAGTATGGATTGACGGTGATGTGTGATGGTTGGACTGGTCCTACTAGACGGAGCATCATCAATTTCTTGATTATTGTGATGGGAAGACTTTTTTCAAAAGTCTATTGATGCTTCAGATCAGGTGCATGACGCCAGTTATATCCTCAGATTGATGGAGGAGGTGATTGATCAGGTGGGAGAGCATAATGTCGTACAGGTTATCACTGATAATGGACCACAGTACAGGACCACAGGGCAGATCTTGATGGAGCGACGGCCGCATATTTTCTGAACCCCTTGTGCTGTACATTGTATAGACCTCATGTTGATAGATATTGATAATACAGAAGATTGTTGAGCTAGCACAGTCTATCACCATATTTATATATACCATACATGGGTCTTATCATTGATGAGGAACTTTACAGGGAAGAAATATTGAGACCGGGGGTCATACGGTTTGCAACTAATTATATTGTACTTGATAGTCTTCTTGGCAAGAAAGCAGAGCTATGTCAGATGTTTGTCAGTCAGGACTGGCAAGAGAGCAGATATGCCAGGGCAAATACTGAAGGAAGCAATGTGGAGAATTTAATGACAAGACAGACATTCTGACAGCGGGCTGAGAGGGCAGTGGAAGCTCTCAAGCTTCTATATGAGGTACTTCGTACCGTGGACTCCGAGAGGTATGCTCAGATGGGCTTCTTATATTCATGATGCAAAGGGCAAAGAAAAAGATCTAGGAGGCGGATCCATCACATGCATATGAGTATATCCGAATCATTGATGGACGGTGGAGTTATCAAATGAGTTCAGATTTGCATCTAGCAGGTATGTAGTATTTTATGAAGTCCCTAAAAATTAAATTTCAATTAGATTCATACAAGTACGCTTGACTGATTCTTAAAATAGATGTGCAGCTTACTATCTAAATCCGAGATTTCAGTACTCCGTACCGGACATTGCTATAGATGAGGATCTTATGTCTATCCTGCGCAATGTTATATATAAGATGGAGCCCGATCCAGATATCGCTGCTATGTGCCTTGAAGAAGTTAGGTTAAAATTATTGAATGATTTTTAAAAACATTAATTTCAACAAGCTAACAATTTTTTTTCTGGCAGACGAAATTTTTAGGGAGGATACAAATTCATTTGGATCCACTGTAGCGGTCAGAAGTAAATCAAAGATGAATCCTGGTAGATACTACTAAAGAGTAAGTATAATATTATATCAGGATTAAATTTTTTATTTTGCCAAATCTAAAATTCTAAATGATGTAATGTCTTTTGCAACTGAATAGTGGATGCATTTTAATGGATCTGCTAAAAAGTTGAAGGTTCTTGCAGTGAAGATCCTCTCTCAGATGGTATCCTCCAGTGGATGCGAGCGCAATTGGTCTACATTTGGTCTTATCCACTCCAAGCAGAGGAACCGTCTGAAACAGAAACGCCTCAACGATCTTGTATATGTACACTATAATTTAAGGTTGAGGTTAAAATGTATTCGGAAAGAAATAGAATTGAAATATCCTGATCCCACTGCAAGTTCATATGTTGATGAGGATGAAGATCCAATGATTGGGTGGGTCATGGGTCAGCAGCAGACGCTAGAGCTTGATGAGCCAGGATCGCCTCCTCGACGAACCAATTTTGTAGCTAGTGAGGCTGGGATGGATGCTGGACAATGGACAATAAGTCATATTCCTCACAGGGCTCCAGCAGATACAGCACATCGTCCGTCCCACCATCTAGTAGACCTGGAGACAAGAAAAGAAAAGGCAGTTGCACCTCTATCGGAGCACTCAGTCCACTCAGATTCAGATACCAGAGACAATGATGATAGTGCTTCAGATAGTGGAGGATCTAGTGATCAGGGAAGGACAGGAAGACAGAAGTCGCAGCCACCTGTTTATAATCGATTCACTAGGGAGTCGCAGTTTAGCCATACCATGCAAGATACAGATCATGGAGTACCATTTGATAGACCCTGTGGTGATACGATTCCATATAGGTGACAGGCTCCGTGTGGTCGTTCGGGACACGATACAACTGCAGATCTTGCACGCGAAGTAGGATCCATGGATGTATCTGGATCATCCTCATATTCAAGATCCTCTTATCCGCAGCTACCGGCAGCTTCTGGTCCATATGATCCATATGGTGCATTCGAGACCTCAGCATCCAATGGTTATTATCCCGGAGCATCTTATGCATCTGATTTTGTTGCTGGTATATTTGGATTCCCTCCTGCATTGCCATATCATCAATCTCTGGACAGCTCTCAGAGTCGGGACATCAGAGACGGATCTGTGATTAGTTATGACCCATCACACATATCTCCTCCTGGGATGAGCTTAGAGAAGTATCATGCTGCTTGGCAAGAGGGACATGCCGAATTTTCTACATGGTACATACATGATCCCTATATTTATGGACATCGTTACTCTACCCGATTCTAGACATTGATATGTAATTATATGTTCATGCCACATTTTACTTTCATTAATTGCTGATAATCTTAGTTTAATTATCATTTTTTTTATTTCAATTGAAAATAGTCCTAAATATTAGTATTTAGTCCTAAACCCTAAAGCGATACGCCATCCTAAATCCTAAATCCTAAATCCTAAAGCCTAAACACTAAATTCTCCCTAAACCCTAAACCCTTAAAAAACTTATTAAAAACCTTAAAATTACAAAAAAACAAAAAAAAATCAAAAAAAAAAATTGGGCATACCGGTTGAACCGGTACGCCTCGCCGTACCGTGTGTCGGCACGGTACGGTTCGATATCGAACCGGTACCGGTTGGCCACCGGTACAGCACCTGGTACCGGTACCGGGAACCTTGCCATACCGTGTGTCGGCACGGTACGGTTCGGTACCGGGCGGCCACCAGTACGGCACCCAGTACCGGTATCAGGAACCTTGGTCTTATATGTATGTATGTGCATAAGTGCATGTTTGTGTGCATATACATATATACCTATGCATGCATGGGTGAATGTGTATTAGAAAGAGAGAGTAGAACGGGTCCTAATAGGATGGGAGAGTCAATAGACTCAATACTGCTAATGCAAAATTGATAATGAAACATCTTGATTGACAATCAACAACATTACATATGACCTACAATATCTAAAAAGCCTATAAATTAAATCCCAAAAGTTGTGAGATTTCTAATGCATCAAATGGTATCAGGCGAAAAAACAACTTTAATGGCAAGATACAATGCTATAACGAGATTTGTAGTTTAAAAGCATGTAAATAGGTTGGATTTTGGTTTACATGCTTAACACATCTGGATCAAGATCAATAATTTGAACTTTCATTTCATGTACCTGGTATCAATATTTTTAGCATCCAAGCTCTATAGATAATGTTCATTTCTTTTCCCACTAATATTTTAGATCATGACCATTGGAGTGAATACTCACTTGGATTAGCAATCACAGAACCACTGATACTGCATTTGGCACGATTTGCAAGTAATCTTAACAGCAGGACACCATCTCAAGTCTTGAATTTTCTATGATAAATAATAGGTTCATTACAACTCTTGTTTTACACATTTGGTAATTGCTAGACCTGAAATGATTCCAGCACTAGATAAGATAGTAAAGATTTTTAGTTTTCAATTAAGATAATATTAAATGACTAATCAACAAAAAATTCAAAGCACTTCTAAAGAGATTTGTTTAAAGACATGCCAAAGAAAAAAAGCATTAGAAATACAAAAACAGTTTCTTCTTGCTCCACAAAATCAATTTCCATACAAGTTCGTTATTATATGAAAAATATTATTTTAAGCCATTTAAAATAATATAGTTAACATACCAATACTGAAGTCCAGCTTTCTCTCTTTCTTTGCTAGCTCATCAAGAAGTTGACGTCTTGACTTGTTTAACCAGTCTTGAACCCTCTCCTACAAAGATGACAAAACATTAATTATCCAGAAAATCACATAATGTAAAATATGACAGCTAAGAACATATTTTTCTAATTGACCAAATACCAAAAAGCCAGTTAGGATATATAGACACTAAAGTAAACAAAAATTGTTTGCAGCTCTATAAGAAATGATATTAACAAGGAAATATTTTTTATCCATATATCTAGCCATCATATCAACATAGCAACCAATTCATGAATATTCCATCTATTCTGTTAACAAAGTATTTTTAATTAATTCTTTTTAGAAGTTATACTATCAAAGGCAAACTCAACATGAAACTATTATATATTATCATCTACTATTTTCTTGTATGAGCTCCATTCAGAAGATGTAGAATTCAATTTCACTCCTAGTAGTAATATGACTAATCCTTTATGTTGGAAACCTACATAAAGTAAAGAAAACAAATGAACTGGGAAACTACACAACAGCAAAAAGGAAATGAATTTTCTTCTTTAGAACTTAGTCGATAATAGAGAAAACAAAGGCCAGAAGACCAAGAAAAGGTTCTCTCTCAAAAAATGATTAACACCACCAGTCATCAACAAAATTAGTGAAGGTATTCACATGACACATCCACCACCATAGAAAACTAATGAACACAACTAAAGAACTTTTGGTGCTGTAGAATGAATCAAGATTCTTTCAAGATGCTAGCCATTGCTTGAATATGAGCTCTTTCCAAGAATGAACGAGAACAAAAGATTCCCTCAGCTAACCACTGAAAAAATGCCGAGTGGCTTCCATATTAACAATTAATATACATGACTGGTATGAACCTAGTAAATTTAGCTCTTAGAAGTATAGAACAACTTGGTTGGATACTATTAAATTAAAAAAAAAAAATGAAGCACATGGCTTAGGCAAATAAGATTGAACCACCCAATGCAGAAGCCACCCAAATCATAAAATTATATACATGCATACATAAATACATATATACATATATGTCTTTAGTCAAATGATAAATGCAGGGCTCTGCTTAAGATAGAAAGCCATTTTAGCTCAACAGAAGAGACACCTAGAAACTACATTAGAGAAAACAAGAAGCACTGCATTAACCACAATCTGCCCAGAATTGGCTCCTGCTAATTGTAGAAGTTTTAGTTCCACTAGGTAACTTACGAAGCCCAATCAAGCTTACTTTTTGCTTGAACTCTCAATTGATAACACAATTTTAATGAATTTACTTCAAGCTATAAAGAACATACCTTAACATAAATGGTAATCAAGTGTCCAGGCAGTAGAATCTCCTGATTTTGTAACGCATCAGGATTATCTGGTGCAACAGTTTGATCAACAAGTGCATAAAGTTTCTGCAGCATAAAACTAAAGCAAGAGACGCTATTAATACCACAAGAATGGACTTCACTTTTATGAAACCAAGCCATTTATGTCTGCAATATCTGGTGCAAAGATGCCACAAATTGCCAAAAAACCATTGAAACACTAAAGGATCACAATACAGGAGAAAGGAAGTAACTAACATCAGTAAATTGAATTGTCGTAGTTGCTAGTAAGATGCACAAAAACATAGTCTCTAAGAACAGCTTCTGCAACCTATACACATAGGGTAACAAGAACATGCCAATCAGACAACATTGGCACGTTAAAGCAAATTAGCATAAAGAACACCAATGACATTCCTGAGGTGAACTTACAGTCGTATGGCTCTCATTTTCAAATCCATCCATGACAGGTCGGAAATACTCGCCTAAACAAAAACATCAGAAGATATATATATAATATATGTATATCATAGAAGCATACAAC
This sequence comes from Areca catechu, assembly GCA_021397845.1. NCBI lineage: Eukaryota > Viridiplantae > Streptophyta > Magnoliopsida > Arecales > Arecaceae > Areca > Areca catechu. The sequence continues at coordinate 67,666,706 of CM038049.1, read as the reverse complement.
AACCATACAACTAGTATAAACAGAACATGAGTACCAATATGCTTTAAGCACTGAGAGCTTGTGAAGAGAGACAAATCCCTGACTTCTTCAAGAATTATTTGAGCCCTTTCACCAATGATTTGACTGCCAACTGAAACCCTCTGCTTTCGGTATCTATCATTATAACAGCATGTCAAGCTCACAAAGATTTCACAGTCACTGGTGTCAATTAGTGCCTGTTAACAACCATCATACACTTCAGCAATCAAACCATCAATACAAGTAAAAGAGAATAGTGACAGAACATAGAAAGAAAACATAATTTAGAGGTACTCATGGGGTTCAGGGCACAACATGAGACTGCAACCACAAGAGCCCAAGGATGAAGCACAAATAAAAAGGATAAGCTAGTAATAGCCCACTGAATAGTATATTCATGCATCAATTAAAACCATCATGATTTAATTTGCATCAATCTTCATACAGGTTCTGTGTTCAAGAGAACAAATAAAAACATATGGTAGCCATAGATCACTGTAAAGTCTCCTTGGCACATGAGAACACCCTACAACCCAGATCATCAAAATTTGATTTCCTGTACTTCTATTTATGGTACCAAAATTTTGTGAATGTTCTTCATTCAATGACCCAGGAGGCGACCATCCATTTGGCAGCCAAATAAGTGACATGATGAATTTGTTATATTTATGGAAATAGGTGAGACTCATTAAAATACAGCTAACTGCAATGGCATTAGACTGTTCCTAAGCTCTTCGCGGTATCATGCCATTGGAAGGACCAGACAGTTGATTACATGCAAACAATCTCACTGATTGAATATGCAGTTTATAGATACTCAGCAATGAGTAACTACTTTTGGACATCAAAAGCACATCCCTTCACAATAACAAAATTGGAACTTGTGATGTCTCCCAAATACCTAGGGCTGCCAAATGAGTGAGCTGTTTGCATGTTTGTAAACCAACTCATTTTCGGCACAATATTTGGCTCCATTTTGACCAAATTGATTAGCAAATGACCCAAGCTCGAGCTAGGCCTGGATCGATCGAGTTTGAAAATTGGAGTATATAACAATTTATATGTGATGTAATATTTTAGTTATTCTGTATACAAGAAATATGTTTATGTTTAGTTATTATAATTTGACATAATATAACATGTAATGTATTTTCAACTATTGAATTAAGATATTGTGCAAATAAATTCCACGAAGTAAACAAATAGAGGGCTAGAAAGACCTCAAGGGTTGATATCTCAGTAAAAGATCATTTGTATGCTTAGAAAGAGCCGAGCATTTCACTTGGGCATAGAAGCAGGCCTGGATATATCAGCTAATCCTGATTCAGTACTGGGTTGGCAAGTCGGCCAATAAAATCAGCTTTGACTCCTTGGTTGTTGACACAGGGTACTCCCCAACCCCCTTCCTAATCCTTTCAAGAGAAAGCCACTACCCCCACCCCAAAATATATATATATATAATAATAATAATAAATCCTAATCCAAGGCAAAAGGATGCTGCACCTTTTCCGCCTCCACCTTGTCTAACACTAGCCCCGCCACATCTTCCGTTGACGTCACCAACCCTTATTTTTCTTTGTTTGGTGACTCAAAAGACCTCCCAGCCCCATTTTCATACCAAAAAGTATGGTACCGGTTAAGGTTCACCAAACCAACACAAGAGATCATACCGACTAACAACTAGCTTGTAGGGTATTGTTATTTACTGTACTGATTCGAGGCATACTAAACCAAGGGGAAAGGAGAGGGAGAAGGAGAGAGAAAAGAAAGAGGGATGGCAGAGAGAGGAGCTTATGGAGAGAGAGATGGAGGAAGAGAGTGTGTGTGTGGAGGGAGGGATGGGAGAGAGAAAGAGAGAAGGGGCTTACGAAGAGGGGGCAAAGGAGGAGAAGAGAGAGCAGGTGAATGAAAGAGTAAGACAAAAGGGTAATGGCGAGGTGGGAGAGGAAGAAAGAGAGGGAGGAGGGGAGGGGAGAAAAAGGGGGGAAGGTCGGCAGGGGCTTACAAAGAGGTGGGAGGAGAAGGAGAGGGAGGAAGAGAGGAAAGCAAGGAGGGAGAGGGAGAAAGAGAGGGAAGCAAGGAGGAAGAGGGAGAGGGAGGGGGAGAGTTAGAGAGAGGCTTACCTTGTCGGCCACAGCGGCCAAAAGCTCTAAACCCTAGCCATAACCCTAGGGCAGAGGCCAGAGATGTTGACAAGGAACCCCATGGCGTCAATCAAGGACAACGACATCATCTTCGATATCAATTACAACATCATCTTCAATGTCAAAGAGGGGAGAGAGAGAGAGAGAGAGTAATTGAAGACTTCTGCTGAAGGGTCAGGGGTTGTATAAACTGAACTAACCTGAACAGCCAAACCATCCTGATTTTGTGTTAGATTAGTTCAATAGGGTTTGATAGTCTCGGCAATGTTTTGATATCGGTAATACAATCTTGTTTTGGGGGGCTTCGAATCCTTCTCTCAAGTCCACACTAGACACTTAAACAAGCTATTTGCAAACAACTCAAGTATGGCTCGAAATGAAATAAGCTACTTCATGCTCAGCTTGATTGTGAAGGAGCTTAAACCAGGCCTAGCTTGCTAGAACTTGGCTCATTTACAACCCTGATGTAATCAAAATGGAACTAAATTATTCATCATACCTTGGTTATTGGTTACAAGTTAACACGATCCCCAAAAAAAAAAATAATGACCAAATTTGACATCATTTCATTGCCATAGACATTCAAATAGGCGACAAACACAATCATGCTCATTTGCTCAACTACACTACCCAAAATTAAATTCTTACCACATAATAGTTGTTATGATAATCATTTAACCATTTGTAACTTTTACAAGTAATGGTCTTCAACTACATGGCATGAACATTAGATACATATTACGTATAGAAACAAAATACCATGAATCTGCACGTATGTAATATACATATATAGATGAATGTAGATACATCAACATGAATGTTAGATACAAATTATGTATAGAAACAAACTACCATGAATCTGCACACATATAACATACCTATATATAAATGAATTAAAAACATAAATATGTAGATAGAGCAGAAAAAATGGAGATTGTAATGGAGGATTTTTGTTATGTTAGTGCTGATACGGGCACTTTTCTATGAGCTGCTAATGATGATTTACATACAAATGATGAATATATAGCACATGATGAGTAGTAAGTTATTGCTACCAAGCACCAAATAGAAGTAGATGAAAATACAAAATAAATACTTCCAAATGTAAATTGATGGGAAAAGAGCACTACAATTTCAATTTCAAGACAACAAGGTCTCCTTCGATCAATATTACTAACATATTTAGCAGAAATCCAAAATTATTTAGCTCACGATTTCCATGCACAATTGTCATGTTTTCAATCATTCGTCTTCTTGATTGCCTTTATAGCTTTCTTCACATGCCCACACCCCAGATTGCGAACCCTTCACTTTGGCTATTAAAACACAATCTTGTCTAGGTTTAATTCTTCTAAGAGATATCACACTCACCAGCTCATATGTTCTTATATATTGCAAGTATTATTTCAAAATCTTACAAGAACTGCTAAATAACTGCTCAATACTAATTTTTGATAATAATCAAGATGAGAGAAACACAACCACCAGGTCCACAACAACAACAATTATCATAGCGGGATGACTTTGGAATGGATGATTTGCATATAAACACATCAAAATCTTTCCATATGAAATGTACCCTTCAAGAAAAACAAATACTAGAAAATGCATGTATGCCCTTGAAAGTTAAAATTTGCATGTACAACACCCTTTCCCACATTTTGTTTTCATCATTGCATTCTAACCTCAGTTTGTATAGGTCAAAGATAATACAGCTTGTCCATTGAATAGAATTTTTTACCAAAGCCAACTCGAAATAGTTGGAAGAAGCCTGGAGGTTGTAAATACAATTAAATTTTAATAGTAGACGATTTAAAAATAAAAAAAAAAGGCAATTGGCTGAAATTTTGTGCAAACAGTTTATATGTACTTTTTAATTTTTGACATGTAAACTAAGTCACTAAGCACTTTTGAGGAATGCATGTACAAAAAAAACCCTCTTTAAAGATGAAATGGTAGCATTACGTTCATTTGCAAAATGCCATCTAACAAGAAAGCCAAGTCTCCAGCATTCAGGTTTTGAAGGGCCACAAATACAAGTTTCAGACTTTTTGAGGGGTGTTATGCATGTTTAGGAATTAAAAAAACTGTGAATGTATATGTACATTCTGCCTTTTTGATGTATAACTCTAAAATGAAATAATCTCTTCTAACTTTAACATGAATATTAAACAATAAATGATAAATGAAACAAACTATTGACAAGAACAGAGATAATGACACCACACCTTCAAACAACCCAAAACAGGAAGAAAGAACTCCCTTCCCCTTATCCTGCAAAAATTCAGTAGAAAATTTGTGTTGTAAATATCACTGAACATCAACTATTTTTTTGGGACACATCATTGTAGGGGCTATTACCAGAATCCAAGTCTTGCACTTCCATTTTGAAGGTAATACAACTTAATGGTCACAGAAGATTGGTCTTCTCGAACACATCTACAGCATAGCAGAAGATATTAGAACGGTATTAAATAATATCCATCACCATAAACCAATCTTGCAATCAAAAAAAAACAAGAATAACTAGTGTCTAGCTTCTAATTTAAAATGCAAATAAGTTGGGTTGACCATGCCCTGACTCAACTCAACCCATTCTAGAAGACCCAGGGACCAGGTTGGCTTGAAATATTAGACCAGCCTTTCACATTTCATGTCAGGTCCGGATTTCACAACTTTCACTTAACCTGATCTGAGCTGATCCGTGCACTATATGGGTCTATGTTGGGTCTTCCTATTACTTACCCGACTGACAAGATCCGAACTGACCAAAAAAAGTATTTTGAGTCATTTCATCATTTCCTCTATTGACAGAAAAGCACTTAAACTAATCTCGCTGCATCAAGAAAAACCAGCTGTTGAGGTTATTAACCTCTTGAAAAAGATCACAGTTTGAGATAAACATTAACTCATGGAGTTTTGACAATGTTAGCAAACAATTTTGTGGCTATCAAAATTCAGTTTGATTCAATAGCAAGAACAAATTTTCTTCACGAAGTCCTGTTAATAAACAGATGTAGGCCTAGACACGAACCAAAGCTCACCCGGACTCAAATATTTTAAGTCTAGGTTATATATGACCCCATCTAGGTCTAAATATTTTCCATGGACCGACCCAACCTGATCATATATTGGATTGGATCAAGGTCCAATATCAAGATGCATACATGAAATGGGGTCGGGTTGGGGTTAAGCATGCCCCGATCCAATCTGACCCAACCCATTTGTAGTCCTACTCCCAATAGGTGGTACTAGTTCTATTCCATTCTTTTTCTTATTCTCAAACCAAACACGTCATAATAGATGAGCTATATAATGGTTAACAATTGGACAAGTGTGTGTTGTTGTCCATAAATTGTAAAGTATGATAATGACACTGCAAGAATGGAATTCCAGCAACAACAGAAATAATATTACAGCCAAGAAGGCAGAAAACTGGATTGGTAATGAAAAATCCTAAGTTCTTGAACCCTAGAAATTTTCAGATCTGTATAAGTCCCTAGAAAGACTCTTAATAGATCTTTTATACCAGGTTTCTAAAACCCTAACATCACAACCCTTCATCACTGAAAGTTTTATTAAATCTTAGCCCTCTAATTCATTAAAAGGATACATGCAAATCATATAACTTTTAAATGACTTGGAACAAAAATACTCACTGAAGCTTAAAAGAAAACATAAGACATGACATAACATAACATAACACAAAGAATAGACTTAATAACTAATGAACTGGTCCACTGGACTTAATGGGTACGATTTAGACATAAGAGTCCTCTTAGATGCTCCTGCATCAGATAAGAACTAAGAAGCAATGATTTAGTGAGAAATCATTTTCTAGGGGCTTTGCTATGTCACACTTATTACATGACCAAATTTCCCAAGCTTGGATGCTTCCTTTTGGATACAGCCTTGTTGGCAAATCCAAAGCCCCATTTCTTATACTCTTAACCTAAGAAGTATACTGGTCAGTCTCTTAGAGGATTAAATATTACAGTGGCAGGCCACATACAGTTTTGAGTAAATCGTTTCCCCTTTGTGAGGGGAGAACGGGGTGTTCAAGATGAAGAGTGCCAAAACACTAGATAAACTGCACATGGATAACTAGAAGGTTTACATTCCTCCCCATATTGTTCTCTTGTTTCTTCAATTAGCAAGAATCATCTTTCATGCCAGGTTTATACCAGAACTCCCACAAGATTGCTTGACTAATTAATGCAATCAATTTTGGAGGTTATCTGCCATGAATTTTTTATGTACTGTAATCATATCATGATAGGATACATAATGGACAACCCATAACGTTTCATATATGTCTATCCACCTTATCATGCAGATGGTCAAACAGGACATCGAACTAGTACTACTAATATCATTAATTTGAATGTGACAGCATTTTGTCATCAACAATTCTGGCTGAGTCAACATCAATCCTCCTATTCAAACCATTGCAACCCAATTCAAACCTCCTATTCAAATTTCAAACCATTGCAACCCAATGATATACAGTAAGCACAAATAGGAAATGCTGTGTAATCAAGGGACCAAATCCAAAGATACAGGTGCATATATGGATACATCCACCTGAACCTGCCCCTTCTACATAGGCCATATAAGAGGAGCATATATGGTTGCATAATGCTAGGAGGCTCATGTATGCAGCAACATAATACCAAGCAAGCCTCCAATTCGAACCATTGCAACACAATGATATACAATAGCAAATAGGGAATGCAGTGCGATCAAGGGACAACCTCCGAATATACAAGTCCATACATAGATGCATGCACATCTTTCTTGAAAATTTGTTGATTCCTTGGATGAGGAGTTTCCCACTTTAAGGATTGTGGTGACTTATCATACAACACAAAAAGTTGATTGACAAAAGATTTTGTGTACAAATGGTCCTGATTTGGTATGCAAAACACTGTGGTACCCATAAAATTGTTCTTGAAGAGTTAGATGTACTGAAAGTTTCCAAAATAATATTATAATCTGGTTGCATATTCTCTTAATGATGGTAATATGGCACTTCAAGTATCCCCCTTCATGGGTTTGCAAAATAAATTCTATTTTCAACAAGCTATTTTAGCAGAAATGATGATGGAACATGCACTTATTATTAATTTCACCCCTCAACTCTCTTTTCATTTTCTTTTCACTATAGCTTAAAGGGTACATTAGCAAAGTAAGAAAATGTTACAAAGTTTGAGAAAGTTATGAAGAAACAAAGTAATTGAATGCACAAAATAATATGAAAAAGAAGAAAAATATAGCATAACAAAATCACAAAAATCTTTGCAAGCAAACAATCCACCTCAACCCATTTAAGCAAATTTTAAAGATGAAAGGTATATAATCGACAATGAGAAGATACATTATTGTCACTTTAAGAAAACAGCAACGCACCTCATGACCACTGCTTTATCACTATATCCAACACCACGAGAACGAAATGATGATCGAATCATGCCCATTGGCTGAAACATTAAAGATTTTTAGTGGAGATGAAACTATAGACAAATACAAAAGGATAGATTAAAAGTTTGTATCTAATGTGACTCTAGGGAAAAATGACATTTGTTTTCAAATAAGGAAAGAATATGATTGAAGAACGGTGCATCTTACATAATTACGTTTCGGCACAATTAAAAGTCGGCCAAGTCGCTCCAACCCATTACAAATGAAGTAACTAGAAACAGAATAAACCATACTGAGTAAACAAAGAATCAAGAGTAAGAATGCCCAATGATTCACCACAAAATGCAGACATTGAAATACTAAAACATAAGAAGACATTCTTAATAGATTATACTACAAGTAAAAGAAATTAAATTGAGAATAAAAAAATTTAACAAGGAGTAGTCACTGCAAAATAGGACAATCCAATCAAATTAATTGTCTGTCAAACTAAAGTGTTTTAGCTGGCATCCTTTGATTACTTGACTCCATAGTAGCATGATAAATATCAGATTGCAAACTTGTATATTTCCCTGAGATATTAGACAATAACATGATACAGGAGATCATTGATCATCTCACCCACAAAAAAACTAAAATTAAGGTGAGATAATTTTTTTTAATCATTTGCATATCATTTTTTCTCTCTTATATAATAATGGACCAGCAAATTTAGCAAGTTATTTTTTTTTTTTGTTCGATTTCAGTCACAAAGCTCCAACGGATGACAACTGAAACAGTACTTCAACAGCTCTTTGTATGAATCAAGACCCGCTGCATAGCATGGGTTATGACTAGTAACACATTAAGGTACTCCTAAATTACTGTCCTAAGCATTCAATACACAACAAGCAAGAGAAAACAATTTTTCAACAATGCTGTTCTGATATATAATTAATTATTTAATTAGAATATCTTATTCCTTCTATTTGTAACACTATTTACATTGTTAAGATGACATTGCACAAGTTTCCTATACAATTAAAGATTTTTGTATTTGACACATTTGCCAATATCAAATAGGTTCGAGCTAGTATGTCAATCAATTGTGAGTAGGGTTCGCCGAACCGTACCGTAACGACCGGTTCGGGGTGTACCGGACCGGTGACCGGACGGCACGGTTCAATCTATTTAAACGGCCCCCGATGTTTATTAATAAATAAATAAATAAGGAACCAGCTCGAACCACGCCGAATTGGTCGGTTTGGCCGATTCAAGACCGGTTCGGTCCGGTTCGAACTGGTTTGTTTCTGTTTTTTCTATTGGATACTGTAGATGTTAGTGGAAGGGGTTCAATAAAGAGACAGAGAGCTCTCTGCTTCTTTTTGTTCAACGAAGAAAGAAAAGGGCATTTTCCTCCATTTCAAGCCAATCAAATGCTAACTAATTCAAGAGAAAGATAGATTCAAGGTATGTAGAGTTTTCTTTTTCCCTCTTTCCCTCTTCCCTCTCTTTTTTTTTAAATTCGTAAAAATTAGAAAATTACGAAGAAATCCTGTCAAATTTTTTTTGTTGGGCATGATTTTAGAATATGTGATAGATCTAGGAAAGATCTACACAATGATACTAAGATCTTGATCTTTTGTTAAGTATATAATTTTTAAAATTAAAAATTAATTTTAGATTAAAAAATTAATAAAAAATAAATAATTAATAAAAAATTGTAATTATAGATTATTATTATGGGGCTCTAAGCTACTCTCACTATAAATTTCGTATCGATTTATGTAAGTTTTGATGCGTCTTATAAATAGTGCTTTAGGTCTAAAATTGAAAAAAAAATAGTCTTTAATGCATTTCCAGTATCTTAAAAAAATATATGTAGCATCTATGATAGGATCCTACATGAATCTAAAATTAATTTTTTTTATAATATTTTTATTTTTCATATTTTTTAAATGCAAAAAATTAAAAAAAATATTTATTAAAATTAAAAAATTAAAAAAATAGGTTAACAAAGTATCAATTAATAAACATAATTATTGATCTTATATGTAATTTAAATATTTAGATATAGATCCATCAAGGAGGAAGAAGGATACGGGGTGTAACATGGGTTAGTCACTTGGTTGCATAGAGAAATACTCTTGGATCGGCATCATTGAAGGTATAAATGATACAATGTAGAATTCAAAGATGGAGGGGTAACAAGGTTGAAGCAACACTTGACTGGCATTATTCTGATGTATCTGCATGCCGATAATATCCACAGGAGATTCGTCAGTTGTTGAAGAAATATTTTACTGATTTTAAAGCCGGAAAGAAAAGAACATTAAAAAAAAAGGCAAAGGTGGACCGCAGAGCCACAAAATCACCTTCTTATTATTCCAGAAAATCAGAGAAAACATATAATCCTTCTAATGAGAAGGCACAGATGGAGGATGCTTTCAGAAGAACTTATATGAGCAGAGGCAGCTAGAGGAGATGGCCAGCCAGAGACAGCGATTTGGACCATCAATTTTTGAATCAGGATCGGGATCGAGATGTACAAGTGTTGCAGGAATGTCTGAGACAGTTTTAAAAGGAACTTCTCAGTCAGAGAGCCCGTCAAGAGAGGCACCAGCCATATTGCATTCATGTTGGGAGCATTTAATAGCAAAAGGAAGTCTTCCATGAACATTCCAACACAAACCACTATTCATGATGTCGATCCACATGCTCTTCCTGGTAGAGATTCCAAGTAACAGAGGATTGACACCATACTGAAAAAGGATTAAAAAAAGGATATATGACGGGCCATCGGATTCTGATTTCATTTTAGTCATATTCCAACGCACACAGCAAACAATCTATATTATCGTTCTGTTATTTCATCTATACAAGCTGCCGGTGCAAGTGTAGATCCTCTAGGATCGAGGGATATTTATGGTCAGCTTCTAAACAGTAATAAGGAGCTAGAAAATTTGATTGCCTCCTATCAGAGCAAGTGGCCCGTGTATAGATTGATAGTGATGTGTGATGGTTGAACTGATCCTACTAGACGGAGAATCATCAACTTTTTGACTTATTGTGATGGAAAAAAAAATTCATAATTTATTGATGCTTCAAATCAGGTGCACGACAGCAATTATATCCTCAGATTGATGGAGATGGTAATTGATCAAGTGGGAGAGCGGAATGTCGTGCAGGTCATCACAAATAATGGACCACAGTACAAGACCGCAAAGCAGATCTTAATGCAGCAACAACCACATATTTTCTAGATCCCTTGTGCTGTACATTGTATTGACCTCATGTTGATGTATATTGAAAAAATTTGTAGGGTGCAGAAGATGGTTGAGTTAGTACAGACCATCACCATATTCATCTATAATCATACATGGATCTTATCATTGATGAGGAGCTTTATTAGGAGAGAAATATTAAGACCATGGGTTACATGATTTGCTATAAATTATATGCACTTGATAGTCTTCTTGACAAGAAAGTAGAGCTGCGTCAGATGTTTGTTAGTCAGGAATGACAGCAGAGCAGATATGCCAGGACAAAACTGAGGAGAGCAATGTCGAGAATTTAGTGACAAGACAGATATTCTGGCAGTGGGCTGAGAGAATAGTGAAGGCTATCAAGCCTCTATATAATATACTTCGAGCCATGGACTCTGAGAAATATGCTTAAATGGGCTTTCTATATTACATAATGCAAAGAGCAAAGAAAAAGATCCAAGAGGCAGGTCCAGCACATCTACAATTATATCCAAGTCATTGATGGACAGTGGACTTATCAAATAAGTTCGGATTTGCATCTAGCAAGTACACAGTAATTTATGAGCTCTCTAAAATCTTAAATTAAATTATATTTGAATAAGTACACTTGACTAATTCTTAAAATATATGTGCAGCTTACTATCTGAATCCGAGATTCCAATACTCCATACCGGACATTGCTATGGATAAACAACTTATGTTTGCCCTACGCAATGTTATATACAAGATGGAGGCCGATCCAGATCCAGACAGCTATGTATATAGAAGCAGTAAGTTAGGTTAAAATTGTTGAGTTAATTTTATTAGCATTAATTTCAATAAGTAACACATGATAACAACATTTTTTTACAGACAATTTTTTAAGGGCACAGATTCTTTTGGATCCACTAACCATCAGAAATAAATCAAAGATAAATCCTGATAGGCATTACTAAGTCTAATATTAGATTCAGATTAGTTTTTTTTAATTTTGCTGAATTTAAAATTTTAAATAATTTAATATCTTTTGCAGCTGAATGGTAGATACATTTTGGTGGATCTGCAAACATCTAAAAGTTCTTGCAGTCAAGATCCTCTCCCAGACGGTGTCATCTAATAGATGTGAGAACAACCAGTCTATATTTGACCTTATCCACTCCAAGCAGAGGAATCATCTAAAACAAACACCTCAACGATCTTATTTATGTACATTATAATTTAAGGTTACGGCTAAAATACACTCAAAAGGAAGTTGAATTGAAATACTCCGATGCCACTACAAGTACATATCATCCCATGCAGCCCGAAGCATCTAAGACATCATCTTCCAGTGGTTATCATCCCATGCAGTCCGGAGCATCTAAGACATCATCTTCCAGTGGTTATCATCCCATGCAGCCCGAAGCATCTTATCATTCTGATTTTACTATTGGTATATTTGGATGAGTCCCTGCACAGCCATATCATCAGTCTCTAGATATCTCTCATAATCTAGATCTCAGTGAGGGATCTGCGATGAGTTACGATCCATCACGCATATCTCCTAGAATGACCTTACAATAGTATCATGCTGCCTGGTTAAAGGGATTTACCGATCTTCCTACACAGTATATAAATGATCACGATATTTAGGAACATTGACACTACCCGATTTTAGATATCGATATGTAATTATATTTATATTTTACCTTTCACCTTCATTAATTGCTGATAATTTTACTTTAATTATCATTTTATATCTTATTTTAATTAGAATTGATGTATTAGTATTTTTTAATCCTAAATCCTAAATCTTGAATCTTAAACTCTAAATCCTAAACCCTAACGGCCTAAACACTAAATCCTAAGGCATAAATCCTAAAAAAATAAAAAAACCCAAAATCATTATCAAAAAAATTGGATGTACAGGTACCACCATACCGTGTGTTGGTACGGTAAGGTACCGGTACTGTACCATACAGATCCAGCACCAGTACGGGTCCCGATCCTGGTACCGGTACCGAAAATCTTGATTATGAGTGTCATAAACATGTCAGCTCTAACAAATTAGCAGTAGCAAGCATTTTAAGTTTTATTTGTTTTTGTACAGATTTCTGGGTTTAGTATTTAAACATGCCTAATCACCAATAATAAAGCTAACAAAGATAATTACTTTTGCATAACAATTCAAATCATTTGAGTCTATTTGCAAAAAGCCAGTGGCACACAAATACTTGACATTATGAGTTGCACCATGATAGGTCTAGCATTGGCATGATACTTGGTAGTCCCGGCCCCATGCATGTATTAATTATCTCAATGTCCAATTGAGGAAACCCTTCCTCTGACAAGTTGACGTGAATCTATTCAATAGTCAGTATTTTAGTTAGCTAAAGCATGAGAACATTTGGGTACTAGCATGGGAAAGTGGATCTCATATATGGTTACACACAAGCATGCACATATGAGATAAGAAAATTCATATTATTACTTGTCGTCAAGACAGCTTGAACTCTCCAACTATTACATTAAAAGCTAGGATTAACATCTAGATGCTTACAGAAAAACAAGTGACAAAAAATTGGTAAATAAATCATATTTAAAAGCCCTATATGTTGCAATAAGAAATTCAGATCATTTAAACTTATTCCTTAGAAAAGGTCTCAAAATGCATCCATCCTAATCGAGGTCTGTTGGGAATAATACAATAATAGAGGATAAAAAAGTTAACATTAAAGTCAGTACTGATGCATCATTTTAAAAAGAAATTCAAACAACCAGAAATCGATTTATATTATACTCACCCACCCATTTCAGTTGCCTCCTCCTTATGGAAAATTAGCTTCTGCGGGTCAGCATCTTTTAAGTGGCAGAGTTTTGACTGCAAAAACAAAACTTCAGTCCTTTAAGCTTGAATATGAACCATGCACCCATGAAGTTATTTTTATAGATGGACAAGTGAATAAAGAGAGAAAGTAATACAACACAGCCAGCCTTTATAGACTCCTATATCTTTCACTTAGATATCGTTAATCAAACATCTCTAAATGCACGTACTTCTCACAGTTTCATATTATGAATATTCAAGTAGGATTAATACAAATGGGGGAAATATTAAACATTGTAATATGAAAACATAAAATGCAACTTAGAGTCTACAATCCTTTCACTTGATGAGTTGCACTACATTTCCTTGTGTTCTTTGCTGCCTACATTACATGTTCGAAATCTTAGGGAAAGACTTGATTTGTTATCTCATGTCTGCTTTTCATGAAAAAAGACCAATTGAAGGGGAGGTTTTCTTCGAACAACAAGGAGCTGAGGCAACTATTCAATCAAATGATATTGAGCATGTTTCCCATCTCTTCTCGAGAAACAAGTCGGGTATTTCTTTGCAAAATTGTGCTCAATTTCATACATCTCGGAGATAGATATAGAGGTAGGAATTTGTCGAACGAACCGCACTCCTTCTTATATGTCAGGAGTCCATTGATCAAAAGGGGCTGGGGAAAGCTTGAACCCAATTCCTACAGTGATGGATATAAGCGTAATTAAAATAATTCCTGGGAGTTATACATTATTATTGATAATACCATTCACTATTTCCTTGAAGCTCGATCTCCCTCCCAGATAAACCATACAGCCAAGAAAAACCATGAACCGGAATAGAAAAGCTTGCCCCACCCATGAGTAAATATTTCGTAGTAGCCTCATTAGACCGTACATCACTCTTGGTATATTCAGATAATAGGTAGGAACATAAACTGAAACATTCTGGAGCTACAAAAATAGTTATTAAATCGTTAGCACCACATAAAAACATTCCTCCCAGAGTAGCTGTTAATACGAATGTAGCTCATGGTCATTCCAAAGCATGTATTTTGCTTTTATTTGTCTGGACCAGTGGCTAGCTCACATAGGCTCTTGCATTATTCACTTTATTCAACTGATGAAGCAGCAGTTGGCTTAACAACCACAAGAGCTCCCATGCTTCATCCCCACAAATTTTCAACAAGCAACAACAAATCAAATTCCAGCAGCCTATATAATCCTCCCCTTAAACAGTATCATAGATCCCGTTGACCCACTCTAAGCCTGAACAACATTTAAGAGCACAAGATACCCCTCTATAATGATGAAAAACCCCTAACAGGGCACGTTGGGCACGTTGATCGCTAGGCTCAATCTAAGAAGACCCTCAAAGATTGGACTTAAATCCCCCCAAAAAAAAGATTTTCCCCTTTCCATAATTCCATTCAAAGAAGAAAAAAAAAACAATCTCAGTATACCCCATACCCCGGCAACAGCCCAAGCAACAGAATCCCAAGAAAATATACAAAACTGCAAAAAGATAAAAGAGAAGAGAATCAGAAGCATACCCTCAACATTATGGGCAGATGCCCAAAGCTTATGGGTGTTTGCACGGGCTGTTGTTCGTTGTACTGAAGACAAATAGTCGCCCTGAATTCTCCTTTATACGTTGTCCTCGCTTGCCTGCACTGCTCCCACCCAAGAGAAAAATCAAAGAAGGAAAGAAAGAAAGAAATTACATTGAATCCAACTTAGACCGACAGCAAACAGTTGAGATAATTCGAAGTCAAAATCACTAACCTCATGGGGATACAGGGCCTCCGTTATACCACTTTTGGACTTCGTTATACGACCTTCCCTCAATGGCTGGAAAACTTGGGGATTCTCAAAATATAGTGTCAGAACTCTGTCAAGGAAGAACAGCAAGCCAAAAGGAACAAAAAAAAAAAAACCAAACTTTTGAAGGAATTGAAGAAAGAAAAGAGAAAGATTGATTAAAAAAAAGGATATTTCTAAGCGTGTCGCCGGTGGAGGGGTCGGAGACCTCGATGGGGCGGATGGAGAGGAGTGCCTTCTCGAGCCCCTCGTCGATGAAGTAGTTGAAGGAGTCGATATGCGGGCGGAAGAGCTCGCGGAGGGCCGCGTACTCCTGTTTCGTCGCCTTCGATGCCATGGCCGAGCTCTCGATGGCGTCTCCCTACTCCCTAGTCGCCTTTTCTCCTGGCCAAAACTCAAATCTTTCCGGCGGCGCTAAGAGCACAGGCTGGTGGAGCCTCCATCTGGCGGTCGATGTCGTGGATGGATGATAAACCCTAAAATAGGATTTTAGGCAAGGACGACAACAGATTGGTTAGGGTAGGATCTTGATGTATCAATTTACGATTTTTTTCGCCTCTTTGTGTGTGCGCGCGTCTTTGTTCACTACACTACATTAATAAATAAAAGGTTGAGAACCAAAGTTATTAGACCTAGTCCGAGTTTTGACGGGATAGGATACTGGATTATTGGATCAGCGATTCAATTACCGGGTCGATGATTGAACTGATAGATTAATGCATCTAGTATAAATATAAAGAACCCCAAATGGATGTAGAAAATTCATAGTCTTGTTCCTCCATACGGGCTCCAGACAACCTAATCCAAAGAAAGCCAATGCCTATCTGGCTCATCTCATTTTCTCACAAAGGAGAGTTAAAGAGATAGAAGGATACAAATGGCTCTAGATTTTTCTGGTGCTCCTTTCAATCTGTTCCTAACATGCACCAATCGATCTCTCCCGTCACTTTATAAGTTAATAAATTAGTGTCTTCCTTTAATGATATTCTTCAGAAAAAAGTTAGGGAGGAGTAATGCCATAATTTTTCTCTATGTTTGTCATTTTCTGCATCCACGAAGCAGCCCATGGAAAACCATTGACCCAGTAAAGGCTGGCTCGGTGGGGATGACGCCGGCCCGGCAGGATGGGAGCTCCGGGCAGCAAATCTGGACAGGGCGAATGTAGAGAGCTCCAAAGGAGGAGGTCATGTAGAGAGGATGGAAGGGGGTGATGATGCAGTAGATGACAAAGAAGCTGGGGGGGCCGGCCTTGGCAGGCTTGTCGGTGAGGGAGCCACTGGAGGAGGAGATGTATAGGAGATAAGGAGGGTATTGTAAGGGGTGGCAGTGGACACCGGGCCTTGCAATGGTGGCTGCGGAGAGGAGGGAGAGAACGATGAGGAGGAGGGCAGTAGTGTAGTGGCCATTATGAGATGGGAGCGCGCCGGAAGGGATAGGAAGATGAGGTGAATGTTTCGATCTTCTGGAGGGGTGCAATGGAATTTTTTTTAAAAAAATCACTTATCTAAAGGCCAAACCAAAGAAAGACGAAGAATGGAGCTCCGTAGTCTTTGTCACTGTCACTACCGTTGAGATCTCGGTCCTTAGCTATCACTACCACCATCAAGATCTCAATCCTTGTTGCTATCATCGCTGTTGAGGTCGAGTGTTGCCCAGAAATGGAGCCCAAGAGGGGGGTGAATTGGGTCTTTTAATTAATTTAAGACAATAATGTGAGAGGCAAGTGGTGCTAGTGAATAATGAAAAATTCAATGCAAGATATTAGCAATAATTAAAGAGCAATAGAGGAAGAGAGTAATCACACACAAACACAAGGTTTATAGTGGTTCGGTGCAAACCTAGCACCTACATCCACTCCCCAAGCCACCCTTAGGAATTTCACTATAATCCATACTAGATTACAGTCGACTTGTTTTTCACAAAGCTCACAAGTCGAAACCTAAGTTGGTTTTGTCACTTAGGCTTACCAACAAACCTTAACACTTGTTTTGTCTTCGGGCTTACAAGTTAACCCTAGTTGGTTTTAACCCTTTGGCTCACCAACAAACCACAATAATCTTCTTTCAAGACACCCTTAAAAGCAAGGTCAAATCACAATAAAAACATATATGTAATTTAAAAATACAACAAACTCTCTTCAAGAGTGGATTGGAATCTTTGAAGCTCAAGAGGATGATTTGTCTTCTCTCTTCCTTGGAATCTCCTTCAATGTGCCTATTTTTGGAATGGAGTAAGGATGAGCTTGTAGGCTTTTCAATGGAATCAAGCTAGAAGAGGCTTTTGATGTGAAGTTTGGAGAGAATATTGGCTTTATGGCTCTTGAGTAGACTTCAATGCACTTGAATACACTTTTCTTCACTTCTCTTGCTTTAAAATGAGGTTGGTGGAGCTTAAATACACCAAAAACCTTCCCAAAAATGGTTTGTGACCGTTGGTGCCTTAGAAATAGTCGTTTGGAGCTTGAAAAGCAAGTTCTGCAAGCCAGAAAAAATAGATCCGTTAGAACTGTCAGGCTGCAAGTGTCGACACTTGGCTGTCAGGTGTCGACACTTAGCTGTCAGGTATCGACACTAGCTGTCAAGTGTCGACACTTGATTTCTGGGTGTCGACACTCGATGCACAGGTGTCGACACTTGACACAAAAATCCTCAACAATACAAAATTCTGTATTTTCAAAAATCTCAGGCCTGAGTCGACACTTGGAACCTAAGTGTCGACACTTGGTGTCGACACTTGATATAGGTGTCGACACTTGGTGTCGACACTTGAATATAGGTGTCGACACTTGGTGTCGACACTTGAATATAGGTGTCGACACTTGGCGTGCCAAGGATTTTTGTCCGTGCCAAGTGCTGAAGTGTCGAAACTTGAGACTGAAAACTTTCAGATTTAAGTGAAAATGCCTCAAAAATATAAATAAAATTTATGAATACATAAACACATAATTTAAACAATTATATGCCTTTTTCAATGAAGAGGATGTCCAGATTTGTGAGAATTGCTCCGTGCCATTATGTGCCATACACCATAAGTTTTTGGGATTTTGAGGTGCTTTCTTCCTGAAAACTCATAACTTGAAATCCTCATTAGAATACAATATGCACTCAATATTTTGTTATTCATCAAAATCACTGGGTGGAGCCAACATCGAGTCCTCAGTTTCAGCTCCCACTATCGCCACCAATAGCTGCTCGTCCTCGTTGCCTCTACCGCCACCTTGGTCACCAAGAGGAAGGGGGAAAGGTTGAAGGGGATTGGCCGGTGATTCGGGTCTCAACCCCGTTTCACTAATTTCCGCGGGTCATGGTCTAACCAAGCAAGTCGAACGAGTTCTTCCAAGTTTCAAATATAACCGGGTAGAATGCATACCTAGCCCGGTTCCATGACCGGATCACCAAGTTTCCGGTTCGACCAGTCAGGTCAAGTCAGGTTTAATAACATTGCTGAGAATTGACAGCAAAGTCTAAGATCGTATTTAGTAAAAGGCAATCCATTCATATTATCACCTTTCAAATAATCTAGATTACTAAATTATTCTCATCTTCTACTTCTATATAATTAATTAAGAATAATATATATAATATATTTATCATATAATTATTTAATATATTATATAAATAATATGTAATATTTTAATTTAATTTATTTAATTTATATTGATATAATAAATATATGATATTATCATAATATAATATAATATATTTTATAATATAATATGATAAATATGTTATATAGTATATATAGTATATATTACAATATAATATATATTATAAAATATAATATGCTATATAATATAATATATTATAATAATATAGTATAATTGGATATAGTATATATATATTTTTAAATTTAATTTATTTAATATTTTATAAAATAATATTTTATTTATTTTATAATGTAAAATATATTATATTCTATTATAATAAATATAAAATTAATATATTAACATATTTAGTAATATATTAAATATATTATTATTTAATATATAAATTTTTATGTTAAAATATTTAAGATAATAATAATTTTTTTTTTATATAAAAATATAAAATATATTTTATATTTTAATAATATAATAAATATAGATTTAATTTAAGATATTTAAAATTTGATTTATATATGCAACATTATCTGTATGTACCTGATATGGCAGGACCGCTGACGTGGAGCCCCTCTCAGATCTAACTGGTAGCCATGCTGGCAAAAGATGTCACTAGATGCGGACCTCGAGTGGAGTGTCCCGATCGAACTGAATCCCTCGAGGTCGAGCCCGGTCGTAAAAATATAAAATATATTTTATATTTTAATAAATAAATAAAATATAGATTTAATTTAAGATATTTTAAAATTTTGATTTTATATTATGCAACATTATCTGTATGTACCTGATATGGCAGGACCGCTGACGTGGAGCCCCTCTCAGATCTAACTGGTAGCCATGCTGGCAAAAGATGTCACCTAGATGCGGACCTCGAGTGGAGTGTCCCCGATCGAAGTGAACTCCCTCGAGGTCGAGCCCTCGGTCGAGATTGTGCTCTTGCTTTTCAAGCCCCTGGCCAATGTGAGCTCCCTCGAGGTCGAGCCCTCGGTCAAGGTCGTGCTCTCATTTTTCAAGCCCCGGTCGAAGTGAGCTCCCTCGAGGTCGTGCTCTCGCTCTTTGAGCCCCCGATCAAGGTCGTGCTATTATTTTTCGAGCCCCCAACCGAAGTGAGCTCCCTCAAGATCGAGCCCTTGCCTGAGATCGTGCTTTCGCTCTTTAAGCACCTGGATGAAGTGAGCTCCCTCGAGGTTGAGCCCTCGGTCAAGGTCGTGCTCTCACTTTTCGAGCCCCTGATAGAAGTGGGCTCCCTTGAGGTCAAGCCCTCGATCGAGGTTGTTGTCTTGTTTTTCGAGCCCCTGGTCGAAATGGGCTCCCCCAAGGTCGAGCCCTTGCCGAGGTCATGCTTCCTTGCTTAAGATCGATCCCTCGGTCAAAGTCAACTTCTTCCCTTGGAGTCATATATGGATTCTTTCAGGGAGATGCGGCCTTTCCCGCGAGTGCCCTTAAGGCGGATGGGCGAGTGACATCGACAGGTGGTGCCACCACCTTCACCAGAATCCTGGCACTGCATGGAGAGGCTGATAACCCCTGAGGGGTGGCACTCCACTAAGGCATGCTGTCTGGAATCTCTAAGAAATAGCATCCCTCCATGGCACGCCGACTATGACCCTTGCGATATGGCATTTTATCAGAGCATGCCGCTTGCGAAGGAGCATCTCGCCGAAGTGTCAGGCCCCCAGCCTATATCGGTACCACCTAGAGAAGGGCACTCCGCTCAGGGCACTGCGCTCCTCTATCCACCATCTACACCACCCAGAAAAGGAAGGTTTTGCCAAGGAATTCAGATCTTACAGCGTTTGCCTCCAGACCGGTGCTCTGCCAGGTCTCCCCAAACATGACGGGACAATGCCAGAAAGGTACAGTGCCCTATCGAAGTGTCAGGCCCTGCGGCATACCTCACGTACCTGCCATAAAAGGGATGTGCACTTTTTTGCACTCCACCACTGCCAGTGGCAAACCTCCCATGATGGAAGCTACGGATCTTGTCCCCCTCCTTCAAAGGGGGAGAGAAAAAGAACAGGCCTACACCTCGCTCGAGGAAGGAACCCCCAGAGGGCGCTAGGCCGGGGCTCTACACCTCATAGGTGCCACTCCTCTATAAGAAACTCAAAGGGACCTCAGGCAGAGGTAAGCGAGAAGGGGCAGGCAACCAGCAAGGCTTTGAGGGCAATCATAATGCACTAGGACTCCCCAGGAGAGTCCCAGCGGCAACGACCATCACTGCTCAAGCCCTCCTTCTCGATCTTGACCCTCATTCCATCATTTCTAAAAATCTCCAAGAGTGGTGACCACTTCAGGATTCATCGAGGAGAATCTATTTTCCTTGATCATTTACAAACTTGACTGTCAGAGTGCCCCCATTAGGATCCTCCGCCCGGGTGTTCTTTCTTTTGTAGGACTGGGTACACACATTGGATGCTGGGCAAGAGAGCCACCAATCGATGCCACGTAGGAGCTGCTGGCCATGGCAATCTAGGCGGTAATAGATTGGCATGCAAGGAAGGGGGGACGATCCCGCGTTGAGCCAGTCTCTCATTATTAGAACGGTTTAGCCGACAACATGGTGGTGATGCGTGCGCAGGAAACCTCCATCAGCCACGTGGGGGATCCTCCTCTCCACGAAGACCCACACAATCCGGAGAGGGAGCTCCCCGCTCGGCCACCACTGCCTCCGGTGGATCTCCAGCTTGCCACTCGCCCAGCAAGTCTAGACCCTGACCGTGGTGGTGCGACAACTGCATCATCAGCACCGGTTCCTGGCAACCCAACAGTAGCCAAGAACCCCTGCGGCTCAGGCCACCGGATATCTCGGTAGTTTGCAATCCTTCCAAGGAAGGTCGTCGCACCCGCGAGCCACATCTTATCACCGGGGAAGCCTTAGACCCCAAGGAAGAGTTAGTGGAGTGGGTCGACCGACCGAGAGAGCTGGTCTTGTTGTCCAGTAAGCAACCCAAGAGGGGGTGAATTGGGTCTCTAACAAATTATTCACTTGATGTAATGCAATGCTATGCAATCCAATCCAACAATCAATTAAGGTACAAAGAAATAAAATGCAATGCTCTTAAATAAAAGTGCAGCAAAAATAAAGTGTAATAAATGAAAAAAGTAGAGAGATCAATCAACCACAAAGACCAAGAAATATAGTGGTTCAATGCTATCCAATGCACTTACATCCACTCCCCAAGATCCCATTGGGAATTCACTATAATCATACCGATTACGGTTGATTAGTTTTTTAGGCTCACTAATTAAAAACCCAACTTGTTTTTACAAGGCTAACAAGTCAAAACCTCACTTGGTTTTACGGGCTAACCAAGAACCTAAATGGTTTTAAGGCTCACCACCAACCTCCCTTGGTTTTTCGAGCTAACCAAGAACCTAAATGGTTTTCTAATGCTTACCATTAACCTCCCTTGGTTTTACACTAGGCTAACCAAGAACCCTTACAACAAATAAAGTTTAGAAGTAGAGAAACAATATAAGCTTTCTAAACAAAAGCGGATATCTCTTTGAAGCTCGATGTAGAGGTACTTTGAACTTGTTGAAGCCTCTTGAATGCTCAAGAATGGATGATCTTCAATACTCTTGAAGGCTCTTGAATGCTTGGAGGCTTGCTTTTGCTTGAGAGTGGTTGAATCTTCAAAGAATATGAGTTAAAGCTCGCTTTTCTTCTCTCTTGAATGCTCTTATTTCATTCTCATCAATAGTTATGAATAGTTATGAATGGTTCTCAATATTACCCTTTTGATTTGATTTGAAGCATATAAATACATTCTCAAGGCCTCAAATCCATTTTCTAACCGTTAGACTTGAAAATCTAGCCATTGGAGGGCAAAAGGGTCAAGTTCTGCGTTTGAAAAACTAACCGTTATTGTTCCCAAAACTCTATGTGTCTACACTTCAAACTGTGAGTCGATATTTTAGGTCAACACTTGAACTTCTTAAGTCGATACCTAGTTCAAAAATCTTTAATCTGGTTCTCTGGAAATCTCAGATGTGTTGACACTTCCTCAGGTGAGTCAACACTTTGAGTCGACACTTTGCTTCCATGTATCGATACTTCTGCAGTTCTTCATTTTCAGCAAGTTCTGTGGCTTGAAAATCTAAGGTGATGAGCTGATCCATATATCGACACCTTGAGTCGATACTTCAGGTCCATGTGTTGACCCTTCAGTCGTGCCATTTGAAATATTCTTTACATACCAGTTTGAGTCGACACTTCACTTTCATAT
This sequence comes from Areca catechu, assembly GCA_021397845.1. NCBI lineage: Eukaryota > Viridiplantae > Streptophyta > Magnoliopsida > Arecales > Arecaceae > Areca > Areca catechu. Next base: position 67,643,443 of record CM038049.1, on the reverse strand, counting down.
ATCGACACTTGGTGTCATGTGTCGACATTTTGAATCGACACCTCATTGAAGTCTTCACATAAATGACTAAACTTGTGATGAATCCGATTTGTTCTTCACTCAATTGACCATTCAAGCAATGTTTGACTATCTAGGTCCTTTTGAGTAGATCTTTTTATCCAAACTTGGCTTACTTCAATCAAACAAACTTCTTCAAATTTGTGAACACCTTTTTCAATAAAAAACACTTCAAGAAAATCATTAGTACTTAACTTATACTTAACCATTTTGCTTATCATCAAAATCAATAATGGAGTCAACAGGTCTCCTGTCTCTAACCACGTCACCTCCAAGCGTCGCAAGCACCATTGCGGCAAGGCCCCCCAGCACGATCTTCTCTGACCCTTATCTTCTTCTCCTCTGATAGCCTCAGTAGAAGGTTCCACCGATGAGGCTATCAAGCATCAGGCTGAGAGATGCCTGGAAGAACAAAAGCATAAGCTGGCCGAGCTATCCTGCCAGTTTGCCAACCTGTAGGGCTCCCTACATGAGCCAGTGGGCTATGACCCCCACCCCCTTTTTCCAAGAAATCCAAGAGGAACTGTTCCCCAACTGGTTTCGCATGCCTCAAGTGGATCCCTACGATGGGACCACCGATCCCTTGGACCACTTAGAGTGCTACAAGGCCCTCATAAGAGTCTAGGAGGTGATTGATGCCCTCATTTGCATCGCCTTTTCGACCACTCTTCGGAAGGCTACTCGAGTTTGGTATACTCGCCTCGAGCTCGGGTGCATCAACTTCTTTGCACAGTTGGAGAAGAAGTTTGTGGTGCACTTCGATGCCTACCGAAAGGTGCCACGAGAAGCCGACAGCCTCTTATCCATCCAGCAACAGGACCATGAGTCCTTGTGGGACTATATATCCTGCTTCAAAGCTACCATCCTAGAGATCTATAACCTAGATGAGCTCATTGCCATGTTGGCACTGAAGAAAGGGCTTAAAACCTTCCGTCTCACCTACTCCCTGGATAAGAAGCCTCCGAAGACTTACTCCGAGCTCCTCCTCTGGGCCCACAAGTACATCCATGTAGAGGAGACGGACTGCACCCGAAGGGAGCTAAACGGGAGACCTTTGAAGAAGCAACTCCAGCGGAAAACCTCCGAAGCGCACTGGCCGGGAGCAGCCCCGAACCTCTGAATGGATCCGAAGCCGAAGAGTATCCCTGCTCAGGAAGAAAGATACACTTCTCTCCTCGCTGCAAGGTCCAAGATCCTTATGGAGATTGAGGGTGAGCGCTACCTATGCCACCCTCCCCTGCTAAAGCCATCCGGTGGCCATAACAGATCGAAGTACTACCAGTTCCACTACGACCATGGCTATGATACCAAGGAATGCCACCACCTTAAGAGAAAAATTGAAGATTTGATAAGAAAAGGCTACCTCGAAAAGTTCGTGGGGAGAAAAATTCCACTGGAACCTCGGCACTTGCAGCTCTCCTTCCTGTTAACAACCAGCCCACTGAGAAGCTAGTGGGCATGATATCCTGGGGGATAGAGCATGCCTCGAAAAGGACTAGGGTGGGGGAAGGGTTTGAGAATGTACTCCTCTTCACAAGGAAAGGGGGACCGGGATGGAAAATATAAATAATGATGACGTTATCGTCGAGATAACGATAGCGAAGCATCATGTAAAATGGATTATGGTCGATAGTGAAACTTTGACTGATGTCCATTTTTATGATACCTTCTTCAAGATGAATTTATCTCCTACCCAACTGAAGCCGGTGCATGTTCCCCTGGTCGATTTTACCAAAGATTCGATAGGGGTTGAGGGGGAGATTACCCTCCCAGTCACTACCGAGTCGCCACCCCAGTAGAGCATGGTTATGATGACCTTCATGGTTGTAAGGCTTTCCTCGGCCTACAACGTGATCCTCAGCGACCTCGGGCTTAATTTGCTCGACGTGGTCATATCAACAAAGCGGCTCCTGGTTCAGTTCCCAACCCCTTAGAGCATGGGAGAGATATGGGGGACCCCCCAGTCAGTTCAGCACTGTTTATAAGCAGTCCTCGATGCTAAAGGAATCAAAGAGGACCCTGTCTCCAATAAGCTTGATCAAAGAGTACAGGATACCAAGGGTGGCCCAATCGAACGCCTACTATTATACGCCCTCGGCACAGACCCTTCGAAGATAGTACAGGTAGGAGCTCAGCTACAGGAGGACGAGAAGGCTTGCGTGCTAAGTTTTCTCCGGGCGAATGTAGATGTCTTCACCTGGACCGCCTAGATGGCCAATTCAAGAGGGGGTGAATTGGGTTTATTAAAACTTTTTTACAAGTATATGCTCTATTAGAAACTTGGTGTAGTGAGTGATGTGATTTAAGTATGAGATGCGGAAGCAAGTAAGAAACACAATCAGCATAAGCACAAGCACAAACACCAGCAATTTATAGTGGTTCGGAGCAACCCGGCTCCTACATCCACTATCCAAGGTACCACTTAGAAATTCACTATATTCACCCACGAAATATAGCCGGTTTATTTTATACCGAGCTCACAAACCAAAATCCAATCTTGGTTTTACACCGAGATCACCAAGAACCCAATACAAATGTTAGTTTTTTTGGACTAACTAACAACCCAAACTTGGTTTTCAAAGGCTCACTAAAAATCTTAAATAATCTCCAAGATACAGGCCCTGCTGTACTTGGTATAACTCAAATAAAGAGTTAAAAACAGAGCAACACTAATGACAAACCAAACTTTGTCGGATGGTTGCAGTTGATGCCCCTTGAGAAGCCTCCTTGATTGCTTATTTAATGCTCTTCAAGGCTTCCAAATTCTTCAATAGATGACTCAAGTAGCTGATGGGAAGTAGGTGTAGACTTGAGTTCTTCCTTGAATGCTCTTGAACTTTTGTCCTTTTTCTTAAAGCTCTCTTCTCAAAAAGTTCTTTAAAACATGTTTAAATCCTTTATTTATAGTCTCTAGAACTGATCCCAGGTAGAAATAGCCATTGTAGTGCCTTGGGAGTCGAAATATAGCCGTTGGAGTACTTTTCAAATTTAAAAATCAATTCTGGAACTAGCCATTACTCACCAGAAACTGGGATTCGAGTCAGCTCGGTTGGATTGAGTTGGCTCGGATTCTCAGTCATGTTGAAGGTACACTATGGTCGAGTCGGCTCTTCTCAATCGAGTCGGCTCGCTTGACTAGTTTTTTAGAATTGAGATTTTGCAAACTCTAGAAGAGTCGACTCGGTTGCACATGAGTCGGCTCGATTGTCCGACTTCAGAAAATTGAATATTTCATACTCTGGACGAGTCGGCTCTAGTTCCTTCAAGTCAGCTCGGATGTCTGCATGCCAGAAACTTTTGTGCTGTGCTAGAACAATGAGTTAGCTCTCTTGCTTGAGTAAGCTCGAGTAACTTAAGTCCAAAAGTATCCAAACTTCTTCAAAACACTTCTAAACACTATCAAACTTCTCCCAGTCCTAATCTAAATAACTTGAACTTAAAATTTACATAGAATTGCCCCTATTACAAGTATGTACACTTAAGTTATTTAGGGCTTTTTAATATTTGAACATTTTTTCATGATTACACTAATATACTATAAAGATTACTGAAATGTAGGTAGAATGATTTTTTTTTGAAACATCCTATAAAAACTTCTCAAACATTCAAACATGTTAGTAACAAATACATGCTCCAATATTTTGTTATCATCAAAATCATTCCAAGGGTCAATACAGTCACTGCCGGGTTGCCATCCCGGTAGAGCATGGTCATGATGACCTTCACGGTTATAAGGCTCTCCTCGACCTACAACATGATCCTCGGCCACCCCGAGCTTAATTTGCTCAACACAGTCATATCAACAAAGCGGCTCCTAGTTAAGTTCTCAACCCCTTACGGCGTGGGAGAGATATGGGGGACTCCCCATCAGTTCAGCATGTCTACAGGCAATCCTCGGTTCTAGAGGCATCGAAGAGGACCCTGTCTTCGATGAGCTTGATCAAAGAGTGTAGGATGCCAAGGGTGGCCCAGTTGAATGCCTACTATCATACCCCTACAGCACAGACCCTTCAAAGATAGTACAGGTAGGAGCCCAGCTATAGGAGGACGAGAAGGCTCGCTTGCTAAGTTTTCTCCGGGCGAATGTAGATGTCTTCACCTGGACCGCGACAGATATGCCAAAAATTCCTATTGACATCATCACTCACAGGTTGAACATCAACCTAAAGTATCGTCCAGTCCGACAGAAGAAGAAGAGCTTCATCCCAAAAAGGTAGAAGGTAGTTAATGAGGAAGTGAAAGAGCTCCTCGCGACCGGCTTTATCCGCGAGGTCCAGTGTCCTAGCTGGCTGGTGAATATAGTCATGGTCAAGAAGGCCAACGAAAAATGGAGGATCTATGTAGATTACACCGATCTCAATCGAGCCTACCTAAAAGATGGCTTCTCCTTCCAAAGATTGACCAGCTGGTGGATGCTACATCAAAGCACCGCTTACTCACCTTCATGGATGCATTCTCTGGGTACAACCAGATCTAAATGCACCCGGAAGACGAGGAGCATACTGCCCTCATCATAGATCGAGGGACGTACTGTTACAAAATGATACCATTCAGTTTGAAGAATGCTGGAGCCACATACCAGTGCTTGGTCAATAAGATCTTCAAAGACCAAATCGACCACAATATGTAGGTCTATATGGATGACATGCTCGTTATGAGCAAGCCAGAGTCGAACCATATTATGGACTTATCAGAAGCCTTCCAAAACCTCCGTCTCCATTAGATGAAATTGAATCCAGCTAAGTGCACCTTTGATGCGGCCACCAGGAAATTTTGGCTTCATGGTTACTCAGAGAATGATCGAAGCCAATCCTGAGAAGGTCCAAGCGATCGTTAACATGGAACACCCTACCTCAAAGAAGCAAGTCCAGCACTTGACCGACCAGATTATAGCTTTAAGTCGATTTATTTTGTGCTCTGCTGATCACTGCCTGCCTTTTTCAAGGCGCTATTCAAGGTTCATGACTTCGATCGGATGAAGGAGTGCCGAGAAGCCTTCGAGGAGCTGAAAAAGTTCATGGCATTGCCACCGCTACTCTTCAGGCTGGAAGACAGGGAGGAACTCCTTCTGTATCTAACAGTCTCCCCAGGGGCCGTTAGTTCAGTGCTTGTCCGCATGGATGGAGATAGAATTTAGAGGCTGGTGTACTATGCTAGCAAGCTCCTTCGGGATGTGAAGACTAGGTACATCCGCTTCGAAAAATTAATTTTTGTACTCATTATATCTGCTCAATATCTCAGGCCATACTTCCAAGCCCACCCGATCGCATTCCTCACCGACCAGCCACTAAGGTCCATAATTAGCCATCCGGACATATCCAGATGACTGGCTAAGTAGGCACTGAAACTTAGCGAGTTTGACATCGCATATCGCTCGAGGCCATTTCAAAAGGTGTAGGTGTTGGCTGACTTTCTGGTGGAGTATGCTTGCATAAGTGAAGAGCTGGAAGAAACTCCTTTAGAGCTTTCCGTGGAGCCACCCACCGATGAGATAATCTGGGTTCTCTAGTAGATGGCACATCCAATGCAAGAGGGAGCAGGGTCGGCCTCATCCTCGCCAACTCTGGTGGGGTCATGGTGAGTGTGCACTATGCTTCTTGTTCGAAGCTACCAATAACCAGGCCGAATATGAAGCACTCCTCACAAGACTGAGGGTGTCTAATGAGCTGGGTGTGATGGGCCTACAGGTCTTCACTGACTCTCAGCTCGTCGCGAGCCAAGTCTTAAGAAAATTTGAATCCTGAGATTCTTAGCTGGTGAAGTATCTGGAGCGGGTGCATTCGAGCACGGCAGATTTTTGGTGTTTTAGTATTTCTCACATCCCTCGTAGAGAGAATGCCCGTGCTGATGCCCTCTCTAGGCTTGCAACTCTACTGGACTCGTCATTGGGGCATGCCTACATCGAATACCTGTAGGCTCCCAGTTATGAAGCATCCGGCGAAGTTTAGCAAGTCACTCCCGAGCCTAGTTGGATAGATCGCTACATCAGGTACATCACTATTAGTACTTTGCCCGAGAACTGTATGGAGGTCGGCCTCCTCAAGAAGAAGGCTGCATGCTTCATGTTCATGGATTGACAGCTCTACCAGAGATCCCACTCATACCCACTCCTGAAGTGTTTGAGATCCTCGGAGGTAGCCTACATGCTCCAGGAGATACACGAAGGCCTCTGCAAGAACCATGTAAGGGGCATGATGCTGGCATACAAAGCCCTCCGGCAAGGATACTACTGGGAGACTATGAGGAAAGACGCGGCTGACTTTGTAAAAAAGTGTGATCACTACCAATGACACGCCTGCATATAGCATCAACCGGTGGCGCCGCTCTCCTAGCTCTTTGCCCCTTGGCCATTTGCCTAGTGGGGAATGGACATCTTAGATTCTTTTCCTCCTGTGTCCGAGCAACAAAAGTACCTGATTGTTGGCCATCGACTACTTCACTAAGTGGATCGAGGTCAAGCCACTAGCACGATTCATTGAAGCCAAGGCCAGGACTTTTCTCTGGAAGTCGATCATTTGCCATTTCAGTCTTCCCCACTCGATCATCACTGACAATGGACAATAATTCGGCAACCAGGCATTCGAGAAGTTCTGTGCTGATCTCAACATCCACCACCATTTCATCTCGGTGGCTCACCCTCAGATTAATGGGAAGGCTGAGGTGACCAACCAGACCATCCTTCAAGGGCTCCGCATCAGATTAGACCAGGCCAAGGGCCAGTGGGTCGAGGAACTCTCCAATGTTCTTTGGGCCTACCATACCATGCCCAGGATGGCAACAGGCGAGACACCTTTCAACCTTGTCTTCGGCACTGAGGCTGTGATTCCGGTGGATATGGGTCTGCCCGCACTGTGGGTAGAGCAATATGATGAGGTCGAGAATCCGGCCCACCTTCTGCTCAACCTAGACCTCCTGGAAGAGATAAGAGATAAAGCTCAGCTTCGCATAATGGCTTACAAACAATGGGTGGTCCGGTATTACAACTCTCGCATGAAGCTGAAGGCCTTCCACCTAGGAGACTTGGTCCTGCGACGGCTAAAGTCTCACAGCCTGGAGAATGTGGCAAGCTCTTCCTTAATTAGGAAGGCCCTTCCAAGGTGGTCACCCTCCCTCATGGAGCTTACTACCTCGTTGGATTCGATGGTGTTTAATTTTTTCGAACTTGGAATGCCAACAATTTGAGGATGTACCATCAATGATGTAAGGCTTTCTTTCACAAATGAAAAGTTCCTTTTTAGTTCAATACTATTTTCACATGTATAGGAACTTTATCCATCGGACTCTGAGTTCGGCGATGGCAAGTCGGGAAACTCTTGAAGCCCCACACTTCAAAGTTGAGAAACTCCTGAAGCCCCACACTCTGAAGCCAGGAAACTCTTAAAGCCCCACCTCCGAAGCCGGGAAACTCCTGAAGCCCCTCACTCCAAAATTGGAAAACTCTTGAAGCCCCACACTCCAAACCCGAGAAACTTCTAAAGCCCCGCACTTTATCCGCCAGACTCTAAGTCTGGAGATGGCAAGCTAGAAAACTCCTGAAGTCCTGGACTCTATTCGTTGAACTTCCAATTCAGTGACGGTAAGCCGGGAAACTCCTGAAGCCCCGCACTCTATCCATCAAACTCCTAATTCAGCAATGGCAAGCTGGGAAACTCCTGAAGCCCCGCACTCTATCCATCAAACTCCTAATTCAGCAATGGCAAGCTGGGAAACTCCTGAAGCCCTGCACTCTACCTATCAGATTCTAAGTCTAGCAACGGTGAGTCGAGAGAACTTCTGAAGCCCCATACTCAATCAGGTAGACTCTGAGTCTAGCGATGGTGAGCCGGGAAACTCCTGAAGCCCCACACTCAACTAGGCAGACTATGAGTCCACGAAGGCAAGCCATGAAATCCTTGGAGTTCCGCACTCCAACCTACAAAACTCCTGGGCCGATAGGGATGATTTATAGAATCTCCAAGGTTTCTTCGACCGCCAGCCAATTCTTGAATTAGGCAGAAAGAGCCAAAACTTTGGAGGCCCCAAGATTGGCAACTAGTCCTAGCAAAACCTCCAAGGTTGCTTCGATCACCTGTTAGTTCCTAAATTAGGCAAGAAGAGCTGGAACTTTGAAGGACCTAAGCCTGGCAACTACAAAAAGGATCCATTTCTGTGCCCCCTAAAAAAAAGAGAGAAAGAAAAGAGAGAAAAGAAGTGGAGAGCTCATTGAAGGAATGGAAATTTTATTAAGGGGGACAAAGTTTTTATAGCAAAGAGAACCTCTGATAGGCCAGGTGGTCCCCCAAAAATTTCCAAGTATAAAGTAAAATAGAAAAAAGAGTTTAGACTAAGGTGACATCATCGAAGGCTTCCTAGGGCATCGGGGAATCTCTTCAGCATCTTTCTGGCTCTTTATCGGTGGAGTGGAGGAACCGGCTGTCTCCTCCGCAGGCACTGGGCCGGTCTCTTCAATCAGCGCCTCTTCCTCTGCACCTTTGCAACCGGGAAGATCGGGGGAGATGGCTGCCAGGTCCTGTCCAGGGTAGGCTAGGGCCACCTTCGTGTTGCAGTCCGTGAACCCCTTGAGGAAGGAGTCCACGATCGCCTCTCGGACCTCTTCGACAAACTTTGCTAAGGCCTTGAACCTCAGCACAACTTTCGCGGCTTCCTTTTTGGCGGCCTCCATCAATGCCATCACCGCCTACACTTTCTCCTCCACCGTCGATGCCTGGGCAAGCACCGCCTCCAGATAGGCTTGGAGGATCCGAAACTGCCCCTCCATGCATGCCACCTCAGCGGCAGACTCCTCCGCCTGATGGGTGGCCTTCTCCTTCTCGATGGCCAGGGATGCCTCTAGGTCCCTGGCCCGCCTCTCTGCTTTGCCCACCAAATCCTTCACGTCGACCACCTCTGTTCGGAGGATCCTGGTTTGCTCCTCCAGAATCCGGACCCTTTCAGTTTGTGCCCGTGCCTTCGCCTCCAGCGCCTCTGAATGCTTCTTCTCTTGGGCACCCTACTTGGCCCATTGTGTGCAGTAATCCCTGATGAGGATTATATCGATGGCTATCTGCAATAATGGAAGTGTCAGCAGAAATAATGTATATAGTAATGAAAAGAAGTTAGAAGAGTAGAAGATTTACCATGAAGAGATGGGGGAGGATGCCCACAATAGTGGTCAATAGTTGTTTGCCGCTCCTCTCATGGCAGTCATGTGGCTAGACAGTGAACTCCATCATCTGCTTGGCCAGCCCGGTGTCCTAAGTGATTGCCGTGTTTGATGGTACTGCAATGGACACCCACTTCATCCCGGGAGTTGCTATCACCGGGGCCATCACCAGTCCCGGGGTGGATGACGATAGAGGCCCCTCGGTTGCCAGAGGTGTGGTCACTGCCCTTATCACTGGTGGCGGTGTCAGTTGTCTTCCTGCCATTGCCTCGGTATCCACTTCGACCACCTCTGGGGCTTCCATAGAGGAGATCGCTGGTCTAGCCTGCATGGCTGTGTCAGGCCCACGGGCCGAGGGCTGGGCCTGTAACTTGGATGGTGTGGGAGCTAGCCCTGCCACCCTTCTCTCTTGGCCGAATGACGATGCAACCTTGGGCCCTCATCCAGACTCTTCACGGGCCCTCTTCGACGGGTCCTCCCTGGGCTTGGGGGATGAACTGAACTCCTCTTCCAGGACATCTCTCAGATTTGGAGCATTGAGAACTTCATGCCTGCAGAAAAAAAAGAATGCTGGTTAGTCTCAAAGCTGAGAAAGACCCCTATGAAAAAGAAAATATGGCTCATGGGGCTCACCTAAAGTATGAATTGGGTTGACCCTGGCCTCGAACAGGTTGTGTTCGGCCAGCAGGTCCTGGATGAAAGGGATGATGGAGGTGACGAGCTGGTCGTACACCTTCCGATTTGCAACATCTACCTAGAAGTTACTATTCGAGGAACAGTCTGGGTCACTCTAGACCTAGTCGATCCCCTCAACCGAGGCAAAGAAGAACCTATTCTTCCACCCCTTGATGGAAGAAAGAAGGTCGATTGACGGCCCCCGAGCGGGGGCCATAAACCACCACCCATCATCAGAGGGGTGGCGCTTCAGGATGAAGAATGCCCTGAAGAGGGAAAAATGGGTGACGATCTTGTGGAAGTGACAAAGGATGATGAAGCAAGAGATGACTCTAATGGCGTTCAAGGTGAGTTGGGCTGGAACTAGGCAAAAATTACTAAGGAGAGGGAAAAGGGATGCAGAAGCAGATGAAGACCCCTGAGGAAGAAGTCCTCATACAAAACAATCCGGCCCGGACCACCGAATGTGACCCATTCCCCCAGTCCTGAAACCGAGAGCCGGATGGAGTTTGAAATCCTGTAGGTATCCCGGAGTCGAGAGAGGTCCTCCCGGGACATCACCAAGGCGATGCTAGAGGGACCAACCACACCAAGAGAAGAAGGGATAGGAGCAATAGAACGAACGGGAGGAGCATAAGAAACAGGAGGAGTAGAAGGAGAAGGGGGTGTCCTAGGTTGATCTATGACGATCCCCGTCGATCGGGGACCTCTACGGACATTAAGAGGGATATCATCCTCCTCATCGAAGGATGGGGTCCTAGGTCGAGAAGGCCCTACCTCGCTAGAGTGCCCTAAGCAGAGACGTCTCCAACCAGATGGATCCATCATAAAGCAAAGAAGAAGAGAGGTACAGACAAAAAGAAACCTAGAGACTTTAGAATGGGACTCCCTCAGCATAGGCTGAAGGGAAGAAGAAGACAAAGGAGGAGAAGACTAACCTGGATGCCTTGGAGAGAAAGGTTGGACTGGGAAAGAAAAGGCTATGGTCCTCCTACGAGCTTAAAGGTTTGAAAAAGATAGTTTAGGAAAAGTTTTCCTCCCTTTCAAAAATGGCCTGACAACACCCGTGTGTCTTTCTAGTCCTCTCATCACTGGATGCATGCCACGCATCAAGATCGGCTGGAAATGGCACCTCGACATGCCAAAGATCGCCTCAGGCCTGGCGTCAATCATCATGCTTCCTTGGACCCACTGACATGGCATCTCCATATTGGCCTCGAGGCATGATTTGCGAATCATCGCCAACCGTTGCATTTAATGGCACTGGATATCTGTCCTTCCATGTCAGTGTCACCATAACTCCCTTTGTCCCAAGCTCTATGTCTCGTCGGGACTCGAGAGTGGGAGGCAATTGATATGGCAGGACCGCTGATGTGGAGCCCCTCTCAGATCTAACTGGCAACCATGCTGGCAGAAGATGCCACCTCGATGCAACCACCGGGTGGAGCATCCAAAGTGCCCGTGGCTAGAGTGAGCTCCCTCGAGGTCAAGCCCTCGATCAAGGTTGTGCTCTCACTCTTCGAGCCCCCGGTCGAAGTGAGCTCCCTCGAGGTCGAGCCCCCGGTCGAAGTGAGCTCCCTCAAGGTTGAGCCCCCGACCGAAGTGAGCTCCCTCAAGATCGAGCCCTCGACTGAGGTCATGCTCTTGCTCTTCGTGCTCCCAATTGATGTGAGCTCTCTCGAGGTCGAGTCCTCGGTCGAGGTCATGCTCTCGCTCTTCGAGCTCCCTCGAGGTCGAGCCCTCGATCGAGGTCGTGCTCTCGCTCTTTGAGCCCTTGGCCGAAGTGAGCTCCCTCAAGGTCGAGCCCTTGATTAAGGTCGTGTTCTCACTTTTCGAGCCCCTGATCGAAGTGAGCTCCCTTGAGGTCGAGCCCTCGATTAAGGTCGTGCTCTTGCTTTTCGAGCCCCTGATCGAAGTGAGCTCCCTCGAGGTCGAGGCCTCGACCGAGGTCGTACTCTCACTCATTGAGCCCCTGACTGAAGTGAGCTCCCTCGAGGTCATGCCCTCGATCAAGGTCATGCTCTCACTTGTTGAGCCCCTAGATCGAGTGCTCAGTCGAGGTCGTGCTCTTGCTTTTCGAGCTCCTGGCTGAAATGAGCTCCCCCGAGGTCAAGCCCTTGGTCGGGGTCATGCTTTCTTGCTAGAGATCGATCCCTCGATCAAAGTAACTTCTTCCCCTGGAGTCAGGTGTGGATTCTTTCAGGGAGATGCGGCCTTTCCCATGAGCACCCCTAGGGCGGACAAGTAGGTGACATCAACAGGTGGTGCCACCACCTTCACCAGAACCCTGGCATTGTGTGGAGAGGCTGACACCCCTGAGGGGTGGCGCTCCACTAAGGCACACCATCTGGAACCTCTGAAAAATAGCATCCCTTCATGGCATGCCGACTGTGACCCTTGCGGGATGGCATTTTATCAGAGCACGCTGCCTATGAAGGAGCGTCCTGCTGGAGTATCAGGCCCCTTTGCCTACTATTGGCACCACCTGGGAAAGGGCACTCCACTCAGGATGCCACACCCCTCTACCCACCATTTCACCATCTAGAAGAGAAAGGTTTCACCAGGAAATTCAGAACCTATAGCATTTGCCTCCAGACCGGTGCTTTGCCAGGTCTCCCCAAACATGGCGGGATGATGCCAGAAAGGGGCAGTGCCCTATCGGAGTGTCAAGTCCCGTGGCGTACCTCATGTACCCCCATAAAAGGGATGCGCACTTCTCCGCACTCCACCACTGCCAGTGGCATACCTCCCCTGATGGAAGCTACGAATCCTGTCCCCCTCCTTCGAAGGGGGAGAGAAAGAACAGGCCTATGCCTCACTTGTGGAAGGAACTCCCAGAGGGCGCCAGGCCCAGGCTCTGCACCTCACTAGAGGTGCCACTCCTTTATAAGAAACTCAAAGGGGCCTCCAGCAGAGGTAAGCGAGAAGGGGCAGGCAACCGCAAGGCTCTAAGGGTAACCAGAATACACTAGGACTCCCCAAGAGAGTGCCAACAGCAACGGCCATCACTGCACAAGCCCTCCTTCTAGATCTTGACCCTCATTCCATTATTTCTAAAAACCTCCAAGAGTGGTAACCACTTCGGGATCCACCGAGGAGGATCTATTCTCCTTGATCATCTATTGACTTGACCATCAGAGTGTCCCCATCGGGATCCCCAGCCTGGACTTCCTTCTTTTGTAGGACCGGGTACGCGCGTTGGATGCCGGACGAGAGAGCCACCATCGACGCTATGTAGGAGCTGGGGGCCACGACGATGTAGGTGGCAACAGTACCAAATACAATAATTCAAATTATTGGCAATCCATATTACTAGCAATCCACATTACCTTTCAAAATTACCTGGTAATGTATTAAATACATCCTAAATCTAAAGGTGCTGTTTGGTTCCCGTATTCCATCCAAATAAGTCTTTATTCCATGAATAAAAGCTAAATAGTTATGAAAATTGAGGTAGCTCATCCTGGAATTGATATTCCAATCAACGGGTTATAATTCTAGAATTCATATTCCATGATATATCATGGAATACCTTATTTGATGACTCCTTATTCTCCTAGCACTAAGGGATAATGTCTATCATTTATTCTTTACTAGGGTTTGCATAGGCTGAAATCCTATCCACCCCCGTCTTCTTCTTTCCCTATTTGTATGGTGGAGAGTGGGTTTGGGATACCTACTATCGAATCTTCCTCCCATCTGTGAAATGTTGATATTTGAGGAAGGTAAGGGCCTTTGCATCAGATTTCTTTGCATCTCTGTTTTCATGATTTAGAGAGGGGATTAGGGGGATTTATATGGTTGTTACTCTCGGCCCAGTTATCTACAAAACTTTATCTTATAACTAATATAAAGCTCCTCCCATGGGAGCTACGATCGATCTAGTGTCAGAAAATCATCGTATCTTCAAATCCCCTTAGACAAGCTCTCGATCTGGAACCTGATCCCTCTAAAAGAGCATGAGAGTATAAATTTTTTATCTTTTTCTTTTTTCTGCCTTCCTTTCTACCTAGTTAGGCTTTCTCCATTGCTTGCTACCCATGAATTTTCTTGCTCCTAATGTTCTTATTAGGGTTTCTCTTTTGCCACCCTGTGCATCTCTGTTTGACAAGTTTTAACATGTTTGTTGATTAGGGTTTTCACTTTGCTATCCCTTTGTTACTACTCTTCTTCATTATTATGATTTCCCTTAAACTCTCCTCCCCTCCAATGTCGCAATAACCATGCATGTGAAACAAGTCTCCAAAATATCACGATCTCAAGTTCACTTCCTCCTCTTAAGCCCTCTAATTTGATCACATATTGCTATTTAACTGGATTAAGACCCTAGTTTTCCTTCCATCTAGTAATCTTATATTTTGGTGAGAAGATGTTGGTCATTTATGTTAATGCTTTACTATGGGATGGGGAAGCCAACATGGTGTTGCTTAAGTATATAATCTTAATCAGCCCCCTAAATCAAAAGTTTTAATTTTTTAGTTTTCCCAAGTGTGTTGTCTTTGTATTTTTTTTAATCTATGATATAACGATCTTTGATGGTGAGTTAGTGGATCTTTTTGGTTAGGACCTTCTGCTTGGATAGAAGGCTATCTTGTTGTATTTAGTTTCCAAATATAGAACTCAATATATAAATGATAGCATAGGGATTTGGCTTTGTTTGAAGTTAGATAAAATAATTTATGGTCTATTTTATTTTTTTATATTATTTATGATCTTTTTTTTGAAGAAAATAAGATTACATTAGCGCTTTATTAATCTATAGATATTCTCTCATTCTACTTTTTTATTTTTGAAGGTCATTTCTTAGATAATATCTTGGTTCGATGGACAAAGATTGCATATTGACATGCCTGGCATTATCGCTGGTCATTGGTTCATAGTTTTCATAATTTTTAATTATTATTCATTATTTTAATATTTTATTTTGGCAATGATGATGGGCTGTCTTTAGATTAAGCATGGCTTGGAGACAAGGGTGAACTATTTAATTAATTCAATTATCTTTTAGCCGCGATGCTTCACTAAATTTAGCTTTGCTTATCCAGAGCCTTATATATATATATTTGTCTTTTATATTTGGTTTTGCTGTTCTAATCATAGATGTCATCATATTTCATATATATTGGTAACCCCTTATTGGTCATTTACTGGTGATATCCTTTTCTGATGATTTTATTTCTCCTACATATAGAATTTTGTGTTATTTACCTATTTTGTATATATATTACATTTGATATTAAATTTTTTGGAAGCAGTTTTGGCAATGATGTCGGGCTGTCTTATGATTGAGCATGGCTTGGAGACAAGGTTTTAATTATGTGCATAGTTTTGTTAATCCTTGTAGCTGCAATGCTCTCATAACTTTAACTTTGCATGTCTCGAGCCATATTTACATCATTATTTATCTCCTATTTTTTTGTATTTCTACTTGTAAATGTAGATGTCAGCTTGATTTTATTTACATAATGGTCATGCTATTGTTGCAATCAATTGTGCCTTATTCTTATATTTATGAAGTTTGCATTCATGTAGATAAAATGCTAAAAGTACATAGGACCGATAAATTTGATCATGAGATAGTAGGATCATCAAGTAGGAGGGCACCGAATTTGATTGATGCCCTTGATCTGGTTATACTTGCCTTGATGAGGTAAGAAAACAACAAAGAAAATTATCAAAATGGTACTTTTTCTAAGAGATATGGAAGAGAACAACAAATAAATTTAACAAGCAAACAAAGAAAAACTTCACTTATAGAAATCTCAAAAACTAGTTGAAGATCTTGAAGAAGAGCTTCAATATGTATTTTAACTTGGCAAATTGATCTGGATGAGGCTAGAACCCTGTGCTCAAAGTGGCCACCCCTTGTGATAAACAAATGTGGGCTGAGGTTATATCAGTGAGTGTTGCATAGTTGTTAATATCATAGCTATTAAGCATATCATCATATGATGCTTGTTGTTTATTTGTATTCATAACAGGTAAATAAATAGTATGCCACATTAAGGGAAAGGCCTTACTTATTTATAATGACATTAATATTCTTTCTTAAGGAGCACAGCTAGTGGTAGGCACAGAGACACATCTACACTTTCTGAGGGTGTTTCTGATAATGATACCTTCAATGATGAGGTAGATTAGATTAATTTAGATGCCTTGAATCTTAGACAACCCTCATAAAGTACTACCGGTATCTTATCCTCATCATTTAGCCATTTTGAACCTTCCGAACATAGTATGTGATGTGCCTTCCAGCAATCTGACTACATGTACTTCACCATTTCCCACCGAGACCTTTTTAAATGCACGTCCGTCCTTCTCTAGTGAAAAGAAGACCATGTCAAGCTCTATGACTCCTATGGCATGTAGGACTCGCCTGATTACTAATGCAACCGATGTCATCCTAGATTTAGTAGAACAAGGCAGAAAAAGATTAGAAATTGCCAACGAAATTCTATAGAGAGATAAGCTTGCTAAGCCTACAATTTATTTGATTGATGAGTGCATGATGAAGTTGGAGAAGATTCCTAGTGTCGTGCTTGAAAGGATTCCGGTGCAACGCAGCGGAAAGATAATTTCAAAATGATGAAATTTACACCTAAACCTTTAGCCAGGATTTCCTTATTCAGGATTTAAACATATGAGAAACATGCAAACCTACACTATTAGAATTGGGGCACCAACCTGTTATCGCTAAACCCAATTTTGATGTAGGATCAAAACTTGATGTTGAATGACCCTTTTGAATTCACCAGGCGTCCAAATGTCCACCCTCCAATGGTGATCCACAAGAAAATTGATCAAGATGCTTGCTTCTTTAAAAGGTTCCTTCACTTGAATTCTTCTCCCAGAACTCAAGATGACTATGGCTGAAAAACTCCACGGCAGGGACTTCTTACTTCCTTTCTTTCTTCTTCCTCCCCTTTCTTAAGACCTTGTCCTAAGAATACACTCTTGTCTTGAAGGAGGAGGAGGATTTAAGATACTAATGTCTTAATGTAAAGGAAATAGGAAACAGAGTATATCTTCTTTTCTTTTATCGTTCGAGAGATTCTTCCTATCTCTTGTTTTAGACTTGAGTTTCAACAGAGAAGAGAACTCTGTAAAAGGGAAACTCTTGTGTCCTAAACAAGCTAAGGAGGAATCATTCTCCTGGAAAGGAAAGACAAATAAAAAAAAAAAACTCTGTTGTACATTAGCCAAAACACCCGAGGCCTCTGTTCCTTAAATAGACTACAAAAAGATGTCTTCTCAAAAGAACACAACTCTCCGTAAACACCATTCCCTTTTTTTTTCACGTCCCTTCCCTATTTTCTCATGCCCCATCCTTCCTTCTCATGGCTTTCCAGATAAATCCCACGACCTTCTTAAAGGAAAAGTCGCGATGTTTTAAAGAAAGGGGTCGCAAATTTAAATCTTCGAAGAGATGTTATTTCGCGCAACCGGGAAGAACATGCACTTTCTTCCTTTCTTAAAAACCCATCAACCGTTGGATTCCATCCAAGGGGGCACATCTGAGGTGCTAATTCTAAGAAAGGAGGCCGCCCCATCTTAATTCATCGGAGAATTAAGTAGGGCGCGCCAAGAGTCCATGCGCCATGGACTCTTCCAAATGGCATGCCAAGAGTCCATTAGCGCATGGGCTTGGCATTTTGGCGTGAAAATGCTAAGGGGCAGGTGGGGAGCCAGCCTAGGTGCATGGTTAGCCAATAGGGTTAGCCATAATCCCTATAACCTCAATTAGGGTCTAATTAGATCCAATTAGAACCCAAATTGAATCAATCCGGAACTCTAATTTGAATCTAATTCGAATAGAAGCTAGGATTTGCAACACCTGCTAGAGTGTAATCATGCAAAATGATTTAATTACAAAATTAAACCCTTGATCAATTCTCTTAAGTGTGTGATCCATTGGGTTCCACATCTAGCCAGCAGTGGGTTCGAACACAAGTTGACCTAATTTGATTAGAATTTTTTCTAATTGATTTAGGTCAAATCAGGCTTACATGATTATGATCAATTAGGACTCTTCCTAATAAGTGATCATTCAATTTAATCAACCCACAGGACAAGATTGACGTCTAGCAACGTGTCATGTCTACCCGAAAGATATGGAAATTCTGGTGAAATACCAAAACTACCCTTCAGTGGAAAGTTACTGTATAATTAAATCCTTCGACCATTCTGCACCCAAAATATAATTATGGATATGGATATATGTCAAATCCAATATTATATCTGTATCTAGCTCAATCTTATATTGATGACTCAATTATCTTGATATTAGAAACCATCTCTAATATCATTACTTTGATCAAAGATTCCTTGAATCATCATCCGATTGATAACTAGCTGGATGCAATCTTCTCTTACTAAGAGTGATCGATTCCTTGTTGACCTACTCATTACCTTCATATCCAATTCACCATTCCCAGTATCAAACCTGTGCATGACTCAGTATCATGATTAGGATTGAACCAAAGCATGGGTTTATGTACATAAGGTACTTATGGCAGTCTCAGGTCAAAGGATTACTTGTACCACTCCCACTATGAGAACCTTCTATTGACATGTAGCTAAGACTCCATTAGATGTTCTCAAGTTGGATCATATCAGTGAACTCGTTCTCTAATGAGCACCCACATCCTAGTATTAGTGTCATACACAAGTAACTGTGAGAGCAGTCACCCTATTCAGTATACATAGGATGTGCTAGTCTTATCGGAAAAACCCTGATCCCCTACTCAAGTTCCTTTGACTAGGAATATTTTAGATTAAGGTTTTAAGACTTTAGGTCTCACTGGTATGATCTCATCATACCCTAAAATCATAGCCCTAATCTATGGGGTTCATTATATAATAATAAACACAGCGTATGATGAAAAATAATGCCTTTATTAGAATATTGTCAATTACAATGGTTTGGGAGATACAACATAGATTGGCTTGTAGGGCATATCTCTTTCAGTGCCTGAATGCATTCTTACTATAAGCAAGACATTTAAACAGGAGACAAATCGATGGTTCTTCATACATTACAAGGGACCACTATTAGAACCTTGGCCAAAGAGACTAATGTTTGACTTCTACCATTTCCTATAGCCAATGTCAGTCTATTCAGAATCAAATATATTTATCTCTAATATGTTCATGCCTCCACTCATGCATTCTGTCAATCAAGGTGCCTCTAATGTTTTCATGTCTCCTCTCATGCATGGTGTGAATCAAGCTAATACTAATGTTTTCATGCCTACTCCCATACATGCTGTAAATTAAGGTGGGTCTAATCTATTAATGGAGCACTTATTCAGGCCTAGCATTTATGGTAGCCCTTTCAAAAGTAGCACTCGGTCTTCCCAAGGTAGCCCCCACCTTCAAACCTAGTTCAGCTGCACTTCCACCCCATCTTGATGACATATACAGGCATGGTTGGTGATGATTTGTAATATCTTGTCTAGTTATGTGGAAAGGACATAAGATGCACTTCATAGTATGTGCTTATATTCAACTTATTTTAAGACTATGATGTTTTATATTTGATCTCCATAAAAGAGATATTTTGTAAGCCCATGGTTATGGTGTGCTTGTGAACATCTATGTCAACTTATTTGGATGTGCTGTGTACTTTTTTTATAATTATATATAAATTATGTTGTAATCAAATACCTCTGAATAGTATCATGATAATTATATATGTATTTTTTGTTTCTATCATTACTGGCTGCCCTACTATTGTCCAGTAAGTAACCCAAGAGGTGGGGTGAATTAGGTCTCAAAAAAAAAATAAATTTAAGCTAACTTAATATGACTTGGTACAAAGCAAAGCAATCCAATTCAACAAATGTATATAAGCAAGGTACTATGATTCAAATGCAATGCTCAAAATATAAGTACATCAAAAATTAAGAGCAATAAATAAAGAGGAAGGAGAGAGAGATCAAGCAATCACAAACACCAAAATCTATAGTGGTTCGGTGCCAACCAATGCACCTACATTTACTCCCCAAGATCCCCTTAGAAATCCACTATAATCACACGATTACAGCCAATTAGTTTTCCGGGCTTACTAATCAGAACCCGACTTGTTTTACAAGGCTCACAAGTCACAACCTCACTTGGTTTTACGAGCTAACCAAGAACCTAATTGATTTTCACAAGGCTAACCAACAATCTCTCTTAGTTTTCTGGGCTAACCAATAATCTTAGTGGTTTTGCGGGCTAACCACCAACCTAATTGGTTTTCCAAGGCATACCAATAACCTTCCTTGGTTTTACAATAGGCTAACCAAGAACCCTTACAAGAAATAAGGTTTAGAAATAAAAACCAATGTAAGCTTTCAATAACAAAGCAAATAAGTCGATGTAGCTCGATGTAGAGTTGCTTTGCACTTGTTGAAGCCTTTTGAATATCCAAGATTGAATGATTTTCAATGCTCTTAATGGCTTTTGAATCCTTGAAGGCTTCCTTTAGCTTGAGAGTGGTTGAAACTTGAATGAATAGGAGTTATGGCTCTTCTCTTTTCTTTTCTCTCTTAACTCTTTAATGGTATTCAATCTCTCTTTTTTTTGATTTATTTGGAGCATATAAATACCCTCCCAAGACCTTAAAACCGAATTCTAGGCGTTAGACTTGAGAAACTAGTTGTTGGGGGCAATTTGGATGAGTTCTGTGTTTGAAAAAACTAGTCGTTACTGTTGCCAAAATTCCATGTGTCGACACTTCCTCAGTTGAGTTGACACAAAAGGTCGACATATGTTCTTCTTGAGTCGACACATAGTTCAAAAAGCTCCATTCAAATTCTCTGAAAATCTTAGATGTGTCGATACCTTCTCAGTTGAGTCGACACCTTGCTTCCATGTATCGACCTTCAATTATTCCTTCAGCTTCTGCAAGTTCTATGGCTTGAAAGTTTCAGGCGATGTGTTGATCCATGTGTTGACACTTTGAGTCGACACTTTAGGTCCATGTGTCTACACTTCATCTATGCCATTTGAAACTTTGCTGCATACCAGTCTAAGTTGATACTTTATCCTCATGTGTTGATACTTCATTCATGTATCGACACTTTGAGTCGACACATCACAGAAAAATTTATAAAAACTTCTAAACTTGAGCTGGAACAAGTTTCTACTTGGCTTAGCTATCTATTCAACCATCTCTTAAGTGTTCAAGTCTTTTGATCAATCTTTTCATTTCAAACTTGGTTTTTTCAAGGCAGTTGGGCTTCTTCAAGTTTTGTGAGCACCTTTTCAATAAAAACACACTCAAAGCAAATCATTAGTCCTCAACTTATACTTAACTGTTTTGCTTATCATCAAAATCAATTAGTGGAGTCAACAATCTCCCCCTTTTTGATGATGACAAAACCTTAAGTATAATTGCTTTAAAAGTAAAGCTTTAAGAGAATTGACCAAGATCACAACTTTGAAAGCATTAAGTATATCAACATTACTTGCATTAAAGATATGATCATTCAAAACACAAGTATTTGAGCTTGTTACAAAGATAGAGAGTATCAGAACTTTGGTATTTATTGAAATTCATAGAAAGCATGTATCATGATACTCTATAAAAAATTTAGCAAATAATAAAGCTCCCCCTGAATCAATGATTCAAACAAATTTGCAAAAGATCTTTTCAAACATTGAACGAGGGGTTTTAAGGGTTAAATTTGCTTTAAAAGGATTTTCGAATGCACAACAAGTAAAGCTCCCCCTTTCTTAAGAAATTTTGTAAATAATTTTCAATTCAGGTTTTTCAAAAAATTTGTCTATCCTTTGCATATCACAAAATCAACACAAAATCAAAAATAAAAACTAGAATTTATACTTAAATCTCATTAAATTACTCAAATTACTCCCCATTTATACTTTAATTAATCTCACTAAATTACTCAAATTACTTCTCATTTATACTTAAATTAAATCTCACTAAATTACTCCCCCTTTTTGTTATCATTAAAAAGGTAGGAAAACAAATAAATCGAATACTCAAGAAATAGCATTGAGATAATAAGTTCATATAATATTCATCTCATCAAAACATAGAAATGAGGAACAATAAGTGTTTTCATATAGACTTAGAATTTTTTTTTTTCAACAAAATGATACATAACAGAAATAAAAGTACATAGAAGCATGAAAGCAAACTATCTAAAAGTACATAAAAAGTCCTAATCCTTATCCATCGAATCATCAGAAGATGAACCGATCTCAATCAGTCCTGTATCAGTGAAGCATCGAGCTCTCGCCATCGCAATCGAAGATCTCAAGTCTGGTCCTGGTCGGCTGTGGAGGGGTACGACGACCACGTCCTCTGCGACGAGCATAAGTCCGACTTCTGGAGTAGTAGAGGTAGAAGCTATGTCCTTCACAGGAACGGAAGTGATCGGGTCAACCAACTCAGCCACTGCTGGGAGAGGTGTGCGATCAAAAGATGGTCCAGAGTCAAGATACTGAAACCTGGGTGTATAAAACCCAAGCTCTTGAATAAATGATGATGTATGAAGGGTAGGAGTATCAGTAAGCTGTGTATCAAAAACAAGGGTCTTAGCTGATGGAATAATAGGTGTATCAGCTGTAGAAGGTATCGGATTATCTAAAGAAGATGTATCCACAGTGGAGGTCTCAATGATAGGTGTATGAACAAATGAAGTGTCAATGTCAGGGGAAACAAAATCAGGTATATCAATGACAGGTGAATCAATGATACGAGTGATAATAGGAATAGGAACTGGAACAGAAGTGTGATCATCCGATCTAGAAGATGGATTAGGAATCTAGGTAGGTGAGGAAGATGGGTCAACAACAGGGCTCGTAGGTAAGTCAGCCATCACCTCCTCAACTGGCTCTGATGAAAGATCAGTAAAGTCAAACTGGTCTGAGTCAGTCTCCTCGTCTCCATCAATATCTCCAATAACTGTATCTCTATCTCCATCTCCAATAGTAGTCTCAACACCAGTATCGATATCAACAATGTCATTAGCTGGTGCAGGAGCAGGTACATGAACAGGAGCAAGAGCAGTATCTGCAGCCGGAGCACTCGTCGAAGATCTGGACAGTGCAAAGAGAATAGCCGAGATGCCATCACTAAGACCAATATGTCTCTCTCTCATCTCAGCTATGAAAATGTCAAGACGTTGCCTCATGATGAACATGTCGATCTCGATGCGTCTGACTCTATCCTCTAAGCTATTTGAAGTGCCAGGAGTCTCCGTCTGCGCTGGCTGAGGCTGTGCAGATGTAGAAGGATCAGACTGAGAAGCAATCGCTGGTTGCGTTGCCGTCTCAGGCTATGTCTTGCTTGGTCCTGCCTCGCCTGAAAGAATCCGCTCCTCCTCTGCTGTGTCCTCATCATCAGCTCTATCCTCGGCCTGACCTGATATCCTGCGTGTCCACTGGCCTCGAACCAAATGATAGCACATCCGATGCAATGACCTGATGTCATACACATCGGTGTGAAGCAATGTGCGATAAGGCTCATCCTGGAAGCTGATTTCATACTCTCTAAATAATACAGCCAATCCCATGCTGTAAGGTAAGCAAAGCCGCTGGCTAGACGATGCCTCAATTATCTGATGTATCATCAGAACAAGAAGGCATACTGGCGTGCGCTAAACCAGTGATACCATCATGAGCAACTCCCACTCGGTGATATAGTCAAAACGTCCGATCTTCGGTAGAAGAATCCAGGTGACGATATGGTGCAGTAGTCTCATCTCCGCAGACAACCTGGATGCTGGAACAGTGGCTCCCTCTGGTAGAATGTCGGACTTAAAAATGCATTGGAGATCACTGACTCGATCCATCAGACTGTCAACAACAGATCTTGTCATCGGTATATCCCATACTCTGCTCAAAATCTCTGAAGTATCAGGGATATCTCATCCTCTGACCTGTGCTATCCAGCCATCTGTCCCGTGGGCAAGTGATCCATAGAACTCTCATCAGCCCGGGATAATATCTCTCACTGAGTGAACAGAAAGAGGTCAACCCAGCATGTCGAATCCACTCTCTTATCCGGAAATGCTGCTGGTCTATAAAAGAAAAGTCCACTCGGCGTCCTCCAACCACTATCTTGGAGCTCATCTGGCTAAATGGAACAAACAAGGGTCGTGCGGGTGAATTCGGAGCTCTAGACTCGTGTCAAGCCTTCGTCCTTCACTCTTCTTCTTGCTATGACTGTCGAGGTCGACGAACAACTTGCTTGCGAGGATCCTTACCAATATTCAAGGTTTGGGCAAGATTTTTGGTTGATTAAGGAATTTTCTAGGGTTTAGGAAGCTAAACCTAGGAAGAAATCCAATAAAAATGGCTACCAAATGTTTGAATCCAAGAAAACAATGGGCAAGAATAGCGAAATGGAAAGATGAATAGTATGGATACCTCAAATTTAGATGTCAGCTCGGAGAGAGAAACAAATTTAGAAAAAAACGGTTCGGAAGCCCCTTAAATCTCAGTTCGTTGTCGGTCATGTGTCGGCTCATGCATGTGTTGACACATTTTGGTGTCGACATATAAATGTGTTGACTCAACGACTTAAAAAATCAAAAATTCAGGATTTCACAGGCAGATCAAAATCAATTGAAGTGAGATAGATCTAGAGTCAATCAATATGTTTTAAACATATTTATAAAAAAAAAATCAAATTGATCTAGGTTGAGTCAAATTAAAAAAATTAATCAAACAGATTGATGATCCCGAGCTCTCTTCTAATCATACAGAATCGATCTTTCAGAAGAGGTTTAGTCAGAATATCTGCTAATTAAAATTCAGTACTTATAAATTCAAGCAAAATATCATTGTTTTTTACATGATCTCTAATGAAATGATGTCTAATTTCAATGTGCTTACTCCTAGAATGTTGAACAGGATTTTTAGTCAAGCAAATAGTCCTGGTATTATCACATTTAATAGGAGTACTAGCTAACTTGATTCCAAAGTCTTCAAGTTGTTGCTTAATCCATAGGATTTGAGCACAACAACTTCCTACTGCAATATACTCAGCCTCAGCTGTGGATAGTGCAACTGAAGTTTATTTCTTGCTAAACCTAGAGATTAAGTTCACTCTAAGAAATTGGCAAGTTTCACTAGTACTCTTTCTATCTAATCTACAAACAGCAAAGTCTGCATCAGAATATCCAATCAATCAGCAGAAGAATTTCTAGAATACCATAAACCAATACTATAGTACCAGATAGATATCTTATAATATGCTTAACAGCCATAAGATGTGATTCTTTAGGTTTAGACTGATATCTAGCACATATGCAAATACTAAACATTATATCTGATCTACTAGCAGTCAAATACAATAAAGAGCATATCATACCTCTATATAACTTCTGATCTACAGATTTACCATGTTCATCTTTATCAAGTCTACAAGAGGGGCTCATAGGCGTACCTATTGGTTTAGTAGTCTCCATTCCAAACTTTTTAATGATTTCTCTTGTGTACTTAGCTTGGTTAATGAAGATACCATCTATAGTTTGCTTGATTTGGAGTCCGAGGAAGAAATTGAGTTTCCCATCATGCTCATCTCGAACTCACCCTGCATTAGCTTAGCAAACTCTTGACAAAGAATTTCATTAGTAGCACCGAAAATGATGTCATCAATATATATTTGTACTATAATAAATCATTATCTCTCATTTTCAAAAATAGAGTTTATCAATATTTCCTCTAGAAAATTCATTTTCAGTAAAAAAATGCTTAACCTTTCATACCATGCTCTAGATGCTTGCTTTAATCCATAAAATACTTTGTGTAATTGAAAACATAATCAGGATGTGCATGATTTCAAATCTAGGTGGTTGTTCGACAAAAACTTTTTCAGATATAAAACCATTTAAGAAAGTACTTTTAACATCCATTTAAAATAATTGAAGTTCATAAAATAAGCAAATGCTAATAATAGTCTAATTGCTTCAAGTCTAGCACAGGAGAAAAAGTTTCATCAAAGTCAATCCCTTCCTCCAGATTGTAGTATTTAGCAATTAGCCTAGCTTTATTTCTAATAACAATACCATTTTCATCTTGTTTATTCCTAAATACCTATTTAGTGCTAATAATTGAAACATTAAGTGGTCTTTCTACAAGTGTCCAAACATTATTTCTATCAAATTGTATTAGTTCTTCTTGCATCGCATTGATCCAATTAGAGTCTTTTTCAGCTTCTTCAAAACATTTAGGTTCTACTTGAGATACAAATGCAATATAATCACATTCATTTCTAATAGAAGCTCAAGTTCTTATCCCTTTAGATGGATCACCTATGATTAATTCCTTAGGGGTGTCCGTGAGCATACCTCCACTCCTAAGTAGATCTTGATGCTTGGAGTATCATCTTCTTTCTTATCCTTATCTTGTCTTCTTCATTTGGTGAGCTTGATCATTCAGTGTCAGCTTCCGAAGCTTGTCAGCACCTGCACATTCATCAGATGTATCCTCTTTTCTTGAGGATTTGTTAGTAGATTCTTCAAATACAACATGTACTGACTCTTCTACAGCCAAAGTTTGTTTATTAAATACTTTATATGCCCTGCTTGATATAGAGTATCCTAAGAAGAACCTTCATCAGACTTAGCATCGAAGTTTCCATGATGATCTTTTTTATGTTCAAAACAAAACATTTACAACCAAAGGCATGAAAATATTTTAAAGTCGATTTTCTTTGGTTCCAAATCTCATATGGAGTTTTCTTTAAAATAGGGCGTATCAAAACTCGATTTAAAACATAACATGCTTATTAGTAGCTTCAGCCCAAAATACCTGGCAAATCATTTTCATAAGCATAGTACGTGCCATTTCTTTCAAAGTAAAGTTTTCCTTTCTACTATCCCATTCTGCTGAGGTGTCCCACATGTAGAAAAATTGTGTTCTATACTTTTTTCATTGCAAAAATTTTTGAAATCTTGATTTTCAAATTCAGTTCCATGATCACTACGAATACAAATGACTGAAACACCTTTTTTATTTGAAAATTTCTATAAAACTTTATAAATGTTGAAAATGATTCATCTTTTGTGCTACAAAGAAAATCCAAGTAAATCTTAAAAAATCATCCACAATGACTATCTCTTGCCTCCTAGACTTGATGTTCTAGTTGGTCCAAAGAGATCCATATGAAGTAGTTCAAGTGGCCTACTAGTAGTTACAATCCTTTGGTTTAAAAGAAGTTTTGACTTGTTTACCAAATTGACATGCTTAGCAAATTCTATCTTTTTCAAAACAAATTTCAGGTAAATTTCTAACTAAATTCTTTTTGCAAAGTTTTGAAATAAGGTACGTACTAGCATGTCCTAACCTTCTATGCCCTAACCAACTAGTTTCTTCCTTAATAGAATTTCTTGCAACAAGGCATTCCCCATTAGGTAAAATAGATCATCTAGGTCTACCAAATAAATATTTCATGCCTTTTTCTAATAAATTGTACTCCATTTATATTCGGACTAGTAATCATGCAATATGATGATTTGAAAATTACTTGAAAACCTTTATCACAAAATTGACTAATGCTTAAAAGATTATGCTTTAAACCATCTACTAAAAGTACATTACTAATACTATTAAAAAGAGTTATGTGAACCTTACCATACCAATGATTTTTCCTTTACTATTATCATCGAAGGTCACACTCCCTCCATTCAAAGCTTCAAGAGAAGTGAACTGCTTCACATCTCCAGTCATGTGCCTTGAGCAACCACTATCAAGATACCAAACTCGTTTGTTTTCCTTGGTTGCAAGACACACCTGCAATAAGATCAAGCTTTGTTTTTAGGTACCCAAGCTAACTTGGGTCCTTTAGGGTCAGCATTTAGAATGGTTCCTTTTGGAACCCATATTCTACCAAAAGAAATGATTATTTAAAATTACATTGATATGATTTATCACCTAACTTTTTGCAAGTAAAACAAGTAATGCTAGATGATGCTGGTACAAAAAACTTTTAAAATACTTTTGTTGCTTTTGTGGTTTATATCCTAAACATGCCTTATTAAAAACTGCTCTTTGATTGTTTAAAAGTAAGTTTAACTTTTTTGAACTATAAGTAAATTTGTCAATAAAAGGTTTTAACTTTTCAAGTTTATTTTTGTGTTTAGCATTTTCAAGTTCTAAATCCATGTTTTTCTTTAAGAGATCATTGTTAGACATAATATTTTTAGATCTTTTAAAACTTCATTTTCCATACATAAAGCATTATTTTTCTTTTATAAAACATCTAATTTATATTTCAAAGAACTAACATCATTTAATAAAGAATTGTTTTCTAAAGAAAAACTATTTGCATGCTTTTTCAATTTCTTATTTTCAAATAAAACTAATTTATAATCATGCATTAATTCTTCAAAAGTATTCCTAAGTTCATCAAAAGTGAAATCAATTTTAGAGTCAGAACATACCTCATCATTGTCTTGATGCACAATGAAGCAGAGATTTGCAACTTCAGTCAACTCTTCTTCTAAACTGGAGTCTTCGCTGTCATTCCAAGTGACCATCATAGCTTTCTTTCTTAATTTTTTCCTTGATTTCTTAAGGAGAGGATAGTCGAACTTGTAATGTCCCGGTATCTTGCACTCGAAACATATAGGTACTTTCTTTCCTTTTCTTTCTCCTTTTCTTTTTCCTTTCCCTTTTTCTTGGACTGATATTTCTTTTTGTAGGGAAACTTCCTCCTCTTCATGAATCTTCTAAACTTTCGTGCAAGGAGAGCTTCTTCACCTTCTTCTTCTTCTTTATCTTCGACTCATCTATTGAGGATTCTTCTTGAATATTTGACTTGAAAGCAATCCCTTCTTCTTCTTATCATGTCCATAGATTTCTATTTTAGATTGATCTCATAAGTCATGAGCGATCCCACTAGCTGCTTAAGAGGTAGCTTGTCCACATCCTTTCTTCTTGAATTGCGGTCACCTTTGGATCCCATGATGTTGGAAGTGACCTAAGAATTTTATTCATAAGATCAGCATTAGACATGACTTTACCAAGACTTCTCATACTATTAACTATATTTGTGAATCGTGTATACATATCAGTGATATATTCATTTGGTTCCATCCGGAACATCTCATATGTGTGCACTAACATATTAACCTTAGTGTTCTTCACTTGATCGGTACCCTCATGGATAACTTCAAATGTGTCCCATATTTCTTTGGCAGACATGCATGTAGATATCCTGTTAAATTCACTAGGATCTAATGCACAATAAAGGAGATTCATTGCCTTAGCATTGATCTTGGATTATTTAATGTCATTGTCATCCCAATCCTCTTCAAGTTTTGGGATGAAAATACCATTAACCACCACTGAAGGAATATGAGGACCCTTATCAACTACTTTCCATAAATTGTAATCAATATAATGCATATAAATTCTCATTCTAGTTTTCCAATAAGTATAATTTGTACCATTAAAAAATGAAAGTCTATTTGAGACTTGTCCCACAACTACACTAGTACCATTTGGAGCTACCATAGATCTTTACTCAATGTGGTAAAGCCTATAACTGAGAACAAGGCTCTGATACCACTTGTTGCCCAGTAAGCAATCCAAGAGGGGGGTGAATTGGGTCTCAAAAAAAATAAATTTAATCTAACTTAATATGACTTGGTACAAAGCAAAGCAATCTAATTCAATAAATGTATATAAGCAAGGTATCATGATTCAAATGCAATGCTCCAAAATATAAGTGCAGCAGAAATTAAGAGCAATAAATAAAGAGCAAGGAGAGAGAGATCAAGCAATTACAAACATCGAAAGCTATAGTGGTTCTGGTGAGGACATGCAAGATGAGAATGCAACTATGCAACCCTAAAGGAGATTAGCAAAGATTAACTTAGCAATTTCTTATTTGCATATGATTAGTTCAGCATATAATATCAAAGGAGGTCTAATGAAGAGAACTCGAACGATCAAACGTAAACCTAATTAATAAGACTATCAAAATAACAAAGAAATAGGAATAAGATATGAACCACACAAGTTAAGCTAGGCAAATTTAATATTTCAGACCTAATCGACACTAGAACATACCTGGCATTAATCTTTCAAGTAGGTCAAGATCACTCATGAAGAGACCTTTCAAATGACAAGACCATACTACAAATTGAGGGCCCTTCTTGTTTTCTGGATTATGGCAAGTAATTCCTTCCTCTTGAATTCGGAATCCCGGAGAACCCTACAACAAAGAAACCTCGAGATTAGGAACTTGGTAAGATACGTTAGTCATGAAATGGAGAAACTAAAGAAGAATCGATGAAGCATTGTTGAAGAATAATCTTGGCGCCACGGTAGATCACTTGAAATGGATTAGGCCGGCCTCCTTGTGATGGTCTTCTTGATCAACCTTGAATATTGAAGGGCTAGCTTGAGATTGGAGAAGAAGGAGAGTGTCTTAGGCGTTGGAGATGGAGGAGGAGAAAGTAAGGTTGGCGTGGAATAGGGAGAAGAATTTAGAACTACCACCTAGGCACATAGAACTCACATAGAAGAAACTTTTAATTTTTTTTCATTTCCTTTCTTTTTTTTTTTTTTACAAGAAGACTAAGAGCCTTTTATAGACTATTAAGCAATTTTGAATTCAAACTACACCAAATATCATGGAGAGAAATTTGTGGAGAAAAATATGGGGCGTCCCATGAGGAGTGGAGGAAGTTGTGGAGGAGGTTGTAGCCAATTCAAATTCAAATTCTCCTTTTCTTCTCTTGGGCGGCAACCTTGGATGGTGAGGTGGCATGTGTGATGTGGCAGCAACCTTGGATGGTGAGGTGGCATGTGTGATGTGGCAGCAACCTTGGATGATGAGGTGGCATGTGTCATGTGGCATGTGGTCCCCACTTGAGGTGGCTTTGGTCTTGCTTTGGAGTATAAGTCTTGAGTCTTCTTTAGTCTTCAAATATGGTTTGGTTTGATTCTTCATGGATTGGACTTGACTCATTTGGACCCAACTCTCAAATACAAGGTTAATCAGGCTGGACTAGTCCCAACATAAAATTGAAATGGACACAAATTACATAATTATTTGGACTCAAAATTAAAGAAAGAGAAAAAAAATTACAGGACTTTCTTTTACTCATCCAACCATAAGGACTCGGTTTTGACTTAAATTGGTTGGAGTCTCTTCCTGATTCTGGTGCCCACACCAGGTTCGGTACCAACCAATGCACCTACACCCACTCCCCAAGATCCCCTTGGAAATCCATTATAATCACACGATTACAGCCGATTAGTTTTCCGGGCTCATTAATCAAAATCTAACTTGTTTTACAAGGCTCACAAGTCACAACCTCACTTGGTTTTACGAGCTAACCAAAAATCTAATTGATTTTCACAAGACTAACCAACAACCTCCCTTGATTTTCCGGGCTAACCAAGAACCTTAATGATTTTGTGGGCTAACCACCAACCTAATTGATTTTCCAAGGCTTACCAATAACCTTCCTTGGTTTTACAATAGGCTAACCAAGAATCCTTTCAAGAAATAAGGTTTAGAAATAAAAACCAATGTAAGCTTTCAATAACAAAGCAAACAAGTCGATGTAGCTCGATGTAGATTTGCTTTGCACTTGTTGAAGCCTTTTGAATGTCCAAGATTGAATTATCTTCAATGCTCTTGATGGCTTTTGAATCCTTGAAGGCTTCCTTTAGCTTGAGAGTGGTTGAAACTTGAATGAATAGGAGTTATGGCTCTTCTCTCTTATTTTCTCTCTTAACTCTTTAATGATATTCAATCTCTCTTTTTTTGATTTGATTTGGAGCATATAAATACCCTCCCAAGGTCTTAAAATTGAATTCTAGCCATTAGACTTGAGAAACTAGCCGTTGGGGGCAATTTGGACGAGTTCTGCATTTGAAAAAAATAGGCGTTACTGTTACCAAAACTTCATGTGTCGACACTTTCTCAGTTGAGTCAACACATGTTCTTCTTAAGTCGACACATAGTTCAAAAAGCTCCATTCAGATTCTTTGAAAATCTCAGATGTGTCGATACCTCAGTTGAGTCGACACTTTGAGTTGACACCTTGCTTCCATGTGTCGATACTTCAACTGTTCCTTCAGCTTCTGCAAGTTCTGTGGCTTGAAAGTTTCAGGTGATGTGTTGATCCATGTGTTGACACTTTGAGTTGATACTTCAGGTCCATGTCTCGACACTTAATCTATGCCATTTGAAACTTTGCTGCGTATCGGCCTGAGTCGACACTTTATCCTCATGTGTCGACACTTTGAGTCGACACATCATAGAAAAATTCACAGAAACTGCTGAACTTGAGCTGGAACAAGTTTCTACTTGGCTTAGCTATCCATTCAACCATCTCTTAAGTGTCAAGTCTTCTTTTGATCAATCTTTTCATTTCAAACTTGGTTTCTTCAAGGCAGTTGGGCTTCTTCAATTTTGTGAGCACCTTTTCAATAAAAACATACTCAAAGCAAATCATTAGTCCTCAACTTATACTTAACTGTTTTGCTTATCATCAAAATCAATTAGTGGAGTCAACACCTACTAATACATTCAATATAGTTATGTAGTCAGTATGAGCATGGTGTTGTTTGCAATTATCTTATATATGCTTTATATATCTCTTATTTTTTGATATGTAAATTAAATTAATTGATAGCTTTATAATTTTTACTTTTGGATTGTGCCATTCCACACACTATATTGTAAAGGTGTAATAAAAAAATGTTCTTTTTTTAGATAGATACTTTGGATGAGTCAATATAGTTTTTGATTGATGAGGATAATTATTGATAAAATATGATAACCATAATGATAAGTTATAGAATAATTCAACTTGGCAATTGTAATGTACATATAAGATCCCTTGTTGAACCCGTCCATTCCAAATCATGACATGATAATAGACACACTGGGTGGCCATCTATAAAGGGGTCATGATCATTTTTGGATGTTAAACACAATGTTCCTATAACTACAACAATTGCTTGCATCATGTTGCCTGATATCTAGCACTCAAAACATGATATCATAGGAATAATTGGCCTTCTTTCTATACTATATAGGTCATAGTGTCATCAATAGAGTTTTAGTCAAAGCTTTCCAGCACTCAGGGAAGATAATATCATAGCACTTTAACAAAGTATTAAAAGGCATATATTCTTTGTGTTAGGAAATGTGTCCCAAAATCAATTATCTACTGTAGACAGTTGTACATTTGATATAATTGTATATGAATTATATTATTGAATAAAATGTTTATTCTGGCAGTTCATCACTATTTCATCTTTCTGTAATAAGTTCTTGAGTGATGAAGTCCTTAGGACTATTTGTATGTGATATAGAGATGATATATCATATAGTCTTAAAATTGTCCGCGACCAAATGATACACTTATTTCAGGATGATAGTATATCAAGTATAGGTCGTTGTGTGTCATAATCGTTGGTTATCCTCTTAACCAAGGAGTGTGGAGACACTGGTATGGCATGCATATGTTCTGTTTGATATTACATCGAACGTGACCCGCTTATATTTTTTCTGCCTATAGTTTTTGATATGGACGTAGTTATCCCTCATACATGAGATCGTCATGGTAGCTTGCGAGCAACTCATTGTACTTTGGTACTAGACTATCTGGATTTCTAATCCAGGGATGGAAGGTTTCTGGTGCAGTTAAGTACTCGTGTAGCAGTGGTCGGATCAAGATGGGATTGACCCCTCCAAAGTGTTTGGAGCAGATATCTCACTGTGTTTCAATTTAGCAAAATCTTGGCCAGGGTAGTCTCTGTAAAGTGTTACAGGACTTGTGAGGTTGAGACACATTATTGATGGACTTTATGGGTTGGGCAGTTTAACCCTAAGTCTTCCTGAGCATTGAGGTCAAAGGATTAATTACAGGGTTTCTGTATCTCCTGGTTCTTGATTGTTGCTCTGCAACTTCGACCTATTCGGATATCGGGTGTCATTGCTAGATGGCTACTTTGACTGGTATTAGAAATGTTCCAGTACTACCGGCTTGGTGTTCGAACCTATGGGATCACATACCATAGGGTTTCTACTTGATCTAGTGATCGGAGAATGATTGGAAATCGTTCATGGACTCACAAAGAAAAAGTGTTTTTCCTTACTCTAGTGTCGACCTTGATATTCTTGAAAGTGTCGACACTTGTATAGATGTCGACACTTGTTGATTTCGCAAGTGTAGACACTTGATCTCACAAAAGTTGTGACATAAAATTTGTCACTAAAAGATAGTGATGCATGAAGGTGAATTAAGTAATGTGATTACTTGATAGCCCAATTGATTGAGCTATAAAAATCTGGAACGAATCAAATGGGATTTGGTTCAAAATCGATTTGGGTCCAATTGGGTTGAACCCAATGTATGCACACTTGACCCAATTGATTTCAGTTATGAACTGAAATTAATTGAGACATTAATCTGAATTTAAATAGGTTTAAATTCAGTTTTGGAGAGTTATATAACCTCCTGGTGCGGACACCAAAGGCACCAGAATAAGGCAGAGGCTTCTCAACCCTCTGTGGATCACTTAAATGATATTCGAGTCCACTATAATAAAGCTTAGTCCAGCTGAGTTATTTTCATTTAAGTCCTGTAATTATTTAGCTCATGTTGAGCTAGTCCAGTCCAATGTTAGTCAGCTCATGTTGAGCTAATTTTATTTTTGAGTCCTTCAACCATATTGAAGAATCAAGACCACATCATACAAGTGAAGACCAAGTCCAACCTGATTGAAGACATGGATGTTGAGCCCGAGTCCAACCTAACTAGAAGACTTGAAGATCCCCGGAGGAGAATTAAAACAAGTGCAAACCTGAAGCCTGGAGACCAGCCAGAAGGAAACTGGGCCAGCCCAGGCCCAGGGAGAAATTAGGGCGCCCCTTCTTAGAATTACCTTCCACTTGGTCGGCCACTTATGGTCACCCCCTTGGCCGACCAAGACAAGGAGAGGGAGTCCCATTCCATTTAAAATTTTT
The DNA here is from genome assembly GCA_021397845.1 of Areca catechu. Taxonomy (NCBI): domain Eukaryota; kingdom Viridiplantae; phylum Streptophyta; class Magnoliopsida; order Arecales; family Arecaceae; genus Areca; species Areca catechu. Next base: position 67,608,608 of record CM038049.1, on the reverse strand, counting down.
CTATCTAGGTTGCCATGTATTCCTAGTTAGAGTTTGTAAGGGAAAAGGAGTCCTATGTAAAGTCTAAAGTACCCTTACTTGGGGCCCAAGGTTAAGGGTCTATTTAAGGGACCCTAGCCTCTTATATGAAGTTAGAATTTTTGATGAATGAAAACCTTGAGTTCTTCTATTGAGTTGTGTGATACCCTGCTGTGTGCATAAAGGGGCTTGCGAGAGTTTTTCTTCCCAGTGCTGCAATCATCTTCCTGCTGTCAACAAGCATCTCAGATCCCTGGACGCCCACTCCAAAAGAAGCCTTTCCTTGCTATTTTTTCTTTGTTTTCTTGTTCCTTTGTGAGTTTTCTAACCCCTGACAGGTCGTTTACAGGTCCCCGAGTTCCTACGAATCCAACGACCCCAGCCAAGCCTCAATCGGATCACTGAGCAGAAAGCCGGGTATCCGCGGGTCTTTGGCTCGATTTTCCAGGCCGCATCCATCGAGAAACGAGAGACCCTTTGCTGCAATCTTCACAGACGTTGTCAGGTACACCCCCTCTACCTCCAGTAGTTTTATTGTAGGAGAACTTGCCCTAACCGAGGCTTCTCAGCCCCGGCGATCCTTCTTTTCTACTTTTCTAGGTTCTAATCTATATGCTGATCTTCTAAAATTCATATAAAATCCCCTACAACTTATTTTAATCTAAAATTCAGGAATTAATCACTCAACCCCACATATAAAACATACAAAAAAAAATTGTATGCATATTAGTCCCCCATCACCTCCCATGACTATAACCACCCATAACCCCTCCATAACCACCCATAACTCCCCACTCTCCCTCTCCCTCTCCACCTATATGATGGGCTGAAATGGGAGGACGAAAATAACTAATAATTCAGGAAAGAAATGCTGGAAAAATCAAAAGAGAGGAAAGGGAAGAAACTAACAAAGGTTCTAGGTTTGTATGGGTGTGAGGACTTTGGAAAAAGAGTATGCATGTTTGTACCTAGTGATCTAAGTCTTGGGATTGAGTGTTTGGGAAGGGTTTCAATATCTCATCCTCCACCTCTTGAGTTTCTCCATTCATTCGGTGAGTTTGACATCGAAAGAAGAAAAGGAGTCCCGATCAAATCGTTCCACAATAAGCTAGCACTTGGAGTGGAAGTGGATCTTGAAAGAGCCCCGGTGTGAACCACCTGTAGAGGTCGGACACGTGTGCGGCTAAGCAGAGATCTTCTACCTCCTCCTGGATCTTCCACAGCGGAGAGCATCTCCACTTCATACGAGGTATGGTTTTATATATAGAGATATGTTGCTTTGAAAGCTGTTCATAGCATGAGTTCATGATTTCATAGTTTATATTACTCATTCATGTAAGATCTTGGGCTAAGTAGCATAGAAAAGTTCTAAAATCATGCTTAGATTAAAAGTTAATCTTCTTTATTATGCTTCCGTTGTATATTATTTTGAAAAAATCTTAAAATAGAAAGCATACTCGCTATAGTTTTCCTTTCACTTTGAAGCAAGGATTTATAGTCTTACCTAGTGAAGATGTAGGAGTCCACTCATGCATCCATGAAAACAATTTTTTCCATCCTTATTTTGTGGTAAGTTTGAACATACCTAAGCTTGGTACTTAATTCTTATCTTTGTAGTTGCTATCTCTAATATCAATAGGCTACATCACAAAATGCTATAGTGCTATTGATGGTACTCATATACCTACCTTGATTAAGAAGAGCAAACAACCTTGCTTTCAGAATCAGAAAGAACTATTTTTCAACATATTATGGCTACAGCTTCATTTGATCATTTATTCCTTTTCATTTGTATTGGGTGGGAGGGTTTGATAGCCGACATGTGGGTTCTGTATTAGTGTGTAGAGTTAGGGGGTTCAATGTGCTAGAAGGTATTTATATTCTTCCAACTTTAGGATCTTATCCAATTTATTCCCTTTTCAAGTCCTCACATTGCATGTTATGGTTCCGAAAAATATTACTTCGTTGACCCAAGATATGCCACACAGATAAGTTTTTTGCTCCTTATCAGGGAAATAGGTACCACCTAAGTATCTTCAGCAATCCTAGGATACGACGATATTCTAATTCTCGTGATCTATACAACTATCGATATGCATAATTATGGAATTATATAGAGAAGGCATTTAGTATTTTAAAGTAGTTTAAGATTTTGAGTCCTATTCCTTTTCCTTTCAAGATTTAGAAATGTATTATTATTATTTGTTGCATAATTCATAACTTCATAAGATACAACTAAGAAATAACAAATATTTCAATATGTCATTAGCACCAATACTTTCAGACCATGACGAAGATGACATCGACCCCTATTTGATTGTCGAGGATGATGAAGCCCATAGAGGTGAAGAACTATGCAATTGCATAGCTAATAGGCTATGGATTTCTTATCACCAACAAAGTAAGTTTCATTTGGGCCCAATATTAAAGTTCATATATATACTAATTATACTATAGTTTAAACTATTTTTTAATTAGGTATAGCATATATTATTTTTGTTATTAAGTATAATATTTTTATTTTTGGTTATGCATAAATATAGGAAGTCAAAGGATTATATAATTATTAACATTGATATCTTCGGGGGGATTCTACATAGTTTTTGAGGGCTATAGAAGAGGGATATATGAATCATGGCTTGAATTTCAACATGAAGTGTCCAGATACAACCATGCACTATATAAAAAGTTTAGGACTAAACAGGAGGCTGTTGATGCATTTAAGAGCTATTTATGAGATACCAATAATTCCTCCCTAGAGCAATATTATGACAATAAGGTTAAAGGCAAAAATAACCTTGTTGTCTGCCCCAAGAAAGTTTCATATGTTCTTTTATTGTACTTGTCTTTGTTGTAGGTTTTTCTTGGTTTATAGCTGATCATCTTTAAAATTTATTATTTTCATAGACTTGTGGATACCATATTCATAGTATTTTATTCGAAATAGTGCATAACTTATATAATTTGGATTTTACTTTTTCAGACCCTGATGTTGTATTTTGAATTTTAGTTATTTAAAGCCTAGTCATGTAAATATGTGTTGCTTGTTTGGTTACCCTTCATGTAACAATGTTTAACTTATTGGCAGCCCATTTAGTGATATGTTTAACATGTTGGTAGCCCATTTTGAACTATGTTTAACTTATTAGTACCCACTGCCATGCTATATTCGACAATGTTGGCAACCCCTTCTGTGTCAGGATATTCAAATGCCTTATACACAATGTTAGTTTTTGACACCACGATAATGGGTTTAGAATTTGAGTGGTTGGCATCCAAATATGTGATATGAAATGCTTGTTAACATCACTTTCTGGGCAATGTTTAACTAATCGGTAGTCCCTTATGTGCAATGTATAACTTGTTGGCATCCCTTCTATGCTATTTATTTATTTTTTACAACCTCTACTATGATATGCTTAAATTGTTAGCAGGCCTTACTGTGCTTGGAGATGGACATCCCTAGTACATATTATTTGGAGTGGTGCGTACATGATGTTTGGATCGATTGTTTCAGGGTATTGATATGTTTGGCAAATGGAAAGGTGGTTTCATTACTCTTTTACTTTATTTCTTACTAAAATTTTATTATTTTTATTTGGTCCACTTTTATATAGAACATTTTAAGTTTGTGGCTATGATGATGGGCTACTTGTTAATTTAGCATGTCTTGGAGATAAGCATTGGACTATATAATTAGTTTTTTTCTTGTAGTAGCGATGCTCCATTGACATTATCTTCACATATCTTGAGCCATATTTTTAGATGTATTTGTTTATTATTTTTGGTGGCTTCTATTCTGTGCTATGTTTAAACTGTTGGCAGCCCCTTATGTGTTAGGATATTCACATCCCTTCTACGCATTATTTGAAGTGTATTATCTTCATTCTTTTATGTTCGGATGATCCATTTTGCTTCCCCTTTTATTATGTACCTGTGGTCATCTTACTCCTCAACTTAAAGTCATCTTATTATGCAATGATGCTACACATTGTGTCCATGTCTTTGGATTGCCACATATACTTTATTAGCATCTTTTTATTTATGTGGCAGCTCACCCTTAGATTTTCTTCATACAACATGCATCACTATTGTATGGTGTTACATCATTGTTGCACTAGCTTTATTGTATTCGGGGTTGCAATCTGCTTTGTGTAATGAGCTATACTTGTAGTGTATATTATTTTGTTTATGTGTTTTGGTCATGTTGCCACCGAGATTGTCGTGGCCTATAGCTCTGATATGTAGTGGGTGCGTCAGGCTCCCTCTGGATGCTAGGTCCTCTTTCCGGTCAATTCCTTGGTTGGCTTATCCTGCAAAAAAGAGGAGATCTAGGCCGGGATTCTGGCGGAGACTGATGCGAGATGACTCTAAGATTGCTAATCATGTAAGAAAAATAATAAACTAATTTTTTTTATAATTTTATTTACAGGCTAGATTTCCAAAATAAAGTAAGAACTAGTAGAAAGACTAGCAATGCAAAGAATCATCGTATCGCAGGCAAACTCATGCAAAATAATAAATTACCAGGACTCGAGAATTGAGAAACTCCCGGATTAGGATAGCCTATTTTCATCAAATCAAAATTAAAAGAAGGGAATGATGCTACCAATCAGTGATTTGAAGAACTTCTGATTAAGAGATCACACAGCACTCTGATTGGAGTGTGGATGATGAAGCTCGGTTCCCTTGATTAGATGGCTGATTTGGGTGGTCTTGGAGGCAAGGAAATCCTCCTCTAGGGAGGTGAAACATCTCGGGGATCCTGCAAAATATCAAGGATCAATCAAAATAGCAAATAAAAAAAGAAAGAAAACTAGGTTTAGAAGGAATCAGGTTAGGGATTAGAAGCTAGGCTGTTTGAAGCTTGTTGAAGATCTCCCTGCTTGGCAGCCTAGGGCACTCCTTCTTGGACGTGTGAAGGCTTGGATGTTAGTGAGTTAGGGCGTGGAAGGATGCTAGGGAAGCAAGGAATTCGGCCAAGAACAATAATAACCAAAGAAAAAGTAAAAACAAAGTAACACACAAGCTCACAAGCTTAAATAAATTCACCAGGGTTTTGATATCACGAATAAAAATTGCTTACAAGAGAGAGAGAGGGGTGGGATATTTATAGAGTTCCCATGTCCTCTAACTAGGGTTACACACTTGGGTTACAATTCCTCTCCTAGCTAGGTTAGAAAAACAATTCTTAAAATAATTAGGAGCATAAGTCTCAACTATGTTAGGATTTGACCTAGTCTTCTCCTTCTCCCTTCATGCTTTGACTATTCCACTCAAGGACACTTCTTGGACTTGGTCAACACTTCAAGGATGCCTAGGAGGGCGTGTTGGGCTTCTAGGGGTAGCAAGGGGCTAGCCCAAAGGGGCTTGGCACATGGGCTTGGGCCTCCTGAAAGCTAGGGTGGCCTGGTAGCCTGGTAGCAGGAATATTCCATGGAATCATGCTTCTTTAGGGCTTGGGCTTGATTTCCTTGGGCTAGGATGCAGGTGGACCTTTAGAATCATGGATGCCTTGGTTTAGGAATATGCTTTGACATTTGGGGAGGAATCTGGGCATCTGGAGGATATCTGGAAAGAATCAGGATTTTTGGAAGCATCTTGGATCCTGGGTTGTCACACAAAATCCAATGGGCGATGTAGTGGCCTCTAACTCTTGGATGTGGCCTGGTGGAATTCCAAAATAGGGTAACCTTTTCTCTTGTACAAAAATTGGGCTCATACTAAACTCATAACTGATGTACAGGACTCAAAACTGGACTAAGGTTGAGGGTTGAGATAAATCAACTAACCTCAACTTATTACTGGACTCAATCTTAATTGATTACAAAATTTTCAAAACTTTGACACATGACTAATTAAACCATATGGGATCCAGGGATCTGTGTCTGATCTTAGTGTCCCCACCAATTCTCCCGGGGTGGGAGGAACTCGACCTCATCGAGTGTGGATCAATTTGGCTCAAGGAGTGTCTGGGTAAAGGCACTGTAGATCCGCACCACCATTCCACAAGTCCTCAAATTCTAGCTTACCTTGCCACCGGATCAAATACCGCTGACAGTCTCTATCCTGGGTACCTATAGCTTGATCATCCAGAGCTCTCTCAATCATTTCTTCACCATAAGGCAAAATTATATGTTGTCACTATGGGATGGGTTCTCTCTCAAAGAACGGGAGTGGCTCAAGGGGCTTGCTGGGTATCACTGCTAGCACCCTAGACTTTACAAAGTCCTAGATGATGAAGGTGGAGCTAATACCTAAATCAGGTGATATCTCAGGCACATAGGCATTAGGTCCACTAGTATTTATTATTTTGGATGGGCCAGCGTTGCGAGCAAAAAATTCTTTAATAATCACATATTCCTCTGCATAAAAGTCTTTATCTTTTCTTTATGAATTAGCGAAGTTGTTATATAGTTCATTAATTATGTTCAGCTCTTGACTAATTTCACGGTGCATATGCTGTGCAGAGGCTAGTATAGGTGCAGACATACAGATTGAGTCTATGGACTCACATTCAGAAGTTGTTTCATTACATACACCTATTTCTTTTGGTTGTTCTTTAAGGATTTGATCCTGGTCTTCCTCTATGAACAACTCTTGTAAATTATTAGTTTCACACATAAAGTTTGATCCTGGCTTAATTACTTCTTCAATTATTAAAGTGGGTTCAGGATCAATTCTCATGAATTTCTTAGTGGGTTCAGAAGGGTCTACCTCTAATTCTTTAGCCTTAATCAGATTAACTCCTGGTTTTGCTCTAAGGCTACTAGAATTTCTTGTACTCCTAGGCTGAGTGGGGTAAATCACAAATCTTTTTCCATGGTGATAAAAGGTACAGGTGTTGGTTCGACCAGATAGGGCAGCATCATGATCATATAGCCATGGTCGACCTAGAATGACACTACCAACCTTCATGGGAAGGACATCACACCAAATCTCTTCTTCATATGATTGTAATTTAATTAAGATTTGGCACCTATACTTGATGGTATAGAGGTGGAATCTATCCATGATACTTTATAGGGGTCGGGATGTGGAACTAGGGTCAAGCCTAAAGATTTAGCTATCTCAGTAGTAATGGCATTGACACAACTACCACAATCAATTATAATCTTACATACTTTATTCCTAGTCTTAACAAAAGCTTATAGGATGCTAGTCTTACGCCAATCTTCCTCAGGTTGGGTTTGGGTTAAAATACATATAACTACCCCTACTTGATCAAATTCCTCCTCATCTCCTTCATATTCCTCTATCAAGTCTGGTTCAGCCTCATAAACTTCTTCTTTTACATCCTTATTATTGGGTTCAGGCTCTTGTTCCTTTATCTCCCCTATGTGTAATGACCTAGTGGGACACTGGCTAGCATAGTGACCTATACCTTATTACACCTAAAACAAGCATTGGGGCTGAGATAATTGGTGGGGACACTAGGATCAGACACAGGTCCTTGGATCCCATATGGTTTAATTAGTCATGTGTCAAAGTTTTGAAAATTTTATAATCAATTAAGATTGAGTCCTGTAATAAGTTGAGGTTAGTTGATTTGTCTCAACCCTCAAGCTTAGTCCAGTTTTGAGTCCTGTACATCAGTTATGAGTCTAATATGAGCCCAATTTTTGTATAAAAGAGGAGGTTATCCTATTTTAGAGTTTCACTAGGCCACATCCAGGAGTCAGGGCCACTACATCAGTCCATTAGATTTTGTGTGACAACCTAGGATCCAAGATGCTTCCAGAAATCCTGATTCTTTCCAGATGTCCTTCAGATGCCAAGATTCCTCTCCAGATGCCAGAGCATATTCCTAAACCAAGGCATCCATGATTCTAGAGGTCCACCTATATCCCAGCTCAAGGAAATCAAGACCAAGTCCTAAAGAAGCAAGATTCCATGGAATATTCCTGCTACCAAGCTACCAGGCCACCCCAGCTTCCAGGAGGCCCATGATCATGCGCCAAGCCCCTTTGGGCCAGCCCCTTGCTATCTCTAGAAGTCAAACACGCCCTCCTAGGCATCCTTGAAGTGTTGACCAAGTCCAAGAGGTGTCCTTGAGTGGAATAGTCAAAGCATGAAGGGAGAAGGAGAAGACTAGGTCAAATTCTAACCTAGTTGAGACTTGTGCTCCTAATTATTTTAAGAATTATTTTTCTAACATTTCTAGGAGAGGACTTGTAATCCAAGCATGTAACCCTAGTTAGAGGATATGAGAACTCTATAAATACCCCACCCCTCCCCCTCTTGTAAGCAATTTTTATTCGTGATATCAAAACCCTGGTAAATTTATTTGAGCTTGCGAGCTTGTGTGTTACTTTGTTTTTATTTTTTTTTGGTTACTATTGTTCTTGGCTGAATTTCTTGCTTCCCTAGCATCCTTCCACGCCCTAACTCACTGCCATCCAAGCCTTCACATGTCCAAGAAGGAGTGCCCTAGGCTGCCAAGCAGGGAGATCTTCAACAAGCTTCAAACAGCCTAGCTTCTAATCCCTAACCTGATTTCTTCTAAAGTTAGTTTTCTTTCTTTTCTTACTTGCTATTTTGATTGACCCTTGACATTTTGCAGGATCCCCGAGGTATTTTACTTTCCCAGAGGAGGCTTTCCTTGCCTTCAGGACCATCCAATTCAGCCATCTAATCAAGGGAATCGAGCTTCATTATCCAGACTCCAATCAGAATGCTGTGTGATCTCTTCATCGGAAGTTCTTCAAATCACTGATTGGTAACATCCTTCCCTTCTTTTAATTTCTGATTTGATGAAAATGAGCTATCCTAATCTAGAAGTTTCTCAATTCTCGGGTCTTGGTAATTTATTATTTTGCATGAGTTTACCTGCGATATGATGATTCTTTGCATTACTAGTCTTTCTACTAGTTCTTACTTTATTGTGGAAATCTATACTGCAAATAAAATTATAAAAATCATAAAAAAAATTTAGTTTACTATTTTTTCTGCATAATTAGCAATCTTAGAGTCGTCCCATATCAGTTTGGTATCAAAGCAGGTTTAGAAATATGCTTTGGCATCTGGAGAGGAATCTGGGCATCTGGAGGACATCTAAAAAGAATTAGGGTTCTAGAAGCATCTTGGATCCTGGGTTGTCACACAAAATTCAATGGGCGATGTAGTGGCCTCTGACTCCTGGATATGGCCTGGTCGAACTCCAAAATAGGGTAACCTCCTCTCTTATACAAAATTTGGGTTCATACTAGACTCATAACTGATGTACATGACTCAAAATTGGACTAAGATTGAGGGTTGAGATAAATCAACTAACCACAACTTATTACAGGACTCAATCTTAATTGATTATAAAATTTTTAAAACTTTGACACATAACTAATTAAACCATATGGGATCCAGGGATCTGTGTCTGATCCTGGTATCCCCACTAGAGACACTCCGATGATCAAATCAGCTGGGACGATCAAGAGAAATAGATCCTTTGTGATGGAGGTGTAGGGTACCTCCGCATAGAGGAGAGGAAAATAAGATCTAAGAGATGGAATGAGTGGGAGGTTAAAGTGCAAGGAGGTTCCCTCTTTTGGTTCATTGCCCTTTTTGCTCTCTTTGCCTTACCGGTCCCTCTTCCTCTACCGGAGGTCCCTTCTTCCATTTTATGAGAGAAATGGCCCAGACCAGATCTGGGGCTTCATTGGGATGTTGCTTTCCCGATATCCTCTTTTGGTGGGGTATTCCTCTATCAGTGGCATCCCTCCTGTTGAATCGATCCTTGGAAGGAGATTCTTTTATTGGGGGTGTTCGTTGGCACGCTACAGGTTTTATCCCTCTAGTGGAGCAGTTTTCCATGAGAGGCGCGAGCTCTGTGCCGCTGAGCCCCAAGCCATGGTGGAGCATTTTTATTCTAGGAGTGACCATTGGTATGTTGCAGAGTCTGGAGCCTTAATGGGATACTCCTCTTGGAAATGACACATATGGCGTGTCGCAAGAACTGGAGCCTCGGTTGTATAACGGTGGGTGTAGGCGGCATGCTACAGGGCCTAGAACCTGGTAGAGCATGCATCGCACAGAGGGTACAGGTGGCGTATTGCAGTGCCTGGAGCCTCCGGCAGGATGTGTGCCACTCTCTAGAGGCCATAGGTTGTCTAGAGCTTCTAGGCCATGGTTTGAATTCCTTCTGGCCTTCCTTCCCTCGCTCCTGGCTGATCCTTTGGTGGTTGATGATGCCTTTTAGTCTAGGACAGGAATTCTATCTTGGAAAGCGGGAGCTCTACCTTAGGAGCTCGACCTCGGAAGGCGGGAGCACGACCTCGGATGGGAGCTGACCTCGTCCGAGGGCTTAACCTAGGAAAGCAGGAGCATGACTATGGAAGGTGGCTCGACCTTGGCAAGGGGGAGCTCTATCTTGGGAGCTCGACCCCAAAAGGCGGGAGCATGACCCCGGAATGCAGCTTGACCTCGACAAGGGGAGCTCTATCTTGGGAGCTCGACCCTGGAAGGTAGGAGCACGACTCCGGAAGGCAGCTCAACCTCGATAAGGGAGAGCTCTATCTTGGGAGCTCGGCCCTGGAAGGTGGCTCGACCTCAGCAAAGGGGAGCTTTATCTTGGAAACTCGACCTCTGAAGGCAGGAACACGACTCTAAAAGGTGGCTTGACATTGGATCTTCATTTGGTCACCGCATCCAGGTGACATATTCTGCCAGCATGGCTAACAACTGAGTCTAATGCGGGCTCTACGTCAGTGATCATGCCACATCAGGTGTCCCCCACTCTCCAGCTCAGAGTATGTCATGATGCTCGAGGCAAAGGAAGTAATGATGATGCTGACATGGAGGGGCGTTCACTCTGTGCCATTAATGCCTCAAGTACCGGTGTCCCGAAGGTTGCACTTTCGTACCAATAAGGGCACACGACATTAGCCTAACCAGGAGAGACATAATTGCCCCACTGAGCTTGAAGCAATTTTCTCCAAATCGAAGTGTCGCCTCTAGCGGATCTCGATATGTGGCAGACTCTTATTGGCTGGGGAGAAGAAAGGATTGACATTTTCGACCAGTACGATGCGATAGGGGGTTTGTAGCTTTTTGAAAGGAGTCCGCATTTTTAGGCCATTCCTTAAGAACTTTTTCGAGTGATGGGGTGAAGTTTTCTTGTAGAGCTCTCCTTCTTCCCCCAATTTCATTTTCTTGATCCGATGTCTTTGCAGGTCAATCCTCCATTTCTTCTCCTCCCCTCTCCTTCGGCCTGGACTAAAGGGGATTCTGTAGGGTCTTTAGGTCTTCCTTTCTTTGTCTTCCCTTTTCCTTCTTCATGAGTTCCTCCAATAGAGGGCACCGCCGCCCGGATCACTCCGATGACGCAGGGCTGTCATGACTGAGGCCTCCTTCCTCGGATAGTGAGGAGGAAGTCCCTTTAGTAATCCACAAGGGTCCCTGTCAGACGGAGATAGTCATAAGCGCCCTTGCGGCTCCTCCTCCCCCTTCTCCTCCAGTCCGGGAGTTGGCTGGTCCTTCTGGCATTGCTTCGACGATGATGTGGGAGGACCTCCTCCATATCCGAAGCACATACAGGATCCCGGATTCCATCCGGCTCTTGATTCTAGGATCGAAGGAGCGGGTCACTTCCAGTGGCCCGGGCTGGATCGCCTTATACGAGGACTTCTTCCTCGGGGGCCTGCATCTTCCCTTCCATCCTTTCTTCCTTTCTTTCTTGAACAACTTCCATCTGGTTCCGGCCCAACTCGCTCCAATGTAGTTAGGATCATTATTTGCTTCATTGTTCTGTCACTTCCATGGGATAGTTGCCTATTTCTCTCTCTTCAGGGCCCTCTTCACCCTGAAGTGCCACCCGGTTGATAACGGGTGGTGGTTTGTGGCTCCTCGCCTGGGGGTTATCAAACTGGACCTGCCCTCTTCTATCAAGAGATGGAAGAGCATGTTTCTGTTCACCTTGGTTGAGGGTGTGGACTGGGTTTGGAGTGACCCACACCACTCTCTTAATCGGCAATCCTTCATCGAGCCGGCCGATAAGGAGGTGTACGACCGGCTCATCACCTTCGAGGTCCCGGCTCTTTGGGACCTACTGACCAAGCAAAATCTTGCCGATGTTGGAGCCAGCCTGGCTCAATCCCAGGGTAAGGCCCGATGTTAGGGCTCCTTCTTTAGATAGGTTTTGCTTCAATTGGTAGCTAATCAGTCTTCTTTCTCTTTGCAGGGTTGAAGTTCTTAATGGAGTAGCTCCTCCAAATGTCAAGGAAGAGGGCTGCTTCTTCGTAGCCCGGGGAAGGCCCATAGAAGAAAGCTCACAAAGAGCTGGAGCGGAGGCCCAGCGGGGGACCCTCTGCTAGGCTGAGCTATGGGAGGCCCATCGTGGTGCCGGCTGCACCTGGATCGGTGCCCTAGCCCTTAGCCTATGGGTCCAAGAGAGAGGCTAGAATAGAGGGGGGGCTGCACCTGCTACTCCGGCAACCCCTCCCCGTATCAAAGTATCACTACAGCCAGAGGTGGTAAAGGTGGTGGATGACACCACTGTAGAGAGGCTGGCACCACCGCAACCAACTAGAGCAGCCAACACCAGGCCTACGGCCACCGCGCCCCTGCCAACTACCATGCCAAGGTCTGCAGCACCCTTCATGAAACCAGACTCGAGGGTGCAGAGGGTGACGCTTACCTGTCGCCAGACACGACGGTGATGAAGGATGCCAAGCTGGCTGAGTAGATACTTAACATCATCATCTAGCCACGAGATCACCGAGAGAAGAGCGGTCGATAACTGGTGGAGGTTATGTCTAGCGTATTCCCTCAACTTTTGTCAGTAAGCTAGTCTTTAATTTGCTTCATTTCTTTTTTGCCTATGTAAATGCTGACTGATCTCCTTTTTGCTACTGTTGCAGGTAGCCGCCAATACCTAGCTCATCTGAGATTCATGCTTGGGGCTGATGAAGTGGGACCATAGCCTTCGTAAGCAGAAGGAGGCTACTGAGGCCAAGGCCTGGACCCAGACGGTCTGGGTACAGGAGATGGAGGATCAAATGAAGGCCCTTCATACCAAACTGGCCAGCTCCTGAGCAACAGCAATGGAGCTGGAGAAGAGATCCATCGACCTCGATGAGGCACTGAGGGCGGAGAAGGAGAAGGCTACTAGCCTATCCGAGAAGGAGTCTCATTTTGCTGTGGTGGCGGCGCTTCTGGGTGGACAGGCCCAAACCCTCCGAGCTTAGCTCAAGGTAGCATTGGCCCGGGCCGTAGTGACGGAGGAGAAGGCTAACGGGGCAGTCACACTGATGGAGGCAACAAAGAAGGAGGCCGCCAAGGCCATCCCCAAATTCAAGGCATCGGAGGCCTTCGTCGATAAGGTCTTAGAGGCGGTCCTTGACTCCTACCAAAAGGGGTTCAAGGACTTCCAGAGGAAGGCTAGGCAGTTGTTCGGGCTCAAGGGTCTGTACAACATCACTCCAGACCTACCTGCCATTGCTAGGGCACCGGGGGCGCCCGCTACTGAAGCGGACCCAGAGTCCGATGCCAAACCAGATCCCTATCCTACATCCCCACTATTCCTTCGCCATCCCTAGAGAAAAAAATACCAAAAAAAAAATGGTACCCTAATCTAGGTGACTTCTAGGCTCACCAACGATCCTATCCCTGTCCCCCATCATCCATCGATCGAGGCTGCACCGAAGGCTGAGGGGGTGACCCGCCGGCCTGGGAAGGAGTCGACTGCCTTGGCATAGATAGGATTTTTCTTTTTATACTTAAGTTTTTGAAGGACTTCTTAGCCTATCGGGGGTCTTTGTAAAAAAAGGAACTTTAATAAATATAAACAATCCTTTTCCACTTGATGAGTCTTCTCACTTCTTTTTTTCTTACATACTATGAAGAACTTCCTAGCAAATTGGGATCCTTCACATTGTAGAGGACTTATTTTAGCAACGAGGAATAAGCCTTACTTCGTCGATGAACTTTGCCTTGCTTTTTCTCCTTCAGTTTCTCTTCCCTTTTCCTGATAGGAAGATAGACCTCATGGCAACCAAGAGTAGGACTCCCCAGGTCTCGACCATTTATGGCTAAGTCTGAAATTTTTTGGTCGGCCATAGGGACTCTGGAGATTCTCCGACTCTCCTCACCGGTCTTGAGGTCATGTTGATGTGGGTGCAGGGCTTCTGGTGTTTCCTGACTCACATCTTTGGATCAGAGGAATGAGATAAATGAATGATAAGCGCGGGGCTTCTGGAGTTTCTCGGCTTTGGATGCGGGGCTTCTAGAGTTTCCTGGCTTTCTTTGCCAGATTTAGAGTCGGATGGATGAGTGCAGGGCTTCGTAAGTTTTCCATCTTTCTTTATCGGACTTAGAGTCGGGCGGATGAGTGCGAGACTTCATAAGTTTCTCGATTTTAAGTGCAGGGCTTTTGGAGTTCCTTGGTTTTGAGTGCGGGGCTTCATAAGTTTATCGGATTTGAGTGCTGAACTTTGTAAGTTTTCCAACTTTGGGTGTGGGGCTTCATAAGTTTCCCGATTTTGAGTGTCGGGCTTTGTAAGTTTCTTGGCTTTGGGTGTGGAGCTTTTGGAGTTTTTCGGCTTTGGATGTGGGACTTCTAGAGTTTCCTGGCTTTGAGTGTGGGGCTTCGTAAGTTTTTTGGCTTTGAGTGCGGGGCTTCGTAAGTTTTCCTACTTTCAGTGTGGGGCTTTGTAAGTTTTTTGGCTTTGAGTGATGGGCTTCATAAGTTTCCTGGCTTTGGGTGAGGGGCTTCTAGAGTTTCTCGGCTTTGGGTGCGGGGCATCTGGAGTTTTTTGGCTTTGGGTGTAGGGCTTCATAAGTTTGTCGGCTTTGTGTGCGGGGCTTCTGGAGTTTCCGAGCTTTCTTTGCTGGACTTGGAGTTGGACGGATGGAGTCCATACATAGGTGCGAAATAGTGTTGCACCAAAAATAGAACTTTAGTTATTGAGGAAGAGTCTTATATTATTGGTAGTATATCCTCAGGTTGCAGGTGTTTCATGTTTGAGAGAACCGGGTGCCATCGAGTCCGGTGAGGTAGTAGGCTCCATGTGGCAGAGCCTCGACCACCTTATAAGGACCTTCTCAGTTTAGGAAAAGTTTATCCATTCTTTTGGTTGGGATACTTCTGCTCGCCTGAGAACCAGGTCACCTGGATGGAATATCTTAGGCCTGACATGGGAGTTGTAGTAACGAGCTACCCGCTGTTGGTATGCCACCATTCGGAGTTGAGTTTTGTCCCTCGTCTCATGCAGAAGATCTAGGTTGAGGAGGAGGCGGGTCGGATTCTTAGCTTCGTTATATTGCTCCACTCATAATATGGGAAGTCCCACCTCCACTGGGACCACAACCTCGAAATCGAAGACAAGGTTGAATGGTGTTTCTCCTATCGACGTTCGAGGCGTGGTGTGGTAGGCCCACAGCACACTAGAAAGCCCCTCGGCCCATCATCCCTTGGCCTCATCCAATTTGGTGTAGAGCTCTTGCAGGATAGTTCAGTTGGTCACCTCGACCTTTCCGTTGATCTGAGAGTGAGCCACTGAAGTGAAGTGATGGTGGATGTTGAGGTCAGCACAGAATTCTTCGAAAGCCTGGTTGTCAAATTGTTGCCCATTATCGGTGATTACTGTGTATGGAGTCTGAAACAGTAGATGACTGACTTTTAAAAGAAGGATCTGGCCTTGGCCTCGATGATTCGCACTAGGGACTTGGCCTTGACTCACTTGGTGAAGTAGTCGATAGCCATGATCGGGTACTTTCGTTCACCGGATACGAGAGGAAAAGGACCCAAGATGTCCATTCCCTACTGGGTGAATGGCCACGAAGAAGAAAGTTGGGAGAGCAGTGCAGCTGGCTGATGTTTGATGTCAGCGTGATACTGGCAGCGATCACACTTTTTCACAAAATCAGCGGCATCTTCTTGCATGGTCTCTCAGAAGTATCCTTGTCGAAGTGCCTTATAAGCCAGGGTCCTGCCCCCCACATGATGCTCGTAGACGCCTTCGTGTATCTCTTGGAGCACATAGGCGGCTTCTGAGGGCCTTAAGCATTTTAGTAAGGGGTAGGAATAAGACCTCTGATAAAGCTGTCCGTCCATCAGTACAAAGCGTGTGGCCTTCTTCTTGAGGAGATCGGCTTCCTTGCAATCCTCGGGCAGGGTGCCAGTGGTGATGTATTTGATGTAGGGGTCCATCCAGCTTGCCTCGGAGGTGACTTGCTAGACCTCTGCCACAGACTCATAGCTGGGGGCCTCCAAATATTCAACGAAGGTATGCCCCAATAACGAATCTGGCAGGGTTGCCAGCTAGGAGAGGATGTCAACCCGAGCATTCTCTATACGAGGGATATAGGAAATACTGAAAGACTAGAGGTTTGCTATGTATGAGCATACCTTGTCCAGATACTTTGTCATCATGGAATCTCGAGCTTCATACTCATCGGAGACTTGGCCCATCACAAGCTATGAATCAGGTGACGACCTTCAGGCCTTTGACACCCAGCTCATGGGATACCTTCAATCTTATGAGGAGCGCTTCTACTCACCTGATGTTAGTTAGTCTTTCCTTGAAGAGAAAGCACGACGCGTATTTGACGATGACTCCATCGGAGTTGGCAAGGATGAGTCCGGCTCCACTCCCTTCGATGTTAGATGCACCGTCAACATGAAGAATCCATATCATCACTTTCAGGGCCGAGTCCTGCTCAGGCTCGGCTCGCTTTCTCGTCTCCTCCAGATCCTCAGTTGCCTAGGTGCATTCCACCAAGAAATCAGCAAGGACCTGGACCTTTTGCACTGGCCTTGGATGGTAGGTGATGTCAAACTCATTGAGCTTCACCACCCACTTGGCCAGGCACATCGATGTCTTAGGGTGTCTTAGAATGGCCCTCAGGGGCTGGTCGGTGAGGACCGCAATTGGATGTGCTTAAAAGTAGAGCTTAAGATGCTGTGTAGACACGATGAGTGCAAAGATAATCTTTTCAGATTGAGTGTACCAGATTTTTGCATTACGGAGCAGCTTGCTGGTGTAGTAGACTGACCATTGGGAGCCATCCTTATCGATGCGAACCAGCACTGAGCTGACTGCTTCGGTGAGACTGTCAGGTATAGGAGGAGCTCTTCCCTGGACTTCGGCCTAGATAGCAACGACGGAGAGGCGAGGAGCATCTTCAACCCCTTGAAAGCCTCCCGACCACCCTTCATCCAGGTGAAGTCATGCATCTTATGCAGCACCTTGAAGAATAGCTGGTAGCGCCCAGCAGAATGCAAGATGAAATGGCTCAACACCACTACACGTCCAATCAAGCACTGAACCTTCTTCTTGGAGACGGGGTGTCTCATGTCAATAATCGCCTGGGTCTTCTTAAGGTTGGCCTCTATCCCTCGCTAGGTGACCATGAACCCCAAGAATCTTCCTGTCGTGATGCCAAATACATATTTGATGAGGTTCAGCTTCATCTAGTAGAGGTGAAGGTTGTCAAAGGCCTCCGCCAGGTCCACGATGTGATCTGACTCCTGGCCGCTCATGATGAGCATGTCATCCATATAGATCGGCATGTTGCGACCTATCTGATCTTTGAAGATCTTGCTAACCAGGTGCTGGTACGTGGCCCTTGCATTCTTGAGGTTGAATGGCATCATCCTGTAGTAGTACGTGCCTCTGTCGGTCATGAATGATGTATGCTCATCATATTCTAGGTGCATGCAGATTTGGTTATACCCGGAGAATGCAGCCATGAAGTTGAGTAGCTTGTGTCTCGAGGTTGCATCCACTAGTTGATCAATCTTGGGAAGCAAGAAGCTATCCTTTGAGCAGGCCCAATTGAGGTCAGTGTAGTCTTCGTAGATCCTCCACTTCCTAAAGGCTTTCCTAACCATCACTACATTAGCCAGCCAATCAAGGTATCGTACCTATGGATAAAGCCTACCATGAGGAGCTTCTCAACCTCCTTATCGATCGCCTTCTACCTCTCCGGGGCGAAGCTCCTCTTGTTTTGCCAGATCGGGTAGCTGTTGGGGTCGATGTTTAGCTCGTGGATGATTACTTTCGGAGGGATCTCAGGCATATCTGCTGCAATCTAGGTGAAGATGTTCGTGTTGGCCCATAAAAAGCTGAGCAGATGGGATCTCTTCTCCTCAGGCAGTAGGGCTCCCACCTGCACAGTCTTTAGGGGGTCTTCTCCCAAAGGAAAAGACAGTAGGGGCTTGACTAGTCCATCCTTCAGCTCCAATTTTGTCAGGTTTAGCTGGTTAATGGCCAGACTCTGCCTAGCCTCTCGCACTCCAGGGATGGTTTATAGGCAGTGCTGGACTGGTTGCCGATACCCTCTTATCTCCCCAGTCCTCTAAGAGATTGGGAACTGGACGAGAAGATGTCTGATGGTGTTGACTTTGGTCATGATTTTGATAAATGACAAAATACTTAAGTATATATGAGTGCTAATGTGTATTAAAAGTATTTATTAGATTCAGGTACTTATTAATATTGAAAGATTGAAAATATTATCATTCAGTTGAAGAAGCCATGGAATTTCAAGTTATATGGGCTTTCGAACATGAAAAAGATCTTGAAGAGATCACAATTTTGATATAGACAAGTTTCAGCATTGATCAGGTAAAGTGTCGACTCATGGAATCAAGTATGACTCACAGAGGTTTGGGCTGATACGTAGAAAAAATTTAATTGGCACGCTCAAGTGTCGACTTATGGTTAGACAAGTGTCGACTCAACACTGAGACCAAACAGAAGACAGAACGAGTATATTTCAGGAGTTTGGTCAAGTGTCGACTCATGGACTAAAGTGTTGACTCGAGGTGTCGACTCACCAGATGAAGGTCGACACACCAGTGCATTTTAGAAAGCTTCAGAAACTTTTTTGATGTGGTGTCGACTCATGGAACTGAAGTGTTGACTAAAGATGTCGACTCATGGAACTGAAGTGCCGACACTTGGTATAAAAGCTAGTTTTTCTAAAGTGCAGAACTTTCCAATTTATTTCAAATGGCTAGTTTTTCCTCTTCAATGGTCATAAATAGATTTTTAAGGTTTGGAGGGCTATTTAAACAACACCAAACTCAAGGAGAAATGATTCTTTGGATTGATTGATAATTTCTTTGAAGATCCAATTGAAAATTCTTTGAAGATTCATTTTGAGAATATTGAGCTTTCAAGTTTCAAGATTCAAGAAGAACTTCAAAGTTCACATCTTCAAGCATCATTCAAGACTTCAACAACTTGGAGACAAGCTTTTCAACATCATCAAAGAGCTTCAAATAGATATTTGCTTTA
The DNA here is from genome assembly GCA_021397845.1 of Areca catechu. Lineage (NCBI taxonomy): Eukaryota > Viridiplantae > Streptophyta > Magnoliopsida > Arecales > Arecaceae > Areca > Areca catechu. Next base: position 67,589,355 of record CM038049.1, on the reverse strand, counting down.
TTAGAAAGCTTTTATTTTGTATTCTTATTCTATACTTGAGTATTTGTATTGAGATTGTTGGTTAGCCTTGTGTAAAAATCTACTAGGTTGTTGGTGAGCCTCTGTGAAAACCAACAAGGTTGTTGGTAAGCCTAAGTTACAAAATCAACAAGATTTTTCGTTAACCTTATGAAAACCAATGGGTTTTAACTTGTGAACTCGTTAAAACAAGTTGGATTTGACTTGTGAGCCCGATGAAAACAAGTTGGCTGTAATCTTGGTGATTATAGTGAAATTTCAAGAAAAAACTTGAGGAGTGGATGTAGAAGCTTGGAGTATACCGAACCACTATATATCTTTATATTTGTGATTGCTTTTTAACCTACTTGCATTTACTTTATTGTTTCCGCTACATATTATTATTAAGCATACAAACACTTTGGTAAAATACAAGCACTTGATTTGAATTGGCACATACCTTGTTTAAAGTTTTTAAAACCCAATGCACCCCTCTTGGGTAGCCTCGCTGGGCAACAATTGGTATCAGAGCCAAGTACTCAACACTTGACTTGGTATCAGTACTTGATACTTAGCGAAGAGGTCCAACGATCTTAGGTAAAAGATCATGGCAACCCAATGTGGTGCTTGTTTTGCCGTAGGGCAAGCTTCAAATCGGAAAACATGCATATGCATTTTCATTCAATCTATTAATTATTATCTTTGGAAAATGATTATTAAAGGTCCTCATACTCTTTCTATCTTGGTTAATGACATTTCCGTTCCAAAACTCAAAGAGGATTGTGATAAAATGATATTAAGCAATCTGAGCTTAATGCCAAAGCAATGAACTTGCTTTTTATACATTGGATCCTAATGAATTTAACAGGATCTCCACATGCGAAACAGTGAAGGAAATATGGGATACACTTAAAGTTACTCGCAAGGGTACTCTTCAAGTAAAAAACACTAAGATAAATTTGCTTGTACATACTTATGAAATGTTTAAAATGAAATATTATGAATCTATAACTAACATGTATACTAGATTTATTAATATTATTAATATAATAAGAAGTCTTGGCAAAGTTATATCTAATGCTGATCTTGTCAATAAAATTCTTAGATCTTTGCCAATTTCTTAGGATCCAAAAGTGACGGCCATTCAAGAAGCTAAAGATGTTGAAACCTTATCTTTGGAGGAGCTTATCGGTTCACTCAAGACTTATGAGTTGAACTTATGGTAAAAGGTAGTGGATGCTAATGAAAAGAAGATGATAATTATCCTCAAATCCACTACACCAGATGAGTCTTCAAGTGATGAGTCGGAAGATAGTGAAATGAAGATAAGATCGAACTTTTGGCTCACAAATTTCAAAGATTTATGAGAAAAAGGGTCAAAAAGAAATACACGAAGAAGGCAATGATGGCAACTTGGAGTGAGGACTCAAGCTTCGAGGAGGAACTTATTCAAAAATTTGCCAATCTTTGCTTCATGACAAATAAGGATGAGGTACATTCTGAAACTAAAAATGATTTTATCTTTGATGAATTACATGATGCTTTGAAAATCTTGTGCTTGAATATAAATTATTGAAAATAGAGCACAAGAAATTGAAAAAGAATGCTAATTCTTTTTTTTTAAAACAATAATCTTGAAAATGAAAACAAAGAGTTGAAAGCCAAGGTTGTCGTTTTAGAAAATGAAAAGAATGATTTCTAAAGAAAAAAAAAATTTGGAAAAAAAAATATTGATTTGAAAGATAAGTTTTCAAATGAGAAAAAATGCTTTGATTGAAGAAATAGAAAGTTTTAAAAGGCTTAAATTAAGTTTTAAAAAAGAAAAAAACTTTCTAATGAATGCGAGATCTAATCTCAAGAAAATGAGGAGCTGAAAAATGAACTTGATAAGATCAAACCATTTATTAAAAAGTTTACTTTGAGTTCTAACAAATTAAGTTTACTTTTAAACAATCAAAGAGCTATTTTTGATAAAGTTGTACTGGATATTGTTGTCGACCTTACGCTGCTGTGGCCTGCAGCAGTGAGTTGACACCGGACTGGGTTCCCTGAGCTACGGAATTTCGACACTTCCGGACCTGCAAAAATGAAGTTAGAGACCCGGGCCGGGGTTCCTGACGGGGGCACTCCGACGGTCAAGTTAGAGAGCGGTAAAGTGGAACAGATCCATTAAGACGGAAACCTACTGGGTTTCCGTTCTTAAGGGAATCTTAGAGGAGGAGAAGAATGAGAACGAGAGAGAGAAGGGTGCTCTGATCCCTGCAACCGAGCTCGTTGGACTCGGCCCTGCGGGTTCTTCGGGAGCCTCCGGCTTAGGATCACCCTTCTCCTTCTTCCGGGACTGCCTATCCTCTTAATTGCTTACCTTGCTTCTTGCCCTGGCCTTCCTTTTTAGGTCATCGATCCATGCCTCCGTCCACGCCTCCATCCCCCAGGGGGGCTCGATCACATCCCTCTCGTCCCCCTTATGGTCGGGAGTTAAGTGGTGAACCGGTCTCGTCAGCCATGTAGTCACGAGAAGGGAAACATGGCGGGATACCGATCCTTGCGAAGGCATCCTCGGACTTCAGGCGTTGACCGTGACCCTCCCTTTTTAGGATGCCGGGCTATCGAATGCTGGGTTCGGTGCCTTGGGTAGGATTCCCTTTCCAAATAGGTGCTAACGAGGTCCCGCGCACCATTGCATGCCTAGGGACACTGTATCAGGTGCGCCGCCTATACGTGCCGTCTTCAGCAGCTTCCTTGAGACTCGCGCCCCCGGTCCTTTCGTCTTCTGTAGAGAGGGCTGGCTTCGACCGAAGTGGACCCATCTGGGGGCGCCACCTGGCAAAGGAGCAGAGGCAGGACCACTCTGGTCGAGGCGGATCCCGCTTGGATCGACACCTGGTGGAGTGGCAGAGACCAGCTCGACCTCGATCGAGGTGGACCCATCTGGGGGAACCACCTGGCAAGGGAGCGGGGAGAGCCTGACTCAACTTTGATGAGGTGAACCCATCTGAGGGTGCCACCTGGCGAAGGAGCAAGAGCAGGACCACTCCGGCCAAGGCAAATCCCGCCTGGATCGACACCTGACGGAGTGGTAGAGGCCAGCTCGACCTTGGCCGAGGTGGACCCATCTGGGGGTGCCACCTGGCGAGGGAGTGGGGAGAGCCTGGCTCAACTTTGGCAAGGTGGACCCATCTGGGGGCGCCACCTGGTGAAGGAGCAGAGATCCCACCTAGATCAAACACCTTGCAGAGTGGCAGAGGCCAGCCCGACCTCGACCGAGGTGGACCCATCTGGGGGTGCCACCTGGAGAGGGAGCGGGGAGAGCCTGGCTCGACTTCGACGAGGTGGACTCATCTGGGGGTGCCACCTGGCGAAGGAGCAAAGGCAGGGCCACTCCGGTTGAGGTGGATCTTGACCGAAACGATACCTGGTGGAGTGGCAGAGGCCAGCCCGACCTCGATCGAGGTGGACCCATCTAGGGGCACCACCTGGTGAAGGAGCAGAGGCAGGGCCACTCCGATCGAGGTGGATCCTGCTTGGATCGATACCTGACAAATGACAGAGGCCAGCTCGACCTCGGTCGAGGTGGACCCATCTGGGGATGCCACCTGGCAAGGGAGCTGGGAGAGCCTGGCTCGACTTCGGAGAGGTGGACCCATCTGGGGGTGTCACCTGGTGAAGGAGCAGAGGCAAGACCACTCCGGTCGAGGCGGATCCCGCCTGAATTGATGCCTGACGGAGCTTAAAAAGCAAGTTCTGCAAGTCAGAAAAATAGATCCGTTAGAGCTGTCAGGCTTCAGGTGTCGACACTTGGCTGTCAGGTGTCAACACTTGGCTATCATGTGTCGACACTTGATTTCTAAGTGTCTACACTTGAACTTTCAAGTATCGACACTTGATGCATAGGTGTCGATACTTGACACAAAAATCCTTAAATGACAAAGTTCTGTATTTTCAAAAATCTCAGGCCTTGAGTCGACACTTGGAAACCTAAGTGTCGACACTAGGTGTCGACACTTGAGTTCTAGGTGTCGACACTTGGCATGCCAAGGATTTTTCTTCGTGCCAAATGCTGAAGTGTCGACACTTGGCTTTCCAAGTGTCGATACTTGAGACTGAAAAGCTTATATTCATGTGCAAATTAGTCCAAAAACATAAATATAAATTTTAAAACTTAAATGGATCATAAACAAATAACACTTAAATATGTAGATGCCCTTTTTTCATGAAGAGGATGTCCAGATTTGGAAAAATGCACCATGCCACGGCATGCCATGATACATAGGTTTTTGAGATTTTGAGGTGCTTTCTTCCTGAAAACTCATAACTTGAAATACACATTAGTATACAATATGCACTCAATGTTTTGTTATTCATCAAAATCACTAGGTGGAGCCAACACATGATCATCGAAAAAAGAGCGGGCCACAGGTTGGAGGCCTTCTTTTAAATAATGGTAAGAAGGATGGCTGGGGAGGTACGCACACATAGGCTCGCACATATCCTAAGAGCTTTCTCTTTCATACTCTCGACACCCTTCCCCATTCTGTGGCTGGGATCCGCCACTGACTTAGGCATCGGAGTGTCCCTCACCAGAACAACTCCGGCAAGGGACCCGTTTTGCAGGTGAACCAGGGAGCGGTCCTGCAGCGTAGCGACTCCGACGGCTGATTCAGGGACTCCACGCCAACAGATTGGCACGCCAACAGATTGGCGCGCCAGGTAGGGGGCACATCAGCACTCTTTAGGCTCCCTCCTAGACCAAGGAGAAGTAAGAAGTTCTTGATGGCGAGAGGAAAGACTCAAGTGGCTTCTACAAGCCGAAGTCGTGCTCCGTCCCAAGGGGCACACCCCGGGAGGAGAACGATGTCCCACCTCCTATGGTTATCGTGGGACTACAGCAATTCGAAGTCCTTGTGAACCAGGTCACCAATCTCACAGCCATGGTTCAAGACTTCCAGAACAGAGCCTTTCTGGTGGGAAACCTACGGCCGTCTCTAGACATAGCTCTCGGTCCCGAAGGAAGAGAGCCCCATGGGAGGATTCCATGCATCCCTCCCTCCATTCTCAACCCTCTCCCGAAGGCCGAACTTCGAGGTTGCCTAGGTCCGCCAATTCCTTGCAAAAAGGGAAAAGGCCTAGGCAAACTCCCTCGTCCTCCTCCGAAGACTCCACTTCTATGGAGAGAGCACCGAAGCAGACTCCCAATTACGATGGAAGATTCAGAGCCATCAAATCAGAGATGGCGAAGGTGCGAGAACAGAGAATGTGGGATCTGAAAGATCCCGACGACTTGATTGTGGGCGATCTACACCCACCATATACTGATTGTATCATAGCCGAGGTTATTCCCCGGCACTTCAGGGTTTCCCAGATGGAATCTTACAACGGCACCTCCGACCCCCTCGACCATTTGGCAGCTTCAAGGCCCATACAATGATCCAAGGAGCTTCAGACGCGATGTACTACCTAGCATTCCTGGCTACCTTAAGAAAGTTCACTCAGATGTGGTACTCGAGCCTGCGTCCAGGTACCATCGATTCTTTTTTCGAGCTAGAAAAATTATTTGTCTTGCATTTCAGGACCTGCCGCAAAACTCCATGGAATACGGACACACTGTTCCTCCTTCACCAGAATGAAGGAGAAAGCCTGCGAGATTACATCTCCAGGTTTAATATGGCTGTTGCCACCCAGATTGCCATGGCCCATAACTACTGGTGGCGTCGGGTGTTCCACATCCGCCCGCGAGAGATGCCTCCGGTGCCTCGAGACCTGCAAGAAAGCCAATGTCAGTGATCCAGGCTGGGGATTCCGGCGGGGGCACTCTGACGGTCAAGTCAGTGATGATCCAGGGGAACAGATCCTCCTGGTCGAGCCCCTCTGGATGAGCTCCACGCTAGGAGGAGTGAGTGGAGTGTATGAGAGTGTGAGTGTAAGTTGGGGGATGTGGTGGCCGAGGTGGTCTTGCCCTCCTGTCTGGCCTCTCCCCCTTCTCCTCTTTCTCTTTGTGGTGGTTGTGTTGTTGAAAAAATTGGTCCTCTCCTCTTGAGAGAATGTTATTATGTTGCAATATGAGTGCTGTTACCTCCTTTTGCTTACTCTGACCGAGCTTTCTACTTTGGCTTGCCTTGGGGTTCTCTCGTGCTGTCAGACAGATACGACGAGGTATCGTGCCGTAGATAGGATGCCTTCTTTATTGGATAGATGGGGAAGCTTCTACATGCCTCTGACATTACTTCTATTTGCCCTTTTTGGAAGCCTGGCAGGACCTCGACTGTTGTGCCGCTGCTCTCGGGAACTGTGCTCCTTAGTGGGGTCTTTTCACCGGTCGTACGGCAGGTCAGTGGAGGGCATGGTGCCTTGATGTGAGCTTCCTTTCTTTCTGGTGTGAATGGCAGGTGCTATCATACGGTCCTCGGGGGGGCCGCCACCATCTTCAGGAGGGGGCGTGCTACTCCTTGGTGGTTGGTGCCTCGATCTGAGCTGGGGGCCGAGCCGGAAAGATGGGGCCCACTTGTAGGGGACCCGCCTCGCGGCAGCTCGGCTGTGAGGAGGGAGGCCGAGCTCAGCTCCGGGCCAAGGGAGCCCAGCTTTGACCGAGCTCGGGCTGGCAGAGGTGGACGAGGTGCGCCCAGTCTAGGGGACCCGGCCTCGAAGGGGCTCCATGTGGTGGAGGAGGCTGAAGCTCAGCTCCAGGCTACAGGGCCCGACATCGGGCTCGAAAGGTCTGCCTCTGGTGGGGTTTGAGCTTGACTCCGACCTAAGCATGCCGACCTGGCGGGGACCGACCTAGCGGAGGGTGGAACCTGATTTCGACGGGTGGCCCTATTGAGATCGGGGAGCTCAGCTCGGCGAAGAGGCCCATGGTGGGAATCCAGCACGGCATCCGATGAGGGCTCCACGTCAGGCTCCATGCTCCACGTCAGCGATCCGGTCACATCATTTGCCCCCCACTCCCGAGGTCCGTTATCGCGTGGCGCTCGGGACGAAGGAAGTAATTGCGGTGCTGACATGGAAAGGTGGAAAGATCTGGTGCAATAATGATCGATATCGGTGGTGTCTCGCCCGATGGGCCCTTGAGCCTGTGCGGGGTGCCACGTGGCCATGTATGGGAAGTAGTTATGGCGGGCATGAAAGTCAGAGCAACCACGGTTGGATTGGGGGTGCTGGCCCCGTTAATCAGCGACACGTGGCGAGACTCTTGGGGAAGCAGTAATGGTACGGTCGGGCGCAGGTTGCCTTGAGAAAAATGAGTAAGTCTTTTCGAACCATACCTTTTTTCAAATTCTTCGTGCCCGACGTCATGCAGCAGTCTCCTTCTTCCACCACTCTGGTCGTTGTCATCCGTTTCGGATCTTAGTAGGTTAGCCTCCTCTTTTTTCTCCTTTCTAGTTGACTAGGGGTTGCCGTAGGTCCTCCTTCATCGTCTTCTCCTTTTTCTTCTTCTTCTTCCTCCATGGATCGCTTCGGTCCAAACTTCCGCCCTTCCTGCCAAGCCGAGGCTGGACCTTCCCAGCCTAGAACTCCTTCTTCCTCTGAAGAGAAGATGGAGGCGGTGCGGTAAGAATTTAGTAGGAGGCCCTCTTAAGGTCCTTTAGCCATGAGGGAACTCGGGTCTTCTCCTCCTCCCCGTTTAGCTCTCCTTCCTGCTCCTACTCCTGTTTCCCTTCCTGAGCCCGAGCCTTCTCGGTCGACAAGTCCCGGAGGGATCGCTTCGGTGATCTCTACCGAGGATCTGGTGGCCATCCGGGGTGCATATGATATCCCTGAGTCCATCCGGCTCTCTGTCCCCCATCCTGGGGAGAGGGTCATGTCCAGTGGCCCTCGGCGGATCGCCTTTTATGAGGAGACCTTCGCCGGGGGCCTCCGATTTCCTGGCCATCCCTTCTTCCTTTCTTTCTTGACCAACTACCGACTTGTTCCTGCCCAATTGGTCCCTAATGCCATCAAAATGATATTTTGCTTCATCGTTCTGTGCCACTTCCACGGGATTGTTGCCCATTTTTCTTTATTCAGGTTCTTCTTCACCCTGAAACGCCACCCCATCGAGGAGGGGTGGTGGTCCCTCTCTTCTCGCCCTCGGGGCATCCGTTTCGAGCTCCCCTCTTCCATCAAAGGATGGAAGAGTAAGTATTTTTTTGTCTCGGTCGAGGAGATCGACTGGGCTTGGAGCGACCCAGATCAGTCTCCTAATAGGAACTCCTCCGTCGAAGCAGCCGATCTCGACCTGTACGAGCTGCTCAGATTGGCCGAGATCCCATCTCTTGAGGTCTTGCTGTCAGAGCAGAATCTCCGTGAGGCTGGGGTCAGCTCGGCGGGGAGTCGGGTGAGTTTGACTTGGCCACCCCCTTTCGTTTCTTACTTACTTTACTTTTCTTTTCTTTTTTCTCTGTTTTTTGGGGGGGCTGACCTCATCTTTTCTGGTGCAAAGATAAAATTTTTGATGGATGAGCTGCTCTCGTTTACCGAGGAGCGAGAGCAGGTAGCCGAGACGAGCGAGCCTGCTTCGAAGAGGGCTCGAGTTGACGACGGTGCGAGGCCGGTGCAGGCCGGGCCGGACGCACCTGTTTCAGAGCGGAGGCGAAAGAGGGCGGTCGAGCCCGCCCGCAAGTCTTTAGGGTGGCAAGAGCTGGTGCCGGTGCTCGAGCCCGAGGTGGTCGTCTGTGCCAGGTCCGTTGCTGCCACCGCCAGGACAGAAGTCCCTCCTCCGGAGGCCGTTGATGTCGAGGAGAGGAGGTTGAGAGAAGTAAGGCCAGCGCCTCAAGCGCAAGCCGAGGTGGTGCCGAGCTCGTAGCCGGTGCTAGACGGGCCTCCAATCGCTGAGGGATCTGAGCCGGCGAGGGGGCAGGACAGGGACTACCACCGAGTCCCTTTCTGCCTGGGGCCCAATGTATCGCTGGTGAAGGACCCGGCGCTTGTCGAGCGGATGATGGACTTCTCCGTCCAGTCTTGCGACAAGCGAGAGGGGAGCGGAAGGCTCCTGGGAAATGTCATCAGCTCATCCTTCACCAACCTGTACGCCGTAAGTCCCTTCTCCCTTATTTCGGTACTCTTTAGTCTTTTTCGGCACAACACTGTAACTGACGTAATCCCTTTAGTGCAGCATGGTAGGGAACTAATCCTCATCAGAGACTACTATCGCAATTGGGCGAGGAGGGATAAGGAGCAGCAGGTGGAGCTCGCATCCCTGAAGGTTGAGGTGGGCCAGAAAAATGCCGAGGTCCGGGAGGCCAACTCGAAGGCTAAAAGCCTTCAGGTTGAGATCGCCGATGCCGCCCGAGCAAAGAAGGAGCTCGAAGGAGAGCTCGAGTCGAAGAGGACTCGAGTGAAGGAGCTCCGAGCTGAGGTGGAGGCAGCAAAGGACAGGGCTGCCTCTGCCAAGAAGAAAGTAATAGCCACAGAGGAGAGGATCGCCGCCATCAGCCGCATCGCCGAGACCGTTGAGAAGGTGGCATCGATTGCTACTCGGCAGCACGAGCATGCCCAGAAGCAGCTAGAGGAGTTGCGGCAGCGGGAGGAGGCTGCGAGAAAGAGGGCCGCTGGCACGGTGGCCGCCTTTAAGGCTCCCCCGAATATATCAAAGACTTCAAGGAGGCGGTGATGGACTCCTTTGCCAAGGGGTTCGCATACTGCCACCAACAGCTACGGGGAATCCTATCCAAGGAGCGACTGGCCACGCTCCGGACCCCGGGGAAGAAAGCTCCTGCTCCGAAGGTGGCTGTAGGAGGGCAAGGGGCCGCTCCGGTCGGGTCACTTCCGTAAGTGGCCCCAGAGGCTGTCGAGCCAACCTCGGTTATGGCGACGACCGGGGTAGCATCACAGGAGAAGGCAGTCAAGCTAGCCTCCTCGATAGCGGTAGCTGAGTCCTCTCCTCCAGTAGAGCCGCTCAGGTGTGCGACCCTATGCCGGAGGTGGAAGAAGGGGAAGTCCCGGTCGTGCACTGCCGAGGGAAGGAGCCAGCCTCGTAGTATAGGACTTCTCTGTGCCCCTTTATTTTCTTTTTGTACTTTCTGCTATTTATTTTTTCTTGAACCAGGCTGCCTGGCCTGTCAGGGCCCAGAAAATGATGTACATCTTTCTTCAAAGTAATAGAAATGGACTTCATAAATGTAGTCTTTCTTCTTTCAATGATGTGAATGTTCTCTTTCCTCTTCTCCCCTCTCTTCTCTTTCCTTTCGATGCGAGGAGGGTGTAGGGAGGAGTTTTGGACTCGAGTGCCCGAGGGCTGCCCATATCTTGAATGCCTCGGAGCTAGGCTCGGGGCTTGATCTTCAGAAGTCGGGCCCAAGGAACATCGCCTTAGAGCCGGGCTCGGGATGCACTGGCCGGAGAGCTGTGTGGCTCGAAGGTTTCCTTGGTCGGAGGTCTGAGCTCCGGTCTTGGGCTGGCGTCCTGGAGTTGGGCTCGGGGACGTTGTTGACTGGAGAGCTGCTTGGCTCGAAGGTTCCCTTGGCCGGAGATCTGAGCTCCGGTATTGGGCTTGAGTGCCTGGGGGCTTCCCAAGTCTTTGTGCTGGAGGACTCTTCTCCGGGCTTTGGTGCCGAGGAGCTAGGCTCGCAGCTTGAGTGCCTGGGGGCTTCCCAGGTCTTTGTGCCGGAGGACTTTTCTCTGAGCTTTGGTGCTGAGGAGCTAGGCTCACGGCTTGAGTACTTGGGGGCTTCCCAGGTCTTCGTGCCGGAGGACTTTTCTCGGGCTTTGTCGCCGGAGAGCTAGGTTCGAGACTTGAGTGCCTGGGGGCTTCCTAGATCTTCGTGCCGGAGGACTTTTCTCTGGGCTTTGTCACCAAGGAGCTAGGCTCGAGGCTTGAGTGCCTGGGAGCTTCCCAGGTCTTCGTGCCGGAGGACTTTTCTCCAGGCTTTATCGCCGGGGAGCTAGGCTCGAGGCTTGAGTGCCTGGAGACTTTCCAGGTCGTTGTGCCGGAGGACTTTTCTCCGGGCTTTATCACCAGGTAGCTAGGCTCGAGGCTTGAGTGCCTGGGGGCTTCTCAGGTCTTCGTGTTGGAGGACTTTTCTCTGGGCTTTGTCGCCGAGGAGCTAGGCTCGAGGCTTGAGTTCCTGCAAGGCAAATAAATTGTTGTGCGGAAATGAATCTTTATTTCTCATGGAGAGGACACTTACATCACTAATAATATCTCCTCAGATTACAAGCATTCCAGGTCAAGGAAAATCTGGCACCATCCAAATCTTCGAGGTAGTATGCCACCTGGGAGAGGGCCTCGACCACCCTATAAGGGCCCTCCTAGTTCGGCGAGAGTTTGCCGCCCTCCGGGGCTGGGATGCTTCTGCCCGGTGCAGCACCAGGTCGCCATGTTGGAAGATCTTTTGCTTCACCTGCATGTTGTAATATCGGGCGACTCGTTGCTGATAGGCCGCCATTTGAAGCCGGGCTTTGTCCCTCGTCTCTTCGAGGAGATCAAGGTAGAGCAGGAGATGTGCCGAGTTCTGGTCCTCGTCGTACTGCTACGCCCGGAGTGTGGGCACACCGAGCTTAACTGGGATCACCACTTCAGATCCAAAAACGAGGTTGAACGGTGTTTCGCCTGTTGCTGTTCTAGGCGTTGTGTGGTAGGCCCACAGGACACTTGGAAGTTCTTCTGCCCATCTGCCTTTCGCCTAGTCCAACATGGTGCAGAGTCCTTGAAGGATGGTTCGATTTGTCACCTCGGCTTCGTCGTTGGTCTGGGGATGAGCAACCGAGGTGAAACGGTGTTGGATCCCATGCTCGGCACAGAACTCTTCGAACTCTCGGTTGTTGAACTGTCGTCCATTGTTGATGATGATGCTATTGGGAAGCCCGAAGCGGTAGATAACAGACTTTCAAAAGAATTGGCGAACGTTGGCCTCTGTAATCCGAGCTAGCGGCTCTGCTTCGACCCATTTGGTGAAGTAGTCGATCGCTACTAGTAGGAACTTCCGTTGCCCAGGCGCGATGGGGAATGGTCCCAGGATGTCCATCCCCCATTGTGCGAAAGGCCAGGGAGATGACAGTTGGGAGATCGGTGCAGCTGGTAGGCGCTGAATGGGGGAATGGTGCTGGCATTTGTCACACTTCTTGATGAAGTCGGCGGCATCATCCCTCTTCATTTTCTAGAAGTATCCCTGGCGAAGGGCCTTGTACGCCAGAGTCCTACATGATTCCCACAGAGGCCCTCGTGTATCTCCTGGAGCACGAATGCTACCTCCGTGGGCCTGAGGCACTTCAAGAAGGGATAGGAATAAAATCGGCGGGAGCTGGCCATCCATCAAGATGAAGCGGGTGGCCTTCCTTCTGATAAGGCCAGCTTTTCTGTGGTCTTCTGGCAGTAGGCCGTCCTGGATGTACTTGACGTACTTGTCCATCCAGCTCGGCTCGTGGGCTACTTGTTGCACCTCCTCGGGGCTTTCGTGGCTTGGATTCTCGAGATATTCGACGTAGGCACGCCCCAGGGATGAGTCAGGTAGGGTTGCGAGCCTCGACAGTGCATCCGCACGAGTTTTCTCCATGGGGGATGTGGGAAACACGAAAGTAACGGAAGCCTGCCATGCTCGAACGGACCTTCTCTAGGTACTTCATCATCTAGGGATCTCGGGCCTTGTACTCTCAGGAAACTTGTCCGGCAACTAGTTAGGAGTCGGTAAAAATCTTGAGGTTCTGTACGCCCAGCTCGCGAGACACCTTCAGGCCCGCGAGGTGCGTCTCGTACTTCGCCTGGTTGTTTGTGGCGAGGAACTTGAAGCGAAGTGCACACTCCATCACCACTCCATCGGAATTGGCGAGGATGAGGCCTGCTCCACTCCCGCAAGAATTGGAGGCTCTGTCCACGTGAAGGACCCAAGGATCCCCAGGTGGGCTGGGCTTAGCTTGGCTCTCCGGGACCATCTGCTCTGGTTTCTCGGGAAGCCCTGTACATTTGACCATGAAGTCGGCTAGGACTTGGGCTTTCTGCGATGACCTCGTCGATATACGATGTCGTACTCGCTCAGCATCAGGGACCATTTGGCCAACCTTCCAGAAGTTTCGGGGGGCTTAGCATGGTCCTCAGTGGCTGATCAGTCACAACTACGATGGGATGCACTTGGAAATAGGGCCTGAGGTGCTTAGCAGACATTATTAATGCAAAAATAAATTTTTCGAAGCGGGTATACTTGATCTTCGCATGATGGAGTATTTTGCTGGTATAGTATACCGGCTTTTGTGATCCGTCCTGGTCTGTATGGACAAGGACCGAGCTGACGGCCCTTGGTGTGACCGCTAGGTAGAGCAAGAGCTCTTCTCCTTCTTCTGGTCTGGACAGCAGAGGTGGGGAGGTCAGGAACTCCTTCAGCTCTTCAAAGGCCGTCTTGCACTCCTCAGTCCAGGTGAAGTCATGCATCTTGCACAACGCTTTGAAGAAAGGAGGCAGCAATGGTGGGGACACCAAAGGCACCAGAATAAGACAGAGGCTTTTCAACCCTCTATGGATTGATCAATAATTTATGAGTTCATCTGTAATAAGGGCTTAGCCCATCTGAGTCCATTTTAGTTGTTATTTGAGTCTTTTGAGTTGCTATTTCAGTTATGTACTAGTCAGCTCATATTGAGCTAGTTCAATCTGATGCTAGTCAGCTCATGTTGAGCTAATTTTATTTTTTTTGAGTCCTGTCCAAGCATATCGAAGACTCAAGACCACATCATACAAGTGAAGGCCAAGTCCAACCAGAATGAAGACATGGAAGTATAGCCCAAGTCCAACCCAGCTTGAAGATTTGAAGACCCCAGGAGGAAAATCAGAAACCCTAATTCCTTACAGATGCCCTCCAGATGCCCAGATTCCCTTCCAGATGCCAAAGTATATTCATAGACCAAGGCATCCATGATTTTAGAGGTCCATCTACATCCTAGCCCAAAGAAATCAAGCCCAGGTGCCAAGCCCAAGCCCCTAAGAAGCAAGATACTAGGGAATATTCCTGCTACCTTGCTACCAGGCCATCCCAGCTTCCAGAGGCTCAACCCATGCGCCCGAGCGCCTTTGGACCAGCCCCTTGCTGCTCTTAGAAGCCCAACACGCCCCCTAGGCATCCTTGGAGTGTTGGCCAAGTTAAGAGAATTTTAGGGATTTTTATACCTAATGTTTCCTTATTTTCTAGCTAGGGTTTGAGAGGGAAAATGATTCTTATGTAGAGACTAATGTGCCCTTACTTGGAGCCCAAGGTTAAGGGTCTATTTAAAGGACCCTAGCCTCTTGTATGAGGATTGATTTTGATATATGAAATAAACCTTGAGTTCTTCTATTGCTTTGAGTGTTACCCTACTGTGTGCATAAAGGGGTTGAGAGTTTTCTTCTTCCTGGTGTTGCAACCATCATCCTGCCGTCAGCCATTCCTCCAGAGCCTTGGCCGCCCACTCCAAAATTCCTTTCTCCATTGCTGTTTTTCTTTATTTTCTTGATCTTCTTTGAGTTTTCTAACCCCTGACAGGTCATTTGCAGGTCCCCGAGCTCCTACGAATCCAACGACTCCAGCCAAGCCTCAATCGGATCACCGAGCAAAAAGCCGGGTATCCGCGGGTCTTTGGCTTGGTTTTCCATGCCACATCCATCGAGGAACGAGAGATCCCTTCGCTGCGATCTTCACCGGGCACTTCAGACATTGTCAGGTACACCTCCTCTACCTCCAGTCTTTATATTGTAGGAGAACTTGTCCTAATCGAGGCTTCTCAGCCCCGACGATCCTTCTTTAGTACTTTTCTAGGTTCTAATCTGCATGTTTGGCTTCAAAAATTCATACAAAATTTTCTACAACTAATTTTGATATGAAATTCGGGAATTAATCACCTAACCCCACATATAAAATATACAAAAAGAATTGCATGCATATTAGTCCCGCATCAAGCGATCAGCCGATCTCGAGATGAGCCGGCTTAGGGCTGCGACCCTTCCCGTCGGGTGTTGAACGTGCTTCTTGGATGTTGGGTGCTCCATGTCAAGGATTGCTTGGACCTTCTCCGGATTTTCTTCGATGCCTCTCTGGATGACCATGAAGCCGAGGAATTTTCTGGCCGCTACCCCGAAGGCGCACTTCGCTAGATTGAGCTTCATCTAGTGCTTCCAGAAATTGTGAAAAGCTTCAGCAAGGTTGGCAATGTGGTCCGAGCTCGGTTTGCTCATAACGAGCATATCATCCACGTACACTTGCACATTCCTGTTAATCTGGTCCATGAAGACCTTGTTGACCAAATGTTGGTACGTGGCCCCAGCATTCTTCAGGCCAAAGGGCATCATCTTGTAGCAGTATGTCCCCCGATCGGTGATGAAGGCAGTGTACTCCTCATCCCTGGGTGCATCCGGATCTGATTGTACCCGAAGAATGCATCCATGAAGGAGAGTAGCCTGTGCCCTGAAGTGGCATCTACCAACTAATCTATCCTTGGTAGAGGGAAGCTGTCCTTCGGGCATGCTTTGTTGAGGTTGGTGTAGTCCACACAGATCCTCCACTTGCCATTATTCCTTTTCACCATCACCACATTCGCCAGCCAGCTCGGATATTGTACTTCTCGAATGAAGCCGGCGGCTAGAAGTTTCTCAACTTCCTCATTGATGGCCGCTTGCCTTTCTGGGACGAAGCTTCTCTTCTTTTATCGAACCGGTCTGTACTTCGGATCGACATTAAGTTTGTGGATGATGACTTCAAGGGGAATACCTGGCATGTCCACTGCCGTCCAGGCGAATACGTCCGCATTCGCCTGCAGGAACTCCAACAACGGAGCTTTCTCTTCTTCGGGCAGCTGGGCGCCGATCTGCACGGTCTTCGTCCGGTCAGCCCCGAGCTGGCAGGGAAGCAAGCGTTCGACCGGGCCTCCCGTAGGGTTATGGGCCCTTTGGTCGAGCTCGTCTTCTCTGGAGCCCTCCTCGGGCACCCAGGCCCTGGGGAGGGTTTGGAAACAGTGCTGCACTAGCTGAGGTGTACCCCTCATCTCCTCCACGCCGCAAGGGGTCAGGAATTGTACGAGCAGCCTCTTGGTAGAGACGACGACGTCGAGAAGATTGAGCCCAGGTCGGCCCAGAATTATGTTGTAAGGCGAAGGGAGCCTGACAACCGTGAACGTCATCATGACGGTGCTCTGCCGAGGTGGGGTCCCGGCAGTGACTAGGAGAGTGATTTCTCCCTCCACCCTTGCGGAGTCTCCCATGAAACCAACAAGGGGGGTATATACAGGCTTGAGTTGAGTTGAGAAGAGTTCATCCTGGAGAAAGCATCGTAGAAAAGTACATCCGTGGAGCTTCCATTATCTACCATTATGCTCTTTACAGGATGCTTTGCGATCATCATCTCAACGACCATAGCATCATTATTTATATTTCTCCCTGTCCTCTCCCTCCCTCATAAAGGGGAGTACATTCTCAGAGTCCCCAGCCCCCCGGGTCCTCTTGGATGCGCGCTCAGCTCCCTAGGAGATCATGCCTACCGGCTTCTCGGTGGGGCGGTTGTCGATGGCTGGAGCTGGCGGGAGAGCAACGAGCGCCTGGGACTCTGGTCGAGTTCTGCCCCCCACATATTTTCCGAGGTAGCCCCTCTTGATGAGCTCTTCGATCTCTCACTTGAGATTGCATCATTCCTCGGTGTCGTGGCTGTGGTCACGGTGGAAGCGGCAGTACTTCATCTTATCCCGGGTGAAGGATGGCTTCAACGGTGGGGGACGCCTCAAATAGGTCTCGCCCTCGATCTCCATGAGGATCTTCATCCTTGGGGCAAGAAGGGGAGTGAAGTTTCCTTGAGAGACAGGAGTGTTCCTTGGCCTTAGTGCTGGTCAGGAGTTCTGAGATGGCAGTCCCGGCTTCCGTGCCCCAGGTGCCTCAGCGGGTGTCGGCCCCTTCAGCGACTTTCCATCGAGCTCCCGCCTCGTATGATCCACCTCCTCGGCGTGGATGTACTTATGAGCCCAGAAGAGCAGCTCGGCATAGGTCTTTAGGGGCTTCTTATCAAGCGAGTAGGTTAGGCGGGAAGTCTTGACCCCTCGCTTTAGGGCCAACATTGCAACCAGCTCCTTCAGGCTGTAGATCTCCAAGGCAGTGGCCTTGAAGCGGGCCATGTAGTCCCGCAGCGGCTCACGGTGTTGCCTGATGGAGAAGAGGCTGTCTGCCTCACGTGGCATCTTCTGACATGCGTCAAAATGATCTACGAACTTCTGCCCCAGCTGGGTGAAGGAATTGATGCTTTCCGGCTCAAGATGGGTGAACCATACCCGAGCTGCCTTCCGAAGGGTAGCAGGGAATGCGATGCACAAGAGAGCGTCAGTGGCCCCCTGGACCCTCATGAGGGCCATAACTTTCTAGGTGGTCCAGGGGTCGGTGGTCCCCTCGTAAGGATCCACCTGCGGCATGCGGAATCAACGGGGAATCGGCTCAGCCTGGATCACCTGGGAGAATGGGGGGCAGGCGTCATAGCCCGCTGGCTCACTAGTGGAGCCAGGAAAGTTGGCGAACTGGCGGGCAAACTTCGCCAGCTTGCGGTCATGCTCCTCCAAGCACTTCTCCGCCATACGCCTGATGGCTTTGTCTGTGGACCCCTTCGCTGAGAGGGGTGGGGAAGGTGACGCGAACGCGCAGCGCCCATGGAGAGGAGCT
Source organism: Areca catechu (assembly GCA_021397845.1). Taxonomy (NCBI): domain Eukaryota; kingdom Viridiplantae; phylum Streptophyta; class Magnoliopsida; order Arecales; family Arecaceae; genus Areca; species Areca catechu. Next base: position 67,571,789 of record CM038049.1, on the reverse strand, counting down.
TTGCCCCTCCTATCTTGGCAGGGTTGGGTGCCCCACGGTCAAGGTGCGGTGAGCAGCTTTCTTCATTAGTAGAGCTGGCCCACCGTCGCTTCATTGGGGCCTGATGGGTATCCCGAGGGTCTGTAACTGCCCGCAGCTACGAAGGCCTTCCGCAGAAGGAACGCAGGCTATCGCGGGGTACCACGGCGTGGGCCACGGGGGTTTCCGGCTGCTGGGGGTAGTCAGAGACTGATGCTGGTACTGATGCTGGAGCTGGCGCACTGCTGCAGTGAGAGTGTGCATCTGCTGGGCAAGTGCGGTCAGCTGGGTCTCTAGTGGGGGTGGTTGAACTAGGGCAGGTAGCTCCGTCTCCGATCCGTGCGGGTTCTCATGGGAAGGGGATGCCTCCGCACGGTCGGGAGACTCTCCCCTAGCCTGGGTGGTCACCATCCTCCCGATGGACTGGCTAAGCGGGGCCTGAACTGGATCAAGTGTTGTTCTGATGGCCCCTACCTAGCGCGCCAATCTATTACCACTCAGATCGCTGTGGCCCATAGCTACTGGTGGCATCGGGTATTCCGCGTTTGCCCGTGGGAGATGCCTCCGGTGCCTCGGGACCTGCAAGAAAGTCAACGTCGGTGATCCGGGCCGAGGATTCCGGCGAGGGCACTCCGACGGTCAAGTCAGTGACGATCCAGGAGAACAGATCCTCCTGGTCGAGCCCCTCTGGATGAGCTCCATGCTAGGAGGAGTAAGTGGAGTGTATGAGAGTGTGAGTGTGAGTTGGGGGATGTGGTGGCCGAGGTGGTCTTGCCCTCCTGTCTGGCCTCTCCCCCTTCTTCTCTTTCTCTTTGTGGTGGTTGTGTTGTTGGAAAAATTGGTCCCTCTCCTCTTGAGAGAATGTTGTTATGTTGCAATATGAGTGCTGTTACCTCCTTTGCTTACTCTGACCGAGTTTTCTACTTGGCTTGCCTCGAGGTTCTCTCGTGCTGTCAGACGGATATGACGAGGTATCGTGCCGTAGATAGGATGCCTTCTTTATTGGATAGATGGGGAAGCTTCTACATGCCTCTGACATTACTTCTGTTTGCCCTTTCTGGAAGCCTGGCAGGATCTCGACTGTTGTGCCGCCACTCTCAGGAACTGTGCTCCTTGGTGGGGTCTTTTCTCCGGTTGTACGGCAGGTCGATGGAGGGCATGGTGCCTTGATGTGAGCTTCCTTTCTTTCTGGTGTGAATGGCGGGTGTTGTCGTACGGTCCTCGGGGGGCCCGCCACCGTCTTCAGGAGGGGTCGTGCTGCTCCCTTAGTGGTTGGTGCCGATCGATCTGAGCTGGGGCTGAGTGGAAGATGGGGCCCACTTGTAGGGGACCCGCCTCGCGGTGGCTCGGCTGTGCGGAGGGAGGGCCGAGCTCGGCTCCGGGCCAAGGGGGCCCAGCTTTGACCGAGCTCGGGCTGGCAGAGGTGGACGAGATGCGTCCAGTCCAGGGGACCCGGCCTTGAAGGGGCTCCATGTGGCGGAGGAGGCTTGAGCTCAGCTCCAGGCCACAGGGCCCGACATCGGGCTCGAAAGGTCTACCTCTGGTGGGGTTTGAGCTCAGCTCCGACCTAGGCGTCCTGACCTGGCGGGGACCGACCTGGCGGAGGATGGAACCCGGCTTCGACGGGGGCCCTGTTGAGATTGGGGAGCTCAGTCCAGCGAAGGGGCCCATGGTGGGAATCCAGCGCGGCGTCTGATGAGGGCTCCACGTCAGGCTCCTTGCTCTACGTTAGCGATCCGGTCACATCAGTGGCCATGCTTGAGATCCCCGATCTCAACGAGTACGTGGCCATGTCAGCACTGAAGAAGGGGCTTCGTACCTCCAAGCTTACCTTTTTCTTGGATAAGAAGTTTCCTAAAAGCTATGCTGAGCTCTTGTCAAGGGCTCAGAAATATGCCGATGCCGAAGGGCAAGCGGCAAATCGATGACTGATTGAAGGAAAACCCCCTTCAAAAAAGAAGAATAACAGGGGACAAGGTCCCCAAACTTCCAATAACAACGATAGCAAATATATAGACCGCCAAAGAAGTCCTCCCAGGCCTAGAGCTTCGGGAGGAAGATTCGACTCCTACACCCCCCTCAATCTCCCTCGAGAGAAGATCCTCATGGAGATAGAGAAGGAGAATTATCTCCAACGGCCCCATCCCATGAAGGCCTCATCTTCCGTAAGGAACAGGATAAATACTGCCGATTCCACCGGGACCACGGCCACAACATTGAAGAGTGCATCCAGCTGAAGGATGCAATTGAGGATCTCATCAAGAGAGGATACTTGGGATGGTACATCGGTCGCCAAGGACCTTGGTCGGAAGCAACTGTTCCCCAGCCACCTCCCAAAGAGGCTGAATTGCCAAATCAAAGGCCACCAATGGAGGTGTAGGGATGATACACCGACCCACCGACTGGAGAAGGGATGAGGACGACGCTCCAAAGCGACTTAAAGACAACAACTCTATCCTCTTCTCCGACGATGACCTTGTGGGAGTTCGGCTCCACATGATGATCCCCTTGTAATCTCGGCCGTAGAGGCCAATTATGATGTACAGCGAATCCTTGTTGATAATGGAAATTCGACTGATGTCTTGATGTACGATGCATTCTCTAAAATGTGTTTGCCTAGACATCAACTACGAAGATCCCCCATACCGCTCTCCAGTTTTGGGGGCAACCAAGTTTATGCCGAGGGAGAAATAGTGTTGCCTGTAACCCTTGGCACTGAACCTCGACAAAAGACACTGCCAATCAACTTCACGATGGTCCAAATCCTCTCAGCATACAACATTATTCTGGGGCGGCCTGCCCTTGAACAAATTCTGAACCGTGATCTCCTCTCATTATCTTTTGGTGCGCTTCCCCACCATGAATGGTGTCGGAGAAGTTAGAGGAAACCAGAGGACAGCACGGCAGTGCCTGATGATCGAAGATAGGCATTTCAATGATTCGACAACTCCATATCAGCTTGATCCGAGGGACGCATCCACAAACCTTGGTGAGCCCATGGAGAGGACCATCCCAGTACCTTTGATGGAGGAAGATCCCTCCAGAGTTGTGCAGATCGGGAGCACGCTTGATGAGGAAACCAGAACGGAGTTTATCCATTTCCTCAGAGACAACGCCGACATCTTCACCTGGTCGGCTTCAGATATGCCAAGGATTCCTGCCAAAGTAATCACTCATCGGCTAGAAGTTATCCCTGGGTACAAACCAGTACGGCAGAAGAAAAGGAGCTTTGCTCTTGAAAGACAGCAAGTTATGGATGAAGAAGTTGGCAAGCTCCTTAAAGCAGGGTTCATCCGAGAGGCCCGCTACCTCGCGTGGTTGGCCAATGTGGTAATGGTCAAGAAAGCTAGTGGCAAGTGAAGGATCTGCATCGACTATACAGACATCAACAAGGCTTGCCCAAAAGATAGCTTCCCTCTCTCGAAGATTGATCAGCTGGTCGACGCCACTGCTGGCTACCAGTTGCTGAGCTTCATGGATGCTTTCTCCGGCTATAACCAAATTAGAATGGATCCACAAGATAAGGAGAAGACTGCTTTCATCACTGATAAGGGCCTATACTGCTACAAGATGATGCCATTCGACCTCAAGAATGCCGGAGCAACATTTCAAAGGCTGATCAACAAGGTATTCGAAAAGCAACTGGGGAGAAACATGGAGGCCTATGTTGATGACATGATCGTCAAGAGCCTCCTCCGGAAAGACCACATCCGCAACTTGGAGGAATCATTCAGTGCTCTATGGCGCTACCGCATGAAGCTAAACCCGGCAAAGTGTGCCTTTGGGATCACTTCAGGCAAGTTCTTGGACTTCCTTGTCACCAAACAAGGGATTGAGGCGAACCCTGAGAAAATTCAAGCTTTGAAAGATATGCGACATCCCTCCTGCAAAAAGGAAGTCCAGCAGTTGACAGGGAGAATTGCCTCCCTTAGCAGATTCATTTCTCGGTCAGCCGAGAAATGCCTTCCGTTCTTCAAGGTACTCCGACAGACAAAGGGCTTTCAATGGTCCGAAGACTGTCGCACTGCCTTTGAGGAGCTGAAGAAGTACCTGGAGATCCCGCCATTGCTCTCCAAGCCATAAAAAGGCTAGGTCCTCTACCTATATCTTTCTACTTCAGATGAAGCAATAAGTTTAGTTCTTGTCCGGAGAGATAAAGATGGATCCCACAAGCCGATCTACTATATCAGCAAGGTCCTGCATGATGCTAAGACGCGATATGCAAGGATACAGAAGCTGATCTACTCTTTGATGGTTGCGGCAAAACGACTACGGCCATATTTCAATGTCCACGCTATTGTGGTGCTAACCGATCAACCTCTTAAGGTCGTTCTCCAATCTCCAGACACTTCTGGAAGGATAGCCAAGTGGGCTGTGAAGCTAAGTGAATTTGACATCAGCTTCCAGCCTCGAATGTCTATGAAGGCCCAGGTGCTCTCCGATTTTTGGCTGAGTGTACTTGAAAATCCGAAGATGAAGCATCTTCGGTAGAAGACAAAGTTCCAAAGGAGACGAAGTCCGTCTGGGTACTTCATGTGGACGGAGCTTCCAATGCTACTGGATGCGGGGCTGGACTCATGTTGGCCGAACCTGATGGCCACAGCATAGAGTACGCACTCCGGTTCTCCTTCCATGCCTCTAATAACCAGGCCGAATACGAGGCCTTGCTCGCCAGACTTCGGATCGCCAAGGATCTGGGAGTCCAGAAACTTCGAGCCATCTCAGACTCCTAGTTGGTTGTGAATCAAGTTAGCGGAGAATATGCAGCAAAGGATCCAACCATGGTGCAATACCTGGAGAAGGTACGGGCTTTATCCTCCCAACGAAAATATTTTGAGATCATCCATGTTCCACGATCAGAGAACTCCCAGGCGGATATACTGTCTCGACTGGCAACTATGGCATCGAAATCTCTCGGGCACACTTTTGTTGAACATCTTGAAACTCCAAGCATAGCCGAAGAGGCTACGGAGGTGTACCAGATCGACGCTGAGCCAAGCTGGATGGATCCCATCATCAAGTTCCTGAATGAGGGAGAGCTACCAGAAGATAAGGCAGAGGCCAAGAAGATTCATTGGATGGCATCTCAATACGTTATCTTAGACGGAACCCACTACAAAAGATCGTTCTCTCAGACACTGCTAAAATGCTTAGGACCCGCAGATGCAGATTATGCTCTGAGAGAGGTCCATGAGGGCATATACGGTGATCACTTGGGAGGCAGATCTCTGGCGTACAAGATCATTCGACAGGGGTATTACTGGCCCTCTATCTAGAAGGACTCGGCTGATTTCGTGCGAAAGTGCGACTAGTGCCAGAGGTACGCCAATGTACAGAGACAGCCTGCGAGTCACCTGACTCAACTGGTAGCCCCATGGCCTTTTGTCCAGTGGGGAATGGACATTCTTGGCCCATTCCCGCCAGCATCAGGGCAAAGAAAGTTCCTCTTAGTGGCCATCGACTACTTCACGAAGTGGGTAGAAGCCAAACCACTGGCCCGGATTACAGAAGGCAAGGTGAAGAATTTGTAAAAAATTCTATCATATTCAGGTTCGGCATCCCACACGTCATCATCATGAACAACGGGAGACAGTTCGACAATCCGAAGTTCAAGGACTTCTACGCTCGGCATCATATCCAGCATCGGCTGACATCCGTTGCTCATCCACAGTCCAACGGAGAAGCTAAAGTCACTAACTGGACCATTCTCCATGATCTGAAGACAAGGTTGAACGCCGCCAAAGGGCTTTGGGCCGAAGAACTGACCTTCGTTCTCTGGGCATACTGAACTACCCTGAGAACGGCCACCGCGCGAGTCTCCGTTCAACCTGGCATACGGTACCGAAGCCGTGCTACCTATTGAATTCTCCCTACAGTCCCTGAGAATTGACAACTATGAAGAGCCTGAGAACTCCGATTGAAGAAGTATTGATCTAGACTTGTTATCAAGCACCAGGCTCCAGGCCCAGATAAGGATGGCTGCATACTAGCAAAAGGTCGCCAAATACTACAACTCAAGGATGAAAGAGCAAACTTTCCGCACGGGGGACATGGTGTTGCGAAGGATAGAGGTATCCAGGCCAACGGAACAGGGTAAACTCTCCCCCAACTGAGAAGGCCCGTATCAAGTCGAAGAAGTCATTCGACCATGAACATATCGACTCAAAACCCTGGAGGAGAAGACCCTATCCTGGCCATGGAATGTACAAAACCTTCACAAATACTATCAATAAATGAGTTCCTAAAATTCCTGTGCAAAGCTACTCAACCCTGCTTAACTCAGAACGGCTAGTTGCATCGACTGAACGACAACAGCCTGAGTGACCCGATTTGAAAAATCGATCAACTGCACAAAGGAGAGTCTGATCCACTCACCTTATCGGTATGCCCGACGAGTGCAATGGATGGCCTAACCAGGCCACCAAGAAGATCAAAGGCGCAGGGATGGTTTTCGCAACCTACCCTACGGTGAATCTGAAGATGCACCAAGGCAGGCCTGAACAGCCTACCTTAATCACGACAGAAGTGCACTGGGACAGTGTAAACACTCTACCCTACGGTAAATCCGAAAACGTGCCTAAAAGGATCACTGTCGTCCTCTCTATCGATAACGGACATTCCAAGAACGGTCCAACCGACCTCATTTCTTCCCTATAGACCGAAAGTGGTCTGCGAAGTCTACATTTCAGACAAAGAAATGATACAACATATCGCAAAAAATGCAAGGGAAGAGGTAACAGAAAGGCACTTCATTTCTTTTTTCAATTTTTTGTACAAAAAAAGAAAGAAAAAAGAAAGAAAAAACTCTCAAAAAGAGAGAACGAGAAAAGAGAAAGAAACACTCATAAAGATATATATATATATATATATATAAGAGTAGCATCGGAAAGATGTGGAAAATTTTCAATAACCCCTCGCCGGGTTTTTCCGTACCGGTAGGGAGAGATCTAGAGGGACGACAAAGGGCTCCCGTGGTTCCCGTCCAAACCAGAATTCCTCATCGGAGTCGAAATCAAATTCATGTCTGGGAAAGGGAACGGAGGGCTTGATGTTGTCCAGGCCCTTCAAGTTATAAAACTTGAAGGCCTTCCTCCTGCATTCCCGGAACCCCTGATGGAAGGAGTCCAGAGCCGCCTCGGTGACTTCCTCCTTGAAGGCAGCAGAAGCCCTGAAATCTGAGACGGCGTTCGCCGCCTCTCTCCTTGCTTCCTCCACCTCCGTGGTTGCCATCGCGACCTGGGCCCGGGCCTCTCTCAGTTGGCCTCCAACAGGCGAACCCTCTTTTCAAGACGGTCCACGAGAGGCTCCTCATCATTGTCACCCGGCCCAAAGGACTCCGGACTTCTCTTCCTTTTTGGATCAACGGCCCTTCTTTTTGCGGCTCGATAGAGTTCAGAAGTGCTGAACCACATTTTTAATGGAAGGAAGCAGTTTGCAAAAACGATGGCCATTGACAGCAGAAGGCAGGGCCCTATTTATAGAGACCCTGCACCCACGACCAACTGCAGGGAGGCATGCTCCACGTCCTTTCCCGGCCGCGTCAGAAGGCGCCACGTGTTCGAGCGATGCTTCGAGAACCAGAAAGTCACTCGGAAGCCATCCCCAGGACAACAACTGTTATCGCTTCGAATCCGGAGAAATCCTCATCGTGCGACGGCAACATTAATGGCTCCTTTTTGGAAAAGGAAGACCTGACGGCACACAGGGTGTAAGAAATCGCGACTGTACGAATATCAACGTGCCACGTGGACAACAAAGATTATAATCAACTTTCCCTAATCGCTGGCTGACGGGGAGTTGACGCTTGTCCGCCCCAACAGACAAATTTAATATCAAAAGAAAGGTGACACCGGCCTGACCAGTCGTAGACGGTCTTCAGCAACAAAGTTCTGATCCGTTCCAGAGTTCATCTTCAACTATCAACTAAACGGCATTCGGCCATGATTGTTCGACTAAGCAGAAGAAAGAACGGTAAAACCAATTCAAGCTATGTATGAAGCATAACATTGTGTATGCAACGAAAGAAGAATTCATTCCAAAATCTGGAGAAATTATCATACAAAATCCATTGATGATACAAAGGAGAAAAAAAAAAAATACATTCGAAGCGACTCGAATTACTCAACATTGACAGGAGGAGACTCTACACCACAGGACTGAAGTAACTTCTCAACCTGTTCTGAGAAGACCTCGTCAATCTGGGCTGGGACCGGAGAACCTTCGGGTTGGACTCCTCCAGCCTGAGCTTCTTCCTGGATCAAAATCGGAATTGGGGTCACCTTCAGATTTTCGACTGAGGTAGCAGCCTCCACATCTGGACATGGCACCTCCCGGCCTTTACTACGGCTTCGGCCTCCTCCACTTCCTCTTCTTCTTCTCCAGCTATATCGAAGGGAGGAATACCGGAAAGGTCGAGTTGAGGGAAGGCCTCCTTTATCATGGAGAGTCCGTCGTTAAAGCCGTGCTGGTAGCCATACAAAGATGCTTCATTGATCTCCACCTGAAATTGTGAGGATGCTCTGAAGTCTGTCACAGCATCGTCTACCCGCTTCCTCAAAGAAACAGACTCCCTCTTGGTAGCTTCGGACTCCAGGATCGCCTCTTCGGCCCTCCTGGAAGCTTCCTCCACCATCTTGGTCAGGTTTTCTATCTTCTCCCGATCCTCCCTAGCAGCCTGCTCTAGGGAGTCGATTTGTTTCCTGCTCTTCTCCACCCTGCCTCCTGTCCTGCCATTGTCAGATGGGCACTTTTCAGTTTGCCCTTCAGTTCGCGAACTTCATTGTTCACCCAGACAAGGCGGTCCTCCATAGACTACCTCAGCTCTTCGGCAACTTCCTTTGCAGCTCTCGCAGTATGAAGCTCCTCCTTGAGACCATGGATGAGGCTGTCGACGTTCCCCAGGCCCTCCTCCATGAAGGTAAGGTCGTAGACCAACTGCATCAAAAGTGGGGGGTCATGAACCGAACAACTCTCAGGACAAAGGGAACGACAAAGAGAACGATGAGGATCATACCTGTTACAGAGCGGAGAAGGCAGAATCGGACACCCTAGGAAGGTTCCGATTTTGAAGAACCACCAAGTCATGAGGCAGCAGCATACCCTTCAATGCCTGCCTGGCTACGGCCGGGACCGGCAGTCCCCCCGTAGGTGAAAGCTCCGAGGAATTCATCGAACGACCTTCAGCTGAAGAAGCCCCGTGGGCGAACTCCCCCTCGACTTGCCATGCTTTGCCCCTATCAACTGCATGGGGGCAAAACGGTGGCACATTCACTCCCTGAGGTGGACTCTCCGTTGTGCAAACCGGGGAGGTGTCGCCGGAGGAGTTTCAACTGGGCAGGGTCTTGACCGAGCCCCTTCCACGGCTACTGCGTCTTCCCTTGAGGTGCCCTGGAAAGACGAAGTACTTTGGTCCCCCTCGGGGCCATCCCTTCGAGCCCTCTTCCGAACTGCAGACCTGGTGAGAGGGGCCTACGCTACCCTCTTCTCCGAAGTCTGACGGAGCCAGCTCACACCGGGCTTCATCCCACCACCTACAAGTAAAAGAGTCCACTTCAATTAACTGAGCCACAATGAAATCGGGAAAGGGGAACAGAAATCCCCATTGCTATACCTAATGAGGGGAATCTGCTAATTCTCGCTCGATGGAGATTTCTGAAGTCTGTCACAGCATCGTCTACCCGCTTCCTCAAAGAAACAGACTCCCTCTTGGTAGCTTCGGACTCCAGGATCGCCTCTTCGGCCCTCCTGGAAGCTTCCTCCACCATCTTGGTCAGGTTTCTATCTTCTCCCGATCCTCCCTAGCAGCCTGCTCTAGGGAGTCGATTTGTTTCCTGCTCCTTCTCCACCCTGCCTCCTGTCCTGCCATTGTCAGATGGGCACTTTTCAGTTTGCCCTTCAGTTCGCGAACTTCATTGTTCACCCAGACAAGGCGGTCCTCCATAGACTACCTCAGCTCTTCGGCAACTTCCTTTGCAGCTCTCGCAGTATGAAGCTCCTCCTTGAGACCATGGATGAGGCTGTCGACGTTCCCCAGGCCCTCCTCCATGAAGGTAAGGTCGTAGACCAACTGCATCAAAAGTGGGGGGTCATGAACCGAACAACTCTCAGGACAAAGGGAACGACAAAGAGAACGATGAGGATCATACCTGTTACAGAGCGGAGAAGGCAGAATCGGACACCCTAGGAAGGTTCCGATTTTGAAGAACCACCAAGTCATGAGGCAGCAGCATACCCTTCAATGCCTGCCTGGCTACGGCCGGGACCGGCAGTCCCCCCGTAGGTGAAAGCTCCGAGGAATTCATCGAACGACCTTCAGCTGAAGAAGCCCCGTGGGCGAACTCCCCCTCGACTTGCCATGCTTTGCCCCTATCAACTGCATGGGGGCAAAACGGTGGCACATTCACTCCCTGAGGTGGACTCTCCGTTGTGCAAACCGGGGAGGTGTCGCCGGAGGAGTTTCAACTGGGCAGGGTCTTGACCGAGCCCCTTCCACGGCTACTGCGTCTTCCCTTGAGGTGCCCTGGAAAGACGAAGTACTTTGGTCCCCCTCGGGGCCATCCCTTCGAGCCCTCTTCCGAACTGCAGACCTGGTGAGAGGGGCCTACGCTACCCTCTTCTCCGAAGTCTGACGGAGCCAGCTCACACCGGGCTTCATCCCACCACCTACAAGTAAAAGAGTCCACTTCAATTAACTGAGCCACAATGAAATCGGGAAAGGGGAACAGAAATCCCCATTGCTATACCTAATGAGGGGAATCTGCTAATTCTCGCTCGATGGAGATTTCTCTCCTCTAACAGTTCCCGGATGGGGGCAACTTTGGAGTTGACCAGAAGATCGTAATCCGACTGATCAGCCGCCAAGACCTTCTTCCCGTCATTGGCGGTTAGATGAGGCTTCTTCCACACAGTGTCGAAGCCCCACGGATCAAAAGACAACACAAACACGAAGACGGGTTTCCACCCGTGGATGGCGCTGGGCATGTCCTTGATGACCTTGTGGCATGATCTAGGGCCAATCACCCACCACCCATTGCTGTGGAAATCCCTCTTGAGAACAAAGAGGGCCGTGAATAAATTGGTCATAGGTTCTACATTTGCGATGCTGCACATGACCAGGAACCCACAGATGTTCCAGATGCTGTTTGGGGTCAAATGCGCCGGCACCACTTGGTACAAGCGGAAGATCTTGATGAAGAAGGGGTGCAGGGAAAACCGAAGACCAGCTTTCAGATGATCTTCGTATACGGCTAGATGCCCAGGGGGAGGTTTGTTCACTCATTCTTCGGGTGAGGGGAGAATGAAGGGGAACTCCTCGGGAATGCGATAGCGTTCCCAGAGAAGAGCCGCCTTACCCTGAGAAACTAAGCTAGGAATCGATTCCGGACCTACTATGTCACCGGCCCCCGAGGGCCCAACCTGTTTCCCTCGACTCTCTACGGTTTCTTCCATGACAAAAGAATGAAGCAAGGGAGCAGGAAGAAGATTCTACCTGCGAAATAAACTGGTAGTCCGGAACAAGTTAGACGAAGGATGAGACGAGGTTGAAGAAGCTTCCTTAGCCAGACCTTCGCCCTTCCCCAAAAGAAAAGCAAGGGTCTCTGAAGCCCTGCCATGGTTGATTTGACCCAAGGTTACCCTGGGAGGTAACCCGCCTTCAACTAACCGCCAGGATGAGGCGCACCCATCATCCAACGGACGGGAGAAAGCCGCCACAACCATCCAAATCTCAACCAACAGATTGGCTTAACCATCGTGCAACGGGAAAGGAAAGACGACCCCAAGGCCGCCCACTTTTTTCCTCTTCCCCAACTTGGGAGTGACAGCTTTCCACCATCTGATTCCCAGATCATGATGGACAGTCCAATCAGAGATCCCGTAATCATCCACTACATTGTCTCCCGGGAGGAAAATGACAAAGCACTAATACTCTCACTTCTCGAGGCAAATCTCTGCTTCGAAAACTGAGAGTAGGGGGGTAACTGTTAGGATATCCTGGTTCAGCTACGAACCGAACTCCGGCTCAACTGGACAAAGCCCTTTTCTCCGGACCACGGACCAGGAAAAAGGCCAGGCCAACTACAGGCAGCTTACTGCTTTTCACCGGACTATAACATCCGAAGGCCAGTCCTTCGGATAACGTCTTCGGCCTTAACCGAAGACCAAGTTTCTCATCGGCTCCCGAAGACACGCTCTTCGGTCCCTGCCATAGACATGATCTCCGACTCCAGGGGAAATACCAAGTCTTCGGCCTATGCAAGGGGAAACTCGAAGATTGGAACACAATCTGGTCCAAATAGGCAACTGTAATCAATAGTTACAATCAGCATTCTCCATGCCATGATCATGGTGCGCAACTTCAGTTGCCACGCCTCCGATCTGGCCGGAACCGCTTAGTGACAACCCATGATCTCTAATCATGGGAGAAATTAACTTCCATGATCACCGGAAAAAGAGCGGGCCACAGGCCGGAGGCCTTCTTTTAAATAATGGTAAGAAGTATGGCTGGAAAGGTACGCACACATAGGCTCACACATATCCTAAGAGCTTTCTCTCATACTCTCAACACCCTTCCCCATTCTGTGGCTGAAATCCACCACTAACTTAGGCATCGGAGTATCCCCGCCGGAACAACTCCGGCAAGGGAGCTGTTTTGCAGGTGAACCAGGGAGCGGTCCTGCGACGCAGCGACTCCGACCGGCCGATTTAGGGACTCCATGCCAACAATATATATATATATATATATTTCATAAACTCTACTACAAGAGTATTTTTGGATTTTCTTAAAAAATAATTTCATATCAATCAAATATCAGTTAGAATAACACTGCATTAGTTATATTAAAATAATGATAAAATATTACATTTTCAACTAAATATAAATCTGGAATAACAAGAATGAATAGTTATTTTCCGAGAATTTTATTCCTGTTGCATGAAAAATTTTGGACATCCAAACACTTCCAAATTTTTGTTTGCCTTTATTCAATACCATATATTAAAAAACTAAATACATAAATACACAAAACAAGAAGAAAATAAAAGGCCTTACTGTCAGCAAAGTCTAAATCCAGAATTAAAATTACCAATCCATGGTTTAGAAATTAAAATTTACGTACATAAGGAATTCCTCCTGATTTTGTTATGGTGTGTTTTGTTGTATCGGTTTTTGAAAGAGGCTTGAGATGAAAGATGGCCATCCTTTGTCAAAGAGAGAAAAGGTGGTAGCGTAGTTGGTGGGCGCTTTACTCTTCGTCCCCCGATCACGGGTTCGAGATTTGAGTTTGTGGGTTACTCGATTAAATCCAGAAATTTTTTCTAGGATACGAGGATGAGCGTTCAACTCTGGCGCTTTAATGGTATCAGCCTGACATACTCATCTTCAGGTGAAAAGGATACGCGGACTAAATTACAGCCCGAATCGAACATGGGCTGATAGGTTGGGAGCCCAGTGAGAGCAACTACAACGGGATTTACCTTTCCCTCTCTTTTTTCTATCAAAAAGAAAGAAAAAAAAGAAAGAGAGGGAGGAAAGAATAACTAAACATACAGCTAAAAATCTTGAGATGAACCGTGGCCATCCATTGTCAAAGGGAGAAAAAGGTAAAAAAAAGATGCTGATAATTTTTTTTCTTATGAAACGTAATTTGTTGCTTCTCTCTCTACCCACACCGTGTTTGATTGTTGATCAACTTATTCCATTGCTCTGGCAGTAGAGTGCATTAATTCAGCACTGTAAATACAACCAACCAAGTTCTTGTTGGGCACAACCAATATATTGATCTCAACCAGTGACAACCATAGCCATCACTTCGTCTAAAAGGCTTCCTCTCTTGATCCTTGAGTGCATGAGAAGCTACATGGCATGGAATTTCCGCTGAAACTGGACTGATCTAGTCTAAAATTAGATCAGATTTTGGATCATATTTTAAAAATTTTTGAATCGAATTCGGACATTCGTTTGGCCCAAAAATTAAATGGACTCTATTTTATAGCCCGAAGTCTAGCCCGATATACTTAAAATTTGGTCCGAAACTCGAACCGATTTCGGATCTGCCCAAAATATATTGAGCTGGTTCAGTCCAATTTCAAATAATGAATTTTGGGCCGATCCAGTTTCAATCCTATGCGGAAGGAACCGAGCTATATATTCACATGTCCAGCCTATAAGAATTCTTGGTTGGACTATTGGAACAAAAAGAGTGGTCTTTAGAGGTGGGTTTGACCCATGATAATGATCAATAATTACAACAAGTGGTAGCCTTATCGAGTAGAGAGCGTAGGTATATGAAAAGGTAACTTGGGCAGTCTTAGGTTTATTCCTTGCTGGACTAGGATTTTTTTTTTTTTTACTTTTACTTTGAAAAAATACTTGGATGGGGCAAGGTCAAAGTCTTGAGGAATAACACCACTTCAACCCCAGAAAGAAAGAGATCATATTCTATATTTTCATTTTTCAAATTTAAATTCTGCATATTTATCTATTTATTTTAATTTCCATGCATAGCTGGATTGGATATGATGTTTATCAATCAATTTCTTCCTTTTTAACAACTTATCTTTCCATTCGTATTGATTAGCTAATCTATGATATGGAATTAAACTATGCATTTTAGCAAAATCCAAATCCTTAAAAACTTCAATAATGAATGTGTTTTCTCCTTTTTTTTTTCAACCTGATGAGGTGATTGAAAGACAAGCATTCCAGAAAACTTGCTGGCTAATAGAGAAGGATGACAGGTCTAGCTCATGGCTTAGGTTGAGTACAAGCATGCCAATGGCATTAGACAAACTGGGAAGGGAATTAATAAAAAAAATGATGACCAGTGACGTTTAAGAATTTTCACTATCATTATGTCTATTTATATATAAGAAGGAAAGATAGACTCTAGCCAAGAGTATAATTACTCTACCACTGCTACCGGTAACTTAGAATCCAATGGAGAAGCTAACAAGAAGAAATTTTAAGGTAAAGATAAAAATAAAAATAACTCAAAGATAAATTAATTTTGTTGATAGACAAAAAGATCTACTATCGAAACTGAAAGCAAGGCCAGACCTGTCAAAATGGGTCAAGCACATGGGCTAGCTCATTTGACCCTATAAATAGGCCAGGCGGGTTGAAAAAAATTTGGTCCATTTGTATAAGTGGGCTTTTTCGCCCGGCTCTTGTAGCCCATGGGCTTAACAAGATTAGGGCCGGGCCAGCCCATGGGCCAAGAATTTTTTTTTAAAAATATATTAAAATTAAAAGATTCAAAACAGAAAATGGCAAACAGGTTATGGGTTATCAGGTCTACTTATCAGAGTAAACCACGGTCCATGTTAAATTAAAGTTTAAAATTTTAAACTTAAAACGGGAAGATATTTGATTTTTTTTTCCCAATCTTCCATGTCGTTCCCACTTCCCTTCCCTGTGCGCAGTGTTCGGCTGTTCCCATTCCCATTTCCAATTCAATACGATGATACTCGATAGTTCCGGGCTTCCGACGATTCAAACTTCTTCCGAATTTCCGATTCTTTGGGAGTTTGGGACCTGCCGACCGGGACTTTGCTGCTACTCTACTCTCCTATTCCGGCGGAGAAAGGAACAGCCGATGACGCCGGTGGAGAAAGGAATAGCCGATGACGCCGGTGGTGATGCCAACTCTTTTGCGACGTCGATAGCCATCATCGTGCTGCTATTGGTGAACCAGAGCTTCTTCCATGCTGAGGTGAGAGCTACATACTTATATGATTTCAATGCCCACGGTCCTAGCTTTAGCCCACGGTCCTAGCCTACGGCCCTAGCCCACGGCCCATATAGAGGGCTGGCCCGGCCCTAGCCCACGACCCATATAGGGTCGAGCCAGGTTAGATTTTTTTAGCCCATTATGCAAGTGGGTCTAGTTCGGTCCGGCCCATAAAATGCAAGCCCATATGGGTTAGGGCCGGGCCGGACCGGGCCAGCCCATATTGACAGCTCTAAGCAAGGGATTCAAAAGATAAAATGCAACAAATTTAAAAAAAATGTAAATGACAAAGGTAACAATAAATTAAAATTAATGATAAGGCCCGGTTATCCAAGTGGTGAAGGGCCTTTGTTTTGTTTTTTTTTTTTTGATAGAAGAAAGGGTAGGGGGTTTTATCCCGGTGTAGCACTCCATTCTGGTCCCCAGCCTGCTAGGCCTTTGTTCGATGCAGGCCATAATTTTTTCGTACCTTCCCATCCTCCGGGATTTGCCCGAGCGGGTGAGTATGTTAGCCTAGCCCCTTTACGACGTCGGAGTTACAGCTGGTCCACCTCCCAGTCACGTGTATCCAGAAATTTTGAAATTTTAATTGAGTCATTCACGGGATCATTCCTTGAACCCGTGACCAGGTAAAGAAAGAGCCAAGTCTTAACCAACCGCACTACCCCGTAGAGATAAAGAGCCTTTGTTCAAATTATAATTTAATATCTAAATGACTCCCATTAACTGCTGGAACATGTGTCACTTAACTATTGATACTTGTCATCATAGGTTTGCACCACATGCATCCAAACATAACCCTATTTAGTTCGAAGTTCAAATTATACATCCCTAATAAAATTATTATTGACCATTATAATGGTTATTGTTGCTAGATCTGGTGATGGATCTTACCGGCGGAAGATCCTTGAGGTCAACGGTGAAGTAATGGCCGGAGACATTGTGGACACCCGTCAAGGACATTGACGCCTTTACGGGGAGGAGCTCGCCGGTGGCTCGGCCTCTCCACGATCGATCTTCCCCCTCCACGGTAGGATCGACGACCATAAGTGTTGGATTGGCACCCTCAGCAACCGCTGTGTGTTGTAGGATGAAGGAGGCGCACCCCCGGCGGAGTGGCCATCCGGTGACGCGATCGATGTCGAGAAGCCCGTTGGCCTTCTTGGTGGCAGAGATCAGTGGCGGCAATGACGGCGTAGCTAGGGAGCTGGACGACAAGCTTGGCTCCTCGTTGGCTCACAGGATCTTCGGCTTCTGGTTGCCGGTACACCCATCTCGTGCGCTGTTGCCGGATTCCGCCGGAGGGTCTCAACGACTACAGCGGTGGTGACTGTTGGCATCCTCCTTATCACCGGAGTAGTCCAAGTTTGCTCCTTCCTATTCTGTCTTCCTCTTTTTTTTTTTTTGCTCACGAGCTTGGATCTGGGGAGGAAGGCTTGATGGAGCCGTATCATCCTTCCTGTCGCCTTCCTCATCTTGGTCCGGCGACCGTTCAACTCTGCATCCATAATCTTCCATCTGGTGCGATTTGTCACCAGATCTTTCACCGGCGAGATCCGCCACCAAATTTGCCGCCAGTGAGATCCACCATCAGATCTGGCAGTGGGAGAGTACCACGGTCGCTTGCCTACCCATCCGAGGTCACACCCATTTCTCTTTTTTTTTTTTTGAATTCTCCTTTTCAAGGGAGGATCGAGCCCCTTCCTGGCGTGCCAATCTGTTGCCGCCAAATCACCCACAGTTGATGTCGAGCATCTTGCTCACGCTTCTGATCCTGCTCCTGGGCGTGGATTGGACACCTGCAAAAGATCCCGGACCGGATTTTCGGGCGGGGGACACTTCGATGCTCAAGTCAGGGCGGTCTAGGCATCAACAGAATGGAGAATTCAAGAATAGCATAGATGGAAAAGGGAGTGAGTAGAGTGGAATGGCCTTAGATCTTGCTTACCCTTAGAGTGCCCCTCTTATCCTATTTATAGAGGTTGTAATAACTATATGGTTGAAGTGGTTGTAACCAAATAACCAAATATGGTTGTAACCGAATAATCGAATAACCGAATGTGGTTATAACTAAATAACAGAATAACTGAAGTGGTTGTAATCGAATAACATAATAATCGAAGTGGTTGTAATAGAATAACCGAAGTGGTTGGCTTTAGTAGGCCTTAGTGGGCCTTTGGATATTTATGGGCCTTCATGGACTTTGGACCTTTATCAAGACTGGATGAGAGAGATATAACAGTTATAATGGCCACTAATGACATTGCATTTGAAAATGGTGGGCAATAATGCGAGAACAATGGCATTATCTATCTTTTTTTTCTTTGTATTGGATAAATAAAAAAGTGTTTTTTTTTTTTTTTTGATTGAACGATCAAAATTTAATAAAACAACTAGATATTGGAAAATGACATTTTTTTTTTTGGTTCAGAGAAAGACACGTTAAAAATAATGAGTGATATATTATAAGGGGTCAATAGATTACTAAAAAAATGTATTACAACAACCATAATATTTGCCTCTCTATTTTTTTTTTTTATTTTTATTTTTTATAGAATGAAAAAAGGAAAGGAGTCAAATCCCAGACGTGGCCATTCCCAAATGGTTCCCAACTCCAACTAAGAAATGCTTGATACACGGTGCATATTAATTTTTTGTAACAGTTTATCATCCAAAGATGAGTATATCAATTTAATTATCACTGACATTAATCGAGTAAATAAAATTTATTAAATATATTTTTAATTTTTCACTATCATCGATTAACAGAATCTCCAGGATTATTATATTTGCCTCTCGGGTACCTATGACACAATGATAAGGTAAATTATATATCTATGCAATACGTTCCACGAGGTTTTTTTTTTTTTTTTTACTTTCCAATAAAGAGGCGAGATTGCAAGCCGCGCGCTTACCCCTTCTACTGCCATGCAGACCCAACCCACCGTGTCCCGCTACGTCGCCGTCCTCCTACCACCCTCCCCCGACTTCCGCTTCACCCACTCCGGTCACGATCCTCTCCTTCCCGAGTGAAAAAAATAAAAATAATAATAATAATAAGAATAATAAATCTATGCAGGGAAATATCTTATCTTTTAATTTGTTTTTTTTTTTTTTCCTAATTTTTCTTTTATTTTATTTTTTGTCCACAGGAGTCTCAATCCCCAGTTTTTCTTTTGTTTTTTTCCATAGGAGTATCAATCAGGGAGGGTTTGGAGCGGCCGAGTAGATCTAAGCTTAGCAATTGGGTGGGAGGCTTGAAGAGGCCCGAATTGCAAGCTTAGACGGTGGCTAGGGTTTTGTGCTAGGTATCCGTATGCAAGAGTTTGGCATAAATAATTAAATATATTATGTTTTCTAAGCTTTTTTTCTAAGCTTTTTTCCGTCCATAGGTGGGTGGGACACTTTGGGATGGTGGTTAATTGGGATGCTTTGACGGTAGTTAGGATTTTGTGTAAATATTATATTTTAAAAGTTCAAAGGATATATCCATACCATAGGGCTTTTTTTTGTTGCCAATCATTTAGGTTTTGTTTGGATAGTCTTCGTTAAGGAAAGGGAAGAAAAGAAAGACGAAAAAAATAAAAGAGAAAGAAATGAAAGAATGGAAGAAAAGTGAAATATTATTCTTATTTGAATAGTCCTCGTAAGGGAAAGAAAATGAAAGCTTAGCTATTAGAAACTTTCCCTTCCTTCCTATTTCTTCCAAATTAGAAGGATTGAAAACTTAACTTAATCAAAAGGAGGGGAGGGAAAGGATGCTCCTTTCCCTTCCCTTATTTTTTTCTAAAAATTAATATTCAAACAAGAAAAAGGAAACCCTTCATTTCCTTCCTCTCTTGATCTCTCAATCCAAACAAGGCCTAAGAGGAAGTCTTGTGGACCTACCTGAAAGATATCCCGGGATCTTTTTAAGATAGTGTTCTTTTTTATTTTTATTTTTAATGTATTCATTCTAGATCTTTAGTTAAATGCTCCAACTTAAAACAAAAAAAAAAAAAAATCCATAGCTTTTCTGGCATGCCATGTATCGAGCTCCGGATCTTCCATTATTGTGTTTTTTTTTTTCTTCTCGGAACCTTAAGGGGGCGAGATGGCCTTTGTTCCATGAGGTTAGCTATCTTGCGGCCGCTATGATCCGGCCGAGTTACCACCTCCTCGTTGCCTTTCCTTATGTAAAGGAAAAAAAAAAAGGATGATGGACTATATTGGAAAAGGTTTTACCTCCAATTTTTTCATGGTTTTCCCCTGAATCAATCAAGTGAGAGGCTTGGAGTGGCTGAAAAACTTAGATGGTGGCAGAGGAGTTTGACTCAGGTGAGGCACCAAATATGGAAGTTGGAACGGTGGCCGTAGAGTTCTTTCCCTATTGGATGGTGTTGGAAATTGTAGTATTTCAACAATATAAAAGGTTTCTTTTTCCCTCCAAAACAAATTCCTTTTCCCTCCTCTTGAATTGGTACAAATGAAACATCTTTAGTCCCATATCGGATAATTTGTTTTCCATACTCCTCTTTATATAGAATATCATTCTTTTGAGTTGTTGAGTGATTCTAAGAGACTTTTTCGCACGCGCGAGCCGAGTCAAAATCAGTGCAATCTGATTCAGCTCGATTTCGGAACCCTTTAACCGGGCGCGTCGCACACGCGTGCGCGGTGCAAATCCATCCGAGACGTACTCTCGCGTATGCACGGAACGGTCGTTGTTTTTGGATACCGTGATATGTCGTCTCTTTCTTTACCGTTGATTGATACGTCGTATCATTGTTTTGATACGTCGTCTCTTTCTTTTTGCACCGTTGATTGATACGGTGGCATTGTGGCTGTATACGACATTCCAATACGTCGCGTCCGCATCCTTTTATGTTTTATAAATACTTCCGAAGACGCGGTGGTAAAATACAATCAAATCATTCATTCCTCTTCCTTCTCCTCTCTCGCTACTCTCCTTCAGGAACGGACGGATCTCTCTCGGTTGTTCATCGGGCTTCTACATTGGTGTGTGCACATCAGATTGAAGCCTTCTTGCTGTTGAATCCTGGAGGGTAGCCGTGTTGGGATCTTCTGCACCGAGACATTATCTCAGAGAGGCACGGATCTACTCTTAAGGACAGTGCTGTGATCGTCTGCACGCCTCAGCGACATATATCTGTCCAAGTTCTCCACATCAAATTCTTAAATCGGGTACCATCTAATCCAAATTCCTATATCTGTCCAAGTTCTACAATCTTAAGAGTAGATATGGATACCTTTATGGTTACTGCATCTAGAACTTTTTCTGATACCTCTAAAATTGAACAATTTAGTGGTTCCCATTACAAACGATGGCATGAAAAAATTCTCTCAGCCCTCGATCTTCACAACATTGCATTTGTTCTAACAGATCCTAAACCTACTAATGATGATGACCTTCTTAAATGGGAAAAGGCCAATAGGATTTGTAGACATACTATTCTAAGTACTTATCAAATGAATTATTTGATGTTATTATCCAATCCAATCAGCATCTAAGATTTGGGAAAGCTTGAACAAGAAATATATTCTTGCAGATGCAGGTACCCAAAAATTTGCTATAGGAAATTTTCTAGATTTTACTATGGTAGAAGATAAAGATGTGTCTTCACAAATTCATATTTTCCATGTCCTTATAGATGATCTTAAAAATGAAAATATAATTCTTCCTGACGTATTATTGCTGGATCTTTGATAGAAAAGTTACCTGAGTCATGGAAAGATTATAAATATAGCCTAAAACATAAAAGGAAGTCTTTATCCCTTGAAGAAGTGATTGTGCATATTAGAATAGAAGAACAAAATAGAGCCCGACGAAAAATAGAAAAGCATAAGGAAATGACTGCTAAAGCTATTCTAATAGAAAATCAAACTAGTATAGATAGATCTAAGGCATACAAGCCTAAATTCAAAAAACAGTCCAAGAAATTTAGTAAGAAACCTGTTGGACCACAGAACAATCCTAATTTCAAGAAGGAAAAAGGGTCTTGTTATGTTTGTGGGAAGCCAGGACATTACACAGCCCAATGCAGATTCAGGAAAAATACTTCAACCAAATCACAGGCACATTTGACGGTTGAAGAAGTGATTGCTGCGGTTGTTAGCGATGCTTATATTGTAGCACATGCAAAGGACTGGGTCATAGATTCTGGAGCTACTCGTCACATATGCGGCGATAGAAGTCTATTCGCAAGTTATATCCCACTACCAGAAGGAGAAGAGCAAGTATTTATGGGAAATTCAATGCCATGTACTGTGCTCGGCAAAGGAAAAGTAAATTTGAAAATGACTTCTGGAAAAGTCCTTTCTCTTGGAGATGTGCTACATGTGCCGGACATCCGTGTGAACTTGGTTTCTGTAGCCCTACTTGGTAAAAATGGTATCAAAATATCTTTTGAGTCTGATAAAGTTGTCATAACTAAATCTGGAAACTTTATTGGAAATGATATTGTAACCAAGGATTATTTATCCTAAATGTACTTGAAATTATAAATGGAAATGCATCTTCTTCTGTGTATATGCTTGATTCTCTTGATCTTTGGCATGGTCGATTAGGACATGTTAATTATTCTTATCTTAAAAGAATGAAACAATTAGGATTGTTAAATATCATGTCAGTTCCTTATGATCAAGAAAAATGCCAAGTTTGTGTAGAATCTAAATCAACTAAAAAGACTTGTAAATCTATTTAGAAAAGAGAAACTGAATTACTAGAATTAATTCATTCTGATTTAGGAGATTTTAAAAATCATATGATTAGAAGTGGAAAGAAATTCTATGTTACATTTATCGATGATTGTTCTCGTTATACTATGGTTTATTTACTAAGATCAAAAGATGAAACTTTTGAAATGTTTTTAAAATATAAGGCTGAAGTTGAAAATCAATTAAATAGAAAAATTAAAAGGCTTAGATCTGATAGAGGAGGAGAGTATGATTTTGCACCTTTAATGATTATTGTGCACAAAATGGAATAGTACATGAATATACTCCTCCTTATTCACGAGAATCTAATGGAGTAGCAGAGAGGAAAAATAGAACACTTAAAGAAATGATTGGTCGTATAAAAATATTATAAGACTTCAGTAAAATTTATTGTGGTATTTTTTGGTACAATTAATATGGTAAAATGATCAGCCTCCTGTATCATGGTAAGGTTGTAATACATTTTTAATATTACATTTTATTTACTAAAAAGTAAATACATTATTTTATACTTTAAAAATAATTTTAATATATCCATTATTTCAAGGTATATAATTAAATAGTATTATTGGCAATGAAACTGGTACAATAATCTTCATAGTTTTTAAAAAATTAGCTCAATAATAAATTGGTGTCCTAGCATTTAATCTTATATTTAATACAAAATATGATATATTTAATTTGCAAGTTGTTATAAAAAATATTCTCAATAATACTTACATATTTCAAATTATATTGGTTTACAAAGTTTTAATGATTGTCTGTATAATTTCAAAGTTACTAATATGTTTTTAGAAAATAAATTTGGCTTGATAATTTTCTAAAAAATTATAACTCTAAATATTTTTCATCTTAGGTTCAACAAGAATATATTATTTCAAATCCTGACAAACAAATTCATATTGATTTTTTTTCAAAAATATCTCTTAAAAAAAACCAAAGCACAACCCAGTAACATATTTTAATTATTAATATTTTTCTTTTCTTTTTTATTCTTTTAGAGGTTTAATTTCAAGCATTATAACTTTTTTTAATCATTTTGATTCATATTTTTTGATGAAACTCACTTCAATAATACTCTAATAATTGTTAGCATTGTATTTCTAATTTAAATGAAGAGATTATGGTAGATAAACATTAGCATAAATATAAATTTGATTAATTAATAAAATATTATATTTATATTTATATGAAATTTATATATTGATAAAATCATTTAATTTTTTAGCCCACCATGAAGCACGAGTTACAAGCTAGTTATTATTAATTAATAAAAAATAAATACCAATGGGATAAGAAGATGATTAGATTAGATCATACCACTATATATATATATATATATATAATCGGGCTTGGATAGTGGGTATTTGAATGGTAAATTTTAAACCCATTTCAAATTCGAACAGTTTTTAATTTTAAATCTCAAATTTAAAATATAACTCAATTCTATTAGAATTTGAAATAGATTTGAAAATTTTCGTTTGACTACCATCTCTAAGCTTATTATAATGTTTGATATGAAATGGTCACCCAAATATTGTAATTTAACATGATTTTATTAAAAAAATTAGATGAATTTTAAAATTTATTTCCAAATGTATAACATATCTGAATTTATTAAATACGGACGGACAAAAGTTAGAAGATTCAAAAAATAAAATTAATTGTATTAATCTGATGACACTAATTCTTCAAGAAAAGACTTTTTTTAATTTTTAAAGATTAATTTTAGGATCCTATAGAAATATGTAGAATTATTTAATGTATCATACATAATATGAAAAATATAAAAACTCAGCATAAATAAAGATGATAGTTTGGATTGTATAAAATTGCAATATATATATTTACATATATGTATGTACGTATGTATATATATATTGGTTTAGAGAATTAATAATTAAAAATAAATTTAATATTATAGATTATATTTATTGATTGATTTTAATATTTAATATTTAATAATAAATAATCAAGTCATGGGCTTGGATCTATTTGAGACATGTTGGGTTAGATCGGTTTAGTATTATCTTATAAATTGGGCTCAAAAAATCAATGACCAAAGTTTAATTAAAGTATGGAGTTCATTTATTTTTTTAAAAATTTGTTTAGTTATATTCTTGGTTCAACTATGAGTCGATTTAGGATTGGGTTGATAATATTTCAAGTACGGAATAATATTTTATTATGTCTAGTGGCTTACATATGCAAAATAATTTTAAATTATATAATAAATTTTTAGGAGATAAATTTACATGTAAATAAAATTTAAAATCAATCGATATCCCCTAGTATTATAAAACATGTTATAAGGTCATTATAAAGATTTATGGTAATATTTTTTAGTGCAATTAATATGGTAAAAATGATCAATCCCCTCTATCATGATAAACTTGCAAAACTTTTTTTAGCACTATATTTTATCTACTACAAGTAAATATATTATTTTTATTAAAAAATAATTTTGTGGATAAAAAGCAAAAAACTCTTATACTTTATCTTGATATGCTAATATTCCTTACATTTTTAATTTCAACAATCTCAGTCCTATATTTTATAGATTCTTATAATGTCTCCCCCTGGCCAACCTATATTGGATCCGAGACCGTTGTTGGTGCCTAAGTAGAAAGTTAATAGGTATATTAATTTGATACGTCAACTTAAGAGCCACTTGGAAGCTGACATGGATATACTTAGATAAAAAAAATACCACCTGAATGTGACATGTTCTGTTGTCATCCCTATCAACGGAAGCATCTTTTTTATCCTCTCCTAACTTCAATTTGTTGCTTTCAAATATATCCTTTTTCTTCAAATTCCTCTAAAAATAATTGCTATTTGGTATGCGATTTCCTCGTAAGTTGCTTCAAACAAGCAAGGAGTGGTCCATCCTTAACCCCATTTAGTTCAAAGAACATGAAAGGAGGTATGCTTTCATTTTTTTAATTTACTATTTCAATGAATCATCCTACAATATTCAGATGATTTCTTTAAATTGTGCTTCTTTTTTTATTATCTATTTACTCAATCTCATTCATATTCCACTAGTTTAATTTTTTCATATATTTTCTAATTTTTTCTAATTAGAATTTCTAATTTAAATTTTTTTTGTCCGCATCCTTTTATTGTACATACATATTTTGTTTTTGGTTCTTTTGCATATCTTGGATTGTTATTGCACGTGATTTGTAGCATGGCTATTTTAGACATTCAAATTAATGAATAACTATGCGCATTATGAACTGTAGGCATGGTGGCCTATTATAATATTGAGTTAGTATATTGCCTATTTTTTATCCTATTTTTTATGCTTATTGTTAGGCGACTATAGTCCTATACCTATATAAACCTTCCTAAACACTCCTAAAGGCTATAGGAGTCATGGCAAAAAACATGCCTAAAATAAACCAAAAGCATCTAGAAACGTCATTCACCCCAAAAACTATTAAAGAACAAATTGAAAGGACCAGCCGAAGTGTACCGAGCACACTTCAACCCATATGGCACACCAACATAGTGTAAACAGATCATTTTGTAGAGAATAAATTTTAACAAATCATGGAACATAAAAAGAGATAATCAAGTAATATAAAAATAGGAGAAAAAGAAAGCATACTAGATATATGTGGTTCGGCCTATCATCCTTAAGTGACGTCCACGGATAAGACTCTTCTTTACATTCCTTTATTTAATCTATGATACAAAGGATACAAATTAGAGAAAAAACAAGAAACTTTCTTTACAAGGTTTTTTACAATGAAAGCCCTCTCACTCGATCCTTTCTAAAGATTGGGGCGTCCACCAAGTCTGGCACTTGGCCTTTGTTAAAAAAGTGTTGACCCCATAATGATTTTGATGATAACCAAACATTGGAGCATGTACATTTTTTCTGACAACTCTTTAAGTATTTGACAAGTTTTTGTAGGATGAATAACATGTTCAAACTTCAACTCCTATATTCTATTTTCTTGGTTGAGTTGTGTTGTAAATGTTTTGTAAAGAAGAACCTAATCAAAATGCTAAGAAAAATCAATTAAGGGTTACTTCTGTGAGTGTATGTGTGCAATGAATTTTAGTTTGAGTTGGTTTGTGTGAATTGTAAAGAGTTGGTGAGAGTTTTCTTTAAGTTCTTTATAAAATCCTAAAGAAGATACTCGAGCCGACCCAACTGATGAAGAGCCGACTTTGCCTGCTGGCACGCAGCAAGGATTCTGGAACACAACAATCCGAGCCGACTCGATGGAAAGCGAGCCGACTCCAGTGAATCCGAGTCAACTGGAATTAGTCCGAGCCGACTCCTCCAGAATCCCTTTTCTGAAGATTTCTGAGAACAGCCAGGCAAGCCGACCCGAACCAAAAAGAGCTGACTCTACCAGACCTAATTCTGAAAGCCTAAGAAAGCGAGCCGACACGAACTGCATCGAGTCGACTCTTTCAGAGTAAAGTTTTTTGAACCTGAGAAGAAGAGTCGACCCAAGCTTAAAAGAGCCGACTCCTCGAGTTCAAGATTTTCAAGATTCAAGTTCAAGCTGACCCGAGCTACAAAGAGCTGACTCGTCCAGAATGATGTTTTGCGCCTTGAGACAAAGAGTCAACTGCATTGAAGATTTGGCGACTCGACCCATCGACTCGAAGGATCCGAGCCGACTCGAAGGAATCCGAGCCGACTCGAATGACTTTTCAGGTATCCAATGGCTAGTTCCAGAATTTATTTTTGAATACTAAAAGTGTTCCAACGGTTACAAATAATTCCCCAACAGTCTACAACGGCTAGAACTGCCTTGGGATGATGGAAGACTTTAAATTTGAAGGATTTGGACTTTCTTGAAGCATAGAATTTAGAAAATTTTTCAAAGAAAAGAGAGCTTCATTGAATATACCACCAACTAACAGCAAAGAGTACAAGAGCATTCAAGTCAAGCTTTCAAGTCTTCACCAACTCCAATCTGAAGCTTGAAACAACTTTAAGAAGAAGCCACTGAAGTAATTAAAGCTTATTCAAGTGTATTCAAGTGGACTTCCAACAAGCTGCACCGGCAACTATCCGACAAATTGAGTTTGTCATTCTTGTTGCATTTATTGTCAATTCAATCTTTGAATTGTTAGGTTATTTGTGAGCCCGGTTGAAAACCAAATAGATTTTTGGTGAGCCTTATTAAAACAAGGGTTAGGTTCTTGGTGATCCTGTGAAAACCAAGTTGGGTTTCTTTGGTGAGCCTGTTAAAACCAAGGGTGTTGGATTTTTTTGGTGATCCCGTAAACCAAAGTGTAGAGGTTTTGGATTGTGATCCTATAAAACAATCATACTGTATTTGGGTGTGAATATAGTGGAAATCCCAGTGGTATCTTGGGTAGTGGACGTAGGAGATGTTGCTCCGAACCACTATAAATTTGGTGTGTTTGTGTTGTGCTTCTTGTCTCTGTTTAGCTTCTGCATTTTATAATTCTATCACAGCACCTACCACTTGCAGAGGATTTTGAATTGCACATTACTTGCCTTCAATTTTTTTAAAAGACCCAATTCACCCCCCCTCTTGGGTAGCCACCTGGGCAACAACTGGTATCAGAGCAGTGTCTCTGATTATCTTGGAGTAAAGGTTATGGCTCATCCAGTATGTGGTCTTTGGTCGAAGGCCAGTCAACTAATAGGCCTCCACTTTTCACAGGCACAATATTCCTATTGGAAAGCACGAATGAAAATCTATATTCAAGCTGTTAATTTTTAATTATGGAAGGTCATTCTTAAAGGGCCATAGTTTCCATTACTAAAATGATGGCATGGATGTCCCTATCCTAAAGAGGATTGGGACAAACATGACATGAAGATGGAAAATTGAATGCCAAAGTAATGAACTTGTTTTACTGTGCTTTGGATTCAAACGAGTTTAATCGAATTTCCATATGCTCTTCAGCAAAGAAATTTGGGATAAACTTGAAGTGATCCATGAAGGAACTTCACAAGTGAAAACCTCAAAGATAAATCTTTTAGTACATAATTATGAATTGTTTAAAATGGAACCTCATGAAAGAATTTCTGTCATGTATACTAGATTTACAGATATTATTAATGGTATGAAAAGTCTTGGCAGGATATACTCAAATGCAGATTTAGTATAGAAGATTTTGAGATCACTTCCTGATAAAGGGATCCTAAAGTCACTGCCATCCAGGAAGCTAAAGATTTGAACATTCTATCAATGGATGAATTAATGGGATCTCTCATCACACACGAACTAGCTATGCAGCATAGAATGGATGATGATCAGAAAAGGAAAACAATTGCATTCAAAGCTGCATTAGAATCAAAAGATGATGAAGAGATGGAAGATGACTCTACCTCCTCCGAAGATGATCTTGAAGATGAAGACATTGCAATGGTCATGAGGAGATTTAGAAAGTTTATGGAAAAGAAGAAAAGAAGATATAACAGAAAATTCCATAAACGAGGTGAACAATCAAGAGAAAATGACAAGGATAAAGACAAGGACAAGGAACATGTCCCCACCTGCTATGAATGTAAGAAACCGGGACACATTCGTCCAGATTGTCCTCAATTAAAGAAATTTTTTAAAAAGAAGAAAAAGAAAGTGATGGTTGCCACATGGAGCGATAGTGAAGGCTCCACTTCAACTGAAGAAGAAGAGACCACGATAACAGCAAATTTATGTCTAATGGTCTCAAGGATGAAGTAACCCGACACACAAATTGAATTACTTTTGAGGAATTAAGTTCTGCATTCCATGACTTATTATCTAAATTTAAAAAGGCAGGAGTAAAGATTAAATCATTAAAGCATATCAATAACTCTTTACTCAAAGAAAAAGATGAGATTTCAGAAAAGAATAGTTTATTGAAAAAGAACTTCATACCTTTTCTGAAAATTGTAATGCATTGAAAACTGAGAATAGAGAATTTTATGATAAAAATAATATTTTGATGAAAGAAAACAATAAGTTGAAAAAGGAGATTGAAAAACTCAAGTCACTTATTGAAAAATTAACTCTATCTTATAATAAGCTTGAGTTATTCTTAAAGATCAAAGAATTTCTAGAAATAAAGCTGGAATAGGTTTTAAAGCTTTAAATTCAATTATGTTTCAGCTACTATATTTGTGAAATAGAAAAATTTGTTCCCAAGTTTACTTCTCATAAAACCTTTATTACAAAAGACTCTATTTCCATTTCAAAACCTGCTATTTCTGCACTTCATGCATATAGAACTTCAAAGTCTGAATTACTTCAAAATTCTAGAAACAGATATCTTGTTTGCAAAAAATTAGGACATAAAGCTTTCAATTGCGATATTATTAAAAATGTCCATATCACATCAAGAAAAGTTGGGTTTCCAAAGGGACCACCTCAGCTAACTTGAAAGGACCCAAGTTAGCTTGGGTACCTAAAAGAACTCTTGATTTTCTTGTTGGAATTCTTGCAGCCCAGAAATCAAAGAAAATGGTATCTCGATAGTGGCTGTTCAAGGCATATGACGGGTGACAATGACCAATTTATCACCTGGAAATGAAAGGAGGTATGGTTACTTTTGGAGATAATGACAAAGAAAAAATAATCAGAATTGGTAATCAAAATAACTTCCTGTACTTTTATTGAAAATGTATTGCTAGTAGATAAGTCGAAGCATAATCAATTGTATTAGTCAATTATGTGATAAAGGCTTCAAAGTTATCTTCGAATCATCTATGAGTATAGTAACAAGCTCTCTTGATTCTAGCGGTAAATTCATTGGATACAGACTAGGAAATATTTATGTGGTAGATCTAAATGATCTTGCCATGTCAAGTAGCTCCAGTTTGGTTGCAATGAATGTTAGACCAGGAGTCATGTTTATTATAGCATAGAAGATTGGGTCATGCTAGCATGCATACAATTTCCAAGTTAATTTCCAAAAATTTTTGTTAGAGGCATGCCTAAGTTTAAAGTTGATTTTGATCATGTTTGTGATGCATGCCAATAGATAAACAAACTAGGGAGAGATTTAAATCCAAAAATCTGATTTTAACTTCTAGACCTTTAGAACTACTTCACATGGACTTATTTGGACCAACTAGAACACAAGCTTAGGAGGTATGAAATATGCCCTTGTGATTGTAGATGATTTTTCAAATTTACATGGGTTTTGTTTATTGCACACAAAGATAAAACTTTCAAAATGTTTAGAAAATTTTATAAAAATGTTTCAAATCAGAAAAATCATTCTATAATTTCAATTAGGAGTGATCACAGGACTGAATTTGAAATTAATTTTTTGATAATTATTGTTCGAAAAATGACATTGATCACTTCTCCGCTCCTAGAACACCACAACAAAATGGTGTTGTAGAGAGAAAAAATATGACTTTGAAAGAAATGGCCCGAATAATATTGTGTGAAGGTAATCTTTCAAGTATTTTGGACAGAAGCGGTGAACACTGCATGTTATATTTTAAACTACATTTTGATCAGTTCTATTTTGAAGAAACCCCCTATGAGCTTTGGAATGAAAAGAAACCCAATATAAATTATTTTCATGTATTTGGATGCAAATGCTTTGTGCTTAATAATGGTAAGGATAATCTAGGAAAGTTTGATGCTAAATCTGATGAAGCTATTTTTTTCCTTGTTATTCACTATATAGCAAAGCATATAGGTTGCATTTGTGAATCGCTAGGAAATCCTGAATGATAATCTGGATTACCTATAAGATATATTATCATTGGATAGATTGCTAGTAATACTGATTACTGTTTTGGTATATACAGGTAATCTATTAGTAAGATTGATTATTATGTTTGGTATGATAAATAGATTACCAGTAATCTAAGCTCAAATTTCTAAAAAATCCCTAAGTCAGATTTATTAAAATATATTATAATATAATATAGTAATGTAATATATATTGCTTTAATATAATAAATTATAAAAAATATATTAGATTATATCAGATTTAAAATATATAATATATTTATATAACATAGTATATTTATTTAAATATGTAATATATTTATATATATATAATATATATTTAAATTATGTATTTATGTAGAATATAAATATATTATTTTAAATTTAATAATATAATATATATAAATTTAATATATTCCTTAACATATTTAAAAGATTATATATAATTTTTTATATTTATTTAGTATAAAAAATAATTTTCAAAATTTTAATTTTAATATAAAAATATTAAATATTTTATATTTAATAATATAAAATATTTAAAATTATGTTTTTAATAAATAGCTAAAATATAAAAAATATATTTTTATAAATAAATATAGATTTAAGAAGAGGTCCTAATTACCACATAGAGGACATAGATGAGAGGGAGAAGGGATAATTTTGTAAAAATAAAAAATACCAGATTACCACATCTCCAGTAATCTAGATAGTCACCCCTCTCTGAGATAATATGGATTACCACATGAGAGGTAATCCAAATTACCACTACAACATAGATTACCAATTTAAGAAAATACCAAACAAGGTTATCTGGTAGGTCCAGTTTAAAATTGCCGGTAATCTAGATAGATTACCATCTACCAAACGCATCCATAGGGTTTTTAATAAAAGGTCTCTTACTGTTGAAGAGTCGATGCATGCCATTTTTGATGAAACTAACCCATCACCATCTAGAAAAGATGAGTGCATTGATAATGATGCAGGTACCATTCAAAAGGAAATGGAAGACATGAGTATTCAAGAAAGACCAGTTGAAGAAGGAGAATAAACGGTAAGTAAGGATCATACCGATCTACCAACCGAATGGAGGTATGCTACTTCCCATCCTAAAGAACTATTATTGTGATCTTTCTCAAGGTATAGGACTAGGTCTGCATATAGGGCTGTACATGATTACCTAGCCTTTGATCTTAAATAGAGCCTCACACCTTAGAATAAGCAAAAAATGATCCAAACTGGATGTTAGCCATGCATGAAGAACTAACCAGTTTGAAAGAAACAAGGTTTGGACACTAGTGAAAGAGCTAAAGACCACCTAATTATGGGAACCAAATGGGTCTATAGAAACAAATTATATGAACAAGGAAATGTAGTTAGAAACAAAGCTAAATTAGTGGCTAAGGGATATAGTTAAGAAGAAGGTATAGATTTTGATGAAACTTACGCACCTGTAGCAAGATTAGAAACCATTAGATTACTTCTTGCATTTGCTTGCTACATGAATTTCAAACTTTTTCAAATGGATGTGAAAAGTGTATTTTTAAATGATTTTATCGCCGAACAAGTTTTTGTAGAACAACCACCGGTTTTGAAAATCATGCTTTCCCAAACCATGTGTTTAAACTTAATAAAGCTTTATATGGTTTGAAACAAGCTCCTAGAGCCTGGTATGATAGACTTAGCACTTTCTTAATTGAAAATGATTTTTCAAGAGGAAATGTTGATAAAATTCTTTTCATTAAAAAGAAAAATAATGATATGTTAGTTGTACAAATTTATGTTGATGATATTATTTTTGGTGCAACTAATGAAATTTTTTATGAAGAATTTTCTAAGCTAATGCAGGAAGAATTTGAAATGAGCCTAATGGGTGAACTGAATTACTTCTTCAGACTTCAAGTAAAACAAACAAAGGAAGGGATCTTCATTAACCAATCCAAATATACCAAAGAAATCATCAAGAAGTTTGGTATAGAGATGAGCAAACAAATGAAAGCACCCATGAGCCCAACTTGTAAATTGGACAAAGATGAAAGTGGATCCAATGTTGACCAAAAGCTATATCGAGGTATGATTAGATCCTTATTATATAAACTGCAAGTAGACCAGATATCTTGTATAGTGTATGTGTATGTGCTAGATTTCAATGTAATCCCAAAAAAAATACATATTCTTGCTGTTAAAAAAAATATTAAAATATTTGAAAGGTACAAGTAATCTGGATCTTTGGTTTTTGAAAGAATCAACTTTATATTTAATCGGATTTTCTGATGCTGATTATGCTGGTTGTAAAATATATAGAAAAGCACTAGTGGTACTTGTCAATTTCTAGGGTTGAATTTAATTTTATGGCACTGCAAGAAACAAAACTCGGTAGCACTTTCTATTGCTGAGGTAGAGTATGTTGCTGTAGGGAGTTGTTGTGTGCAAGTATTGTGGATTAAACAACAACTAGAAGATTTTGATGTTTCTCAATGCAAAATTCCTATTAAGTATGATAACATAAGTACTATAAATTTAACCAAAATCCTATTCAGTATTTTAGGACTAAGCACATAGAGATTAGACATCATTTTATTAGAGACCATATTTTGAATGGTGACATAGAACTAGAATTTATCCTAATAGAAAAATAACTAGCTGACATCTTTACCAAGCCACTAAATCAGGATAGATTTGAGTTGCTCAGAGGAGAATTAGGGCTATGTTATCCTTTCTAGACCCAATAAACCTAATTTCCTTCAAGAACTAAGAAAAAATTATCTAGAAAATCTCCTACAATGTTTCATGATCTCCTGAACAACTTTCCTTGAATTTCAGTATATTGAATTCAATTTACAAATCATTTGATTTCATGTGGAAAGCTTCGGTTCGAGTCGACTCGAGCAATTTTGCTCTGGTCGAGCCGGCTCTAATATCTGAATCTCGTACTCTTGCTCTGGTCGAGCCGACTAAGTCTTTGCTTAGCTGACTCGGTGTTCTGATTGTTTTGAGTTCGCTCTGGTCGAGCCGACTCGGATATTTTTAGGGCTGAGCGAGCCATCTCGAAAGTCAAAAATTGCTATTTAGGAAGTTCTAAATTATCTTTCCTAAGTACTTCACTCTTTTACTTTTCTTTGAACACACTCCACTTCCTTCGGAAGCTTTACCTTTTTCTCAGAAATCAATCACTAGAGCCTAAAATTCCTTAATCCCTCTGCAATGGCTCCTCGAAGATCTGCGAAGAAGGTTCTTCAAATCGGTGAATCAAGCATTCAGAGTATAGATGCAAGAGAAAGTGGAGAAAAGAGAAAAAGGTCACCTCCAGTCCAACAAGATGAAGAAACTCCTCCTTCCAGACAGCATGTCTCAATAATCAATCATCCTATCACTTGCGGAAGAAGGATCGACTTTACATTCCTAGAAGAAATGGGAATGAAAATCAAAAACTGGATAGAGAGTCAAGGGTGGAAGCATTTTGTTCTTTGGATACATTGACCTACCCTTCACTAGTATGGATGTTTTATGAAAACATTATCATTAAAGAACTTCATTTGGAATCCACAATCAAGGGGGAGTTAGTTATAGTAGATGAAGAAAAATTGGACAGATTGCTGCAAATGCCAACGAACGGTGCTACTGAACTTCTTCTACCAGATAAAGAACACATTCTAAAATTATTTTGAAAAAAGAAGATGTGAGCACAGTCCAACATGTACAAGCCAATCTACTATCGAAGGAAATGAAGCTGCTACACAATATGATCAGCAGGATATTTCTTCCAAGAACTGGCCGCTTTGATTGGGTCAGTGCAAAAGATATGATATTTATGGGACATTTGATTGAAAAAAGGCCTCTCAACCTTCCCTACATAATGATGATTCAGATGACTGAGGCAGCAAGAAAGGTCAAATCCTGTCTACCCTATGGTATGGTCTTCACTTGGTATTTGAAGAAGCAGGAGTTGACTTATCAAATGAAATAGGCAAACCGTTACACCACTTTGATATCTACTCCAATTCACTAAGGAGAATGCGATACAAGTTGCAAGAAGAAGAATGGATAAAGAAGATGCCTAGTCAGGTTGCTGCTACCATTTCTAAAGAAGATGAAGCTGCTGATGAAGATGGGACTGAAGAAACAATGGTTACTCCATCAAACCTAAAAAAATCTGATATTTCAAAAGATGGAAGCTATCTCCAACTCTTTGACTGATCATATGAATTCTGCAATTAAGGAAATCAGAAAGTCAGTTAACATTAGATTGCAGAAATTAAGATCTGAACAAGAGCTTCACCAGCAAAAGTCGAAAAGGAAATGGAGGACTTCAAGGAAGAGATAAGAAGCATCTTACTGCAATCACAAAAGGAAACCATTCCCATTGAAGATGCTCCTGAACAGATCATCAAGAAATCACTTGACCTTCCTGCTCCTGTTCCTTTGACTGATCCATCCAAATCTATTAAGACCAAGAAGAAAGAACCCAAAACCAAGAAGTCTAAAGTTCTTAGAGCCCCTGTTAGAACTAGATTCAGGGATTTAAGGTTTAAACCCCTGAAAACTAAGATCTCTGTTAGAGTTATAAAGGTAGGCTCCTCTTCTTCTAGTGAAGAAGAAGAAGAATAGTTTATTTGGATAGTCTTTTGGGTGTAGTTCTGATTTTGTTAATGTTTTATTTGTTATCCTTTACATTTGCAATGCACTTTCTTTCTTACTTTGTTTGCCAAACTTATCAATGAAATGAAAGTCTCTTTAGCAATTTTCATTTGGTGTAACATACAACGTTTCGATTCAACTGTGATGAAATTTTAATTAGAATTTTCAAGTTGAGAATGTGAAATTATCTCAAACAAATATTAAAAACTTTCTCAATCTCAAACAAATATTAAAAACTTTCTCAATCTATTTTAAAATCTGAGCTTTATTTAAAATCACCTTTTTGATTGATTGACAAAAAGGGGAGAGTTATGATAAATGAGAGTTATGAGAAATTTGAAAAGAAAAATGGGAGAAATTTGAAAAGAATGGAATAGTATATATATTGAGTTCCTACCAACTACTCTTAAAGTGCATACAATAGTGAAAAAGGGGAGCACGAAAATGATAAATGATAGCACTATTTAAACTACTTCAGAATCTAGAGAAAGGGGGAGATTCGCTTGAAATGATCTTGTTCTAATTATTATCTTCTTAATGCTCTGATTATTATTGCATACTCTAAATTGATGTTAATTCTGTCAATTTCTTTTTGGAACTCTGATACTTCATGTTTTGTGCTAATTATAATATCTTGAAGCATGAGAAGTTCAATATTTTGATGATATACTATGATATCATCTCTTGAGCTCTAATACTTACTAATTTCATTAGCTCTGATATATGTGAATATTAATTTTCAAATACTGTTATACATATAAAGTGTTAAGAATTTTTCATGTCTAGTATTTTGTCATCATCAAAAATGGAAGATTGTTGACGCATAAGTGATTTTGATGATAACCAAATATTGGAGCATGTACATTTATTTCTGACAACTTTTCAAGTATTTGACAAGTTTTTGTAGGATGAATAATATGTTCAAACTTCAACTCCTACATTTTTGTTTTCTTGGTTGAGTTGTGTTGTAAATGTTTTTGTAAAGAAGAACCCAATCAAAATGCTAAGAAAAATCAATTAAAAGGGTTACTTCTGTGAGTGTATGTGTGCCATGAATTTTAGTTTGAGTTGGTTTGTGTGAACTTGTAAAAGAGTTGGTGAGAGTTTTCTTTAAGTTCATTTATAAAATCCTGAAGAAGATACTCGAGCCAACCCTAAATGATGAAGAGCCGACTCTGCCTGCTAACATGTAGCAAGGATTCTGGAACGCAGCAATCCGAGCCGACTCGATGGAAAGCGAGCTGACTCTAGTGAATCCGAGTCAACTAGAATCAGTCCGAGCCGACTACTCTAAAGTCTATTTTTTGAAGATTTCTGAGAACAGCTAGGCAAGCCGATCCGAATAAAAAAGAGCCGACTCTGCCACCTAATTCTGAAAGCCTGAGAAAGGGAGCCGACCTGAACTGCATCGAGTCGACTCTTCCAGAGTAAGGCTTTTCGAACCTGAGAAGAAGAGCCGACCCAAGCTGAAAAGAGCCAACTCCTCGAGTTCAAGATTTTCAAGATTCAAGTTCGAGCCGACTCGAGCTACAAAGAGCCAACTCATCCAGAGTGATGTTTTGTGCCCTGAGACAAAGAGCCAACTGTATTGAAGATCTGGCGACTCGACTCATCGACTCGAAGGATCCGAGTTGACTTGACGGAATCCGAGCCGACTCGAATGATGCTTTCAGGTATCCAACGGCTGGTTCCAGAATTTATTTTTGAATGCTAAAAAGTTCTCCAACAGTCACAAATCATTCTCCAATGGTCTACAACGGCTAGAACTGCCTTGAGATGATGGAAGACTTTAAATTTGAAGGATTTGGACTTTCTTGAAGCATAGATTTTAGAGAATTCTTCAAAGAAAAGAGCTTCATTGAATATCCCATCAATCAACAGCAAAAGAGCACAAGAGCATTCAAGTCAAGCTTTCAAGTCTTCACCAACTCCAATCTGAAGCTTGAAACAACTTTAGGAAGAAGCCATTGAAGTAATTAAAGCTTATTCAAGTGCATCAAGTGGACTTCCAACAAGCTACATCGACAACTATCCGATAAATTGAGTTTGTCATTCTTGTTACATTTGTTTTCAATTCAATTTTGAATTGTTGGGTTATTGATGATTTCGGTTGAAAAACCAAATAGGTTTTTGGTGAGCCTTATTAAAACCAAGGGTTAGGTTCTTGTGATCCTGTGAAAACCAAGTTGGGTTTCTTTGGTGAGCTTGTTAAAATCAAAGGGTGTTCGGTTTTCTTTGGTGATCCCGTAAAACAAAGTGTAGAGGTTTTGGATTATGATCCTGTAAAACAATCATACTATATTCGAGTGTGAATATAGTGAAAATCCCAAGTGGTATCTTGGATAGTGGATGTAGGAGTTGGGTTGCTCCGAACCACTATAAATTTGGTGTGTTTGTATTGTTTTTTCTTGTCTCTGTTTAGCTTCTGCATTTTATAATTCTATCACAGCACTTACCACTTGCAAAGGATTTTGAATTGCACATTACTTGCCTTCAATTTTTTAAAAAGATCCAATTCACCCCCCCTCTTGGGTAGCCACCTGGGTAACAAAAAGAGGCCAAACAAAGTTCTAAATATCATCAAGAATAATTTTTAAACAAAGTAGAACACCACAAAGAACCGCGATAGGACTCTAAAATAGATTCTTATAAGAACTCAATTTAACAAAAGCTAAAAACCCAAACTAAAAAGACTTCCATGGCTCCATTCATGAACCTCCCATTATTTGAAAAAATAAGGGGAACCACGAGCTTCAACATCATCAATTCTCTTACTTAAAGACATATACCAAACTTCAAAGAACGTCATCCTTGAAGGCCTTGCCAACCTTCACTCTTCATTAGCTCCAAGATCAAGAGAAGCTTTACTCCAATTTAACTTCTCTCGAGTCACCGGCTTTGTTAATACATCCGTTAGATTTGCATCGGTATGAATCTTCAATAGCATGACTAGATCATCATTCATCGCATCTCTTACAAATGATAGTGAATGTCAATATGCTTCATTCGAGAGTGAAACACCATATTTTTTATTAAGTGCAATATGCTTTGATTGTCACAATTCATCTTTATCACATCTTGCTTTACCTTAAATTTTTTAAGAAGCCTCTTAAGCTAGATAGCTTCTTTGCATGCGTGTGGCATTGCAATGTACTCTATCTCTATCATTGATAGTGCACCACTGGCTGAAGCCTAGATTCTCAGTTTATAGCACTGCCGGCCATGAAGAATATTACCTGTGGTAGATCTCCTTCTATTTCAATATAATACAAAATTAGAATCCACATATCCAATGCATTCTAAATCCATAGAACCATAATAGAGTGAATAATCTGACATCCCCCTAAGATATTGGAGGATCCACTTTACTGCTTTTTAATGGTCGCTACTTGGATTTATCATATACCGGCTTACAACTCCTACTGCTTGTGTAATATCAGGTCTTGTGCATACCATGACAAATATAAACTTCCTACTATTAATGAATATAGTACCCGGGCCATGTCAGCCTTTTTGGTTTTGTAATGGGTGATTGCTTTGTCTATAATTTTAAATGAAAGAAAAATAAGGTAGATACCAGTTTTGCATTCTATATATTGAAACATTGTAGAACCTTCTCCACATATTACTTTTATGAAAGCTAGACTTTCTTATTATTTCTTTCCCGTAGCACCTTCATTCCAAGTTTTGGCTTACGGCTCCTAAGCCCTTCTTTCAAACTTCCCAATTAATTAGTTTTCAAATTTGATATCCGACTCTTGCTATTCCTTGCGACCATCATATTGTTGACATACAATAGCAAGATATAGAAGCTTCCATCATCATATTGTAGAAATATACACAATGATTTGCTTCCAATCAATCCAATCCCAAACTCATAATAAAAGAATTAAATTGCTTGTACCAATATCTCGGTGCTTGTTTGAGACTATACCCTGATTTGTTCAATCAATAAACTAACTACTCCTTTTCTTTTTGACAAAACTTTTAGATTATGCTAGTAAATATCCTGCTTTAGGTTACCATGCAAGAATGCTGTTTTTATATTCATTTGCTCGAGTTCCAAATCCATGATTGTCGTGATCACCAAGACAACCCAAATAGTAGTCAAACAAACCATCGATGAGAAGAACTCATTAAAGTCAATTTCCTAACTTCTGAGCATAACCCTTCAGCACCATACATGCTTTGAACCTCTCTACATTTCTATCTATATCATTCTTTACCTTATAGACCCATCGACATCTGATAGGACTCTTTCCTTATGTAAAATTATGAGTTTCCAAGTGTTGTTCTTCCAAAGTGACTCCATCTCCTCCTCTATAGTACAATACCACTTTTCAGCGTTGGTGGACTCATAAGCCTTTTTATATAAAGTCGGCTCATCTTCCTCCACCAAAGCAACATAAGGATAAACATGGTTAGTAGAAGGAATAAAAGAAGTGACATAGTCATCATTCCTCATGAGAGGTCTAATGACCCTCCTAGGCCTCTCGGAATTTGTTGATGGCTCTTCCTGTAAGATAGCATCTTCAGATGATAGCGAAGACTCCGCGCCTGGTTTGTTATCAACTACTTGGTCATCAACTTGTACTTTCTCTGTTTGTACCTCATCGTGTGCATCAAAGAACTCAATGTGAACAATAACTTCATTATCTTACTTCTCCTTGGTGCTTTGAATGGATTATTTGTTAAACACGACATCTTGTCTAACAGTAATTTTTATGGATAATAGGATCCCATAATCTATAACCCTTCACTTCTTTAGCATAGCCAAGAAAAACATACCTTCAAGAGTTCTTGTCTATTTTATCTTTTCCTCTTTCAAGAGTTCTTGTCTAATTTTATCTTTTCCTCTTTTGGAATCCACATATAAGCATCACATCCAAAGACACGGAGATGAAAGTAATTTATAGGTTTATCGTTCCAAATTTTCTTTGAAATTTTTAATTCAATAATTTGTTGGTGCTCGATTAATCAAGTAACAAGCCGTGCTTGCAACCTCTATCTAAAATTTCTTGTCAAGTAGGAACACCCGTTCAATAACATATCAGACAACTCCCAAGCATCTGAATGAATTAACTCAAGAAATTTCTTACTTTACTATTGCAATGAAGAGAAATAAAACCTTCTTTGCTTACCATAGATGCAATCTTCACAAAATTTCACTGGCGCTGACTTGTATCCCGAAAGAAGCTCCTATGAGATAATATCTATAGTTTGCGCTTGCTCATATGTCCCAAACGACAATGCCAAAATGTTAGAGATACCATCTTTGCATTTGCTATAGCTACATCTCCCACCTGAGTCTTGCCCACCAATTTATAAAGATCATCTATAGACTGTCCCTTCATCACCACCAAACATCCTTGGTACGCCTTCAGTTGATCTTTTCTCTAACAAACTTTAAGCATTACTTACAAAACTTTCTAAGTGATAGCAGATTCTTGCGAAATACAAGAACATGCCAAATATTAGAAACTATCCAAATTATGCCATCAATATCATGATTTGAATATCTTTCACTCCAACCATAGGATATGTTATATTATTACCTAAATAAATAACTCTACAATCTCATGATTTGTATGTATGAAACCACTTCCTAAAAGGAGTCATGTGAAAAGATGCCCCTGAATCTAAAATCTAATGATGTGCAAGTTCAAATCTTTCTAATGCTGTCAATGCATCCCCTTCTTTCGAAGTAGTTGAACTAGCTTTACCTTCTGCTATATTGTCTTTGAAGTTTTTCGATTAAGATTTTGTATCAAATCCTTTAACATGATAATCTTTCTTTATGTGCCCTAATTTTCTATAATTACATTATTTTACCTTCTTGCCTTTAGATTTAGATCTTGTCTTCCCTCGATCACCATGTTCCCTCTCTACAGGTCTTTCTCGTGCTACCATAGTCTCCCCTGAAGAGCTTCCTTGGCTAGATTTCTACTTCATCTTCTCTATTAGCAATGATGCAATAACTGAGTCCATCTTAAGGGTTTCAATAGGACTCAAGTTCATAACGAGATTATCCTAAGATTTCGACATAGAACAAAATAGAATGCTAACCTTTTCTTTTTCTTCGATTCTCACATTTAGGACAGCAAGCTTGTTCATAATGGAATTGAATACACCCAAGTGCTCCTGAACTGATGCCCCATCCTTTATCTTCAGATTATATAATTGCTATTTCAAATAAATTTTATTTACCAAAGACTTCCCTTCATAGAGGTTCTTTAATTTTTTCCAGACCCCTTTTGCAGTAGTCTTGACCTCAATATTAAATAATACTGAATCATCTAACATCAAATAGAGGTTTTCCATTGCTAGCCTAGCTTTCTCCTTACATTACGCATCCGACATATCTTGAAATTTGTATTCTTTTCATTGTAAAATAATTTCACAACCATCCTTGATTAATACTGCCTGCATCTTTATCTTTTCAAGTATAAAGTTTGATCCGTTAAATCTCGGTATCTCATATTTTGTTATTGTCACCTTATCCGCTATTATTTCAAATCAAATCAACTATAAAAAATCTTCCTATTCTGATATCAAACTGAAAGGGCTGGTCGAGGGATAATCGAGCATACCTCAACCCACATGGTATACAAGCACCACGAAAATGTTATTATTTTGTAAAGGAAACAAATTTGAATAAATCATAAAACATAAAAGAGATATAATTAAGCAATATAAAAGTAAGAGAAAAAGAAAGTACATTAGATTTACATGGTTCGGCCTATTAATCCTTAGCCTATATCCACAAGCAAGACCTCCTTGACGTTCCTTTATTTAATCTACGTTATAAAAGATACAAAATTGGAGAAGAAAATATAAGAAACTCTCTTTACATGATTTCTCATAATGAAAGCCCTCTCAGTGGATCTTCTTTAAAGCTTGTGGTGTCTACCAGCTCTTGGCCTTT
This sequence comes from Areca catechu, assembly GCA_021397845.1. Classification (NCBI taxonomy): domain Eukaryota; kingdom Viridiplantae; phylum Streptophyta; class Magnoliopsida; order Arecales; family Arecaceae; genus Areca; species Areca catechu. The sequence continues at coordinate 67,529,085 of CM038049.1, read as the reverse complement.
GCTAAAAAGAAGCCAAATAGAGTTCCAAACAATATCAAAAATGATTTCCAAATGAAGTAGAACACCACAAGGAACCATGGTAGACTCTAAAATAAAGTCTTGCTAGAACTCTATTTAACAAAGCTAAAAATCTAAACTAAAAAGACTTCCACGGCTCCATGCATGAAAGTCCTGTCATTTGAACAAATAAGGAAGGACCATGGGCTTTAATGTCATCACAAATTAGTCCTTATCATAAATGGGTAAGCTATTAAATAATTGATTGTTTAGATGTAGGAAAGGGACTCCAAAATTTGGCTTGTACAACTACATAACTTGGTTCATCCTACTGGATTTTTTCTCGGTTTGCTTGAGCTCAAATGATATCTAGACAGTTGGCTCTTTTTCAATTTTTCGTTCTTTTGAAGGTAGGAGAATAGAGAAACCAAACTCCTATTATACCGAACTCTCATTAGCTTTCGACCTATACTCTCAAAGCAATAAAATATTGATATTGTGTGCTTGTCTTTAGTCAATTGCTCTGGACAAATACCCAAAAACGAAAAAAAAGGTTATGTGCATTTATTATAGCCTTAGTGTATACCAACTTGGTCTTTTGCTAATCATCAAATGCTTCTTGATTCATTCAATGGCGTGTATGTTCAACTTTCACCTATCTGGATCTTAGGTCATATATTGTGAAATTATAATTGAAGTATACCTTTATATTAATGTCTCTACATGTATGTATTGGCTCGAGTTCGAGACATATAATAACCAGTGTTTTCATAATTCAATATGGAATCTTGTATAAAAACCTTAGTTACTCCATTTGATCCTAGCTCTTCAATACATATATCTATTATCATTGCATTTAAGTTAAATATAGAGTTGTAAGAATAATATATATTAGATAATAATATTACCCTCAATTGTTCCATACTTGCAAGTTATTTATGATGGTTTTTTTTTTTAACTAGTCCTTATTATTTGCTAGATTTTTTTTTTCTTACTTGTCTTTATTTGATGGATTGTTATGGAACTTGTTAGAGCCATACAAATTAAGGACAAATTACATAAGCTATTGGTTATGCTTCATGTCTTAATTCTATATAACCTATTTATCCTTGGTTTGACATATTTAAGTACTTTTTCTTTTATCTTCAATGTAAATACGCCATATCCTAATACAATATATTTTGAGTGCATCATTAAGGAAAGTTTGTTAAGAGGCTTCATAAGAGATACATAGATGGAAAGTTGGGATTTTTATTATGAATTGATAAAATTTATATTTTCTTTTTTGAGATTGGGGGATTGCATAAACTTTGGTTATGCAAAGGGGATCAACTATTCTATTTATTGCTGCACATACCAATTCAAGTTGGTATTAAGTCCATTAGGAATGATAAGGATTGTATGGATATGTTAACTTATCATTAAGGTAAGAAATGGATTGATATTTACTCAAACAATGGATCAAAGTCAAGTAGAAATGTCAAGTGTAACTTAAAATCCTACTATAATTGATAGGGACTTACATGGGATCAAATGTTTAGTGATAATGATGCTAACAATGAACAAGAATCAAGTGATACTGAATAAAAAGAAAGTGAAAATGAAAAGAAAGAGAGTGGGAAAGAAGATGAAATAACTGATAATAAAACTAAAAAAGTCATAGGAACTAATAAGAAAATCGAAGAAATAGTAAAGCGAGTAAAGAATTTGATGACTATGAAATACAATTTACTGAAGAATTAAGTCATAATAAGGATCTATTTAATGGAAGGCCTAAACAAGTAGCCAAAGATTCTTTAGTTGGTCTTAACAATGGATTTGTTAATCAAGTCAAGGATAATAAGGGTAAATAACCCAAGATAAATGTAAATAAAAATATAGAGGAAGCCCTAACTATTGAGTTATACACTCCACTACATTTAAATGATAATATCCTTAGGGATGACAAAGATGTTGAATTTGATTCAAGAAATATGGGATGATCCTAATTTATATTTGGGGTCATTATTCAAAGATGTGTATCAGTTCAAGGACAAAGGCTTCTTGGATAGTAGGGATATAGTATTCATCAAGAATGAGAAGAGTAGAGTAACTGTTGAGTGTAAGAACACATATGGATAGAGACTTCAAGCTTCTAATATTATAGGAGAGATGTCTTTCCAAATTAAAACTATTAATCAAGTTCATAACTATGGAAGAAGTTTTATGAATAAGCAAGTTATAGCAAAATGGTTAAGCAAAAATTATAGAGAACTTAAGGTCTGATTCTGATTAGAAAGTCAAAGTTTTTAAGGACCAATTAGGCACAGGTGTTTGGTACCTATCAAGTTCCAATCCTACCATGATAAAATTTGGTGTGATGTCATGCCCATAGAAGTTGGAAGTATTATACTATGAATACTGTTGGGATGTGCCGGTTCAAGCACCAGTCGATTGTCGGTTCGACTACCCCGCCAGATCTTTTTCGAACTGCACATTTAGACCGAAACGTCCAAAGAGAGCCACGAGAATGGATGAAGCAGCAGCTCGGCCCCCCGTCATGTCGTAGGCCCGGTCTTCGGCCTTATCCGAGGACCTTGATCCTGAAGATCGATCTCCTGTGCATTGTTGAAAGAAGCCGACCCAAAGAAGAAGGCCCCAAGACGATGCCAGGTTCGCCCTACGATCCATTCTGAAGGGAAAAGCTTCGCGACAAATGGCCGAAATATCTTCGGACTTCCCCGACGAGGCAGGACAAGATATTTCGATGACATGACGATAGCCCCCCATAAAGGGGAGGCCCGAAAGCGGATTTTTGATCGACTCCATAATAAAGGAAGCGGATCTCCGATTGACTCCATGATAACGAAAGCGGATACAGCGGTCACCTGACCATTACTTCCACATAACTACTTTGAAATGGCCACGTGGCTGCAAGCTCCAACTCTAATGCCTCCAGCCTGGCCAGTATCTTTTGGTAACCTCCTACGGTTACAGGCGGGACGAAATTGATTAGTCTCCATCTTAATCATGGGACAAAAATATCGAATGACAGATGGCCCAACCTCGATAAATAATGATAAGAGGGGACACTCGAGGTAAGGAGGAAATCCTGAAAAAAGAACAACACTTTCTTCCCTAGCCACCATTTTATTTTCTCCCTTTAGAACTGCTCTCCGTTCTGTTGCTGGAACTTGTCCCTGACTTAGGCATCGGAGTGTCCCCCATCGAGAAAATCTGGTCAGGGATCTGTTTTGTAGGTGAGCGGGGGAGCAAACCGACGATCCAGCAGCTCCGTCCGGTCGAGGAACATTCTACGCCAAGAATACCTTGGTTGTTCGACCAAGATGCAGCACTCTATGCTCGATCCAACTCGTGCACTTTTGAGAACAAAGGTACGAAGATCACTATATATCCTTCACCTCCCAAAATTGCTAATAAGAATGGAGTTAATGAATCAAAGGAAGATAAGCTTAGCAAGAGCCTACATAATTAGTACTAAGAAATTGAAAGGGAATGATTGGAGGCTCTTTGATCTAGATTATAGTAGTTAAAGAAGTTGGTAGTGAGAATTAGAAACAATATCCCTAGGAGGTACTAACCCTTCTTGATGAATTCAAAGATGTGTTCCTTGAAAACCTTCTACACTATTTACCATCGATGCATGATATTCAGCATGCAATTGATCTTATTTCAAGAGCTGCTCTACCAAATCTTTCCCATTATTAGTTAAACTCTACTAAATATGTGGAGTTGCAACGTCAAGTTGGAGAGCTCTTAAAAAGGATTTTGTAAGAGAAAGTCTGATGAGCCCTTATGCTATGCCTGCACTCCTGATGCCTAAAAAGGATGGTTCCTGGAGGATGTACATGGATAGCAGATCCATAAATAAAATCAGCATAAAATATTGGTTTTTCATTTCTCGATTGGATGATATGATCAACATGTTAGCGGGATCTACTATTTTCTCAAAGATTGACTTAAAAAGTGGATACCATCAGGTTAGGATCAGACCTGGTGATGAATGGAAGATACCATGGCATTTAATGGAAACGAAACTAAAATTTTTATCTGCATACCATTCCCAATTGATGGTCAACCGAAATCATGAATAGGAGCGTAGAAAATCTCCTTCATTATTTAGTAGGAGAGTATGTGAAGAATTAAGATTTATTATTATGTAGAACTGAATTTGCTTATAATAGTTGACGGTAGGAATGAGTCTTTTCAAAGTAGTGTATGGTTTTTAGCCTAGAAAACCCATTGACCTCATTCCATTACCCATACATAGTAGAACATTTGAATCAGCCGAAGCATTCGTATAGTATGTAAGCGATCTGCATAAAGAAATTATTAAAAAAATTGATGTCAGCAATCAGATCTATAAGTAATATCTGATTCACACTGACGAGCTCATGATTTTGCTATAGAGGATTATGTTATGATACAGATTAGGTTAGAGCGGTTTCTTTCTGGAACCGTTAAAAAACTACATGCTCGAGAAGCAAGCCTTTTTAAGATCTTAAAGAAACTTGGACCAATTTGTGGATCTACCATCTGACTATGGCTTTAGCACTACTTTTAGTGTATCATATCTAATAAAGTATAAAGAACTAATAATAATATCCAATGATCCTTTTGAGCCTAATTTCTTTATTGAGAATGAACTCCCACCTGAGTGTCCACAATCAAAAGTTTTTCGAAGACATGATTGGATTGAGAAGATTCTAGATGAGCATGTCATTTCCACCAGGAGTCATGGATATCGGTGATATCTGGTTAGATGGCAAGGCCGTCTTGAATTCAAGGACACATGGATTACTTGAGAAGAGCTGCAATGGATCGATCATAACATTTTTTAGCATTACCTGCGTAGCATGGAGCTTGACTCGACGGAGTCGAGTTCTCCCCACTCCAGGAAAATTGATGAGGACATCTTTCAGTACGGATTTTGATGTATACTCAGCATTTTTTTGGAGTAGATAAATATATTTATTTTAATTTTACCTAGGTATATAAGGATTGGGCTTATTTCTTATATCCAGCTTATGCACGGATCTCAAAAGCATGAAATTGGATTAGTTTGGACTTTTTAAAATTTGATTTAGATTAGTCTATTTTCTTTAGATTAGTTTGAGGTCTTTGAATTTTGATAAAGTTATCCTCCAGATTGTTGAGGTTCGAAGTCTATTTAAAGATCTTATTATTAAAAAAAATTTCTTGATAAGTGAATAAAAAATTTTCAAGATTTCTTCCATCCTCTTAGTTCCCTTCTCTCCTTGTTCTCTCTTCTTCTCTTTTCTTCTTCTCCCTCTTTTTCTATTAATCTTTTTCCTTCTTTTCCTCTTATTCTCCTTTCTCCCTGCTTCTCTCTGTCCCTTGAGAACCCCAACCCTTCAAGCCTCTCTTTGTAGCTGCCATCATCCAACTCCCCCGCAAACCTCCACTCCCCACTATTCGCCGCTACCTAACCCATCGACGATGGCCACCTCCATCAAACCACCATGACCGTAGCCAACATCCACCACTGCCAAACCCCGATCCAATCTCACCAGAAAGCATAGCGGTTCCTCCCCATCCATCATCGTCCACCCCATTGCCAACACCATTGCACCCCCTTTTCCCCTCCATCTAGGATGCCACCCTCGATCTCACCCCATCTTGTTTGGCCGCCTTCCATGCTTCCTTATCTCCGATTGTTGCTTCCACCCAATCCGCATTGCCCGTGCTACCTCTGGTGCCATCTGTACCAACTGTGTCACCATCCATGTTGTTCGTGCACTTTATACCATCCGTACTGCCACCTACATATATGCTGCCCGTCCCATCAATGTCTTTACATCATCAGCAATTTTCTCGCTCGGGACCACCGACGAGTCATGCTAGTCCCCTCCTCCAAAGCCCCCTTACCCTCCCTTCGACCGAGCTTTGCTTTTCTCTCGAGTCCAAGAAGTCTTGAATGACTGTAAAAGCACTCTACACACTCCTCAAAGCAGATCCACAATCTCATCACGGATTGAATTAAATTTATTTAATTGAATTGATTTTTATATTAATTGATTGAATACCATCATCGTGATCCAAAAATTGATATCTTAAAACTTGGTCAAGTTCCTTGTTGGAACGAACTCACTATCCAACCAGGATGACAAGAAACGAACTCACTATCCAACCAGGATCCCCAATCAATTTTACTAAATTATCTCCTCTTCCAAATTTAACCACGATCATAATTTTGAACACTTTTTCTTTTATTTAAATTAAATATTTAATTAATATTAGTAATAAACATAAATATTTAATTTTATTAAATTAATATATTAATTATCTATACCTAACCAAACTTTATAAATAATTTTTTCAATATCCACGATTCTAATCTTTAGATCCAGATCTTTTATTAATACCTATAATTATTTTTTTAAAAAAAAAACTCAATTATAGCTTAATCACTTTTTTAATTGTTAAAAAGATTAAAATAATTAATTTTAGTTATAGTTTTAATTTACTAGTAATAAAATATATATATATATATTAGACCCACCTCTTACATCTCTAAATCAGGTTGTCCTGCATCAATAAGACAGCCAATAAAACTATATAAAAACCGTATTACAATGGCTCTATAATCTGCACACCATCTCAGTGTAATAAATTTAGTAGCAGCTCAAGCCCATGAAACCATAGAGCGCAATGACCATACATTACAACTTCCACTAACAAACATGACATAAATCTACACGTACCAAAAACATGCCAAAACTGCCCGTAGCAGCCTCTGTGGGGGGCTGCATGCTCCCTTTTTTTTTCCTTTTTTTTTTTTTTTTTTTCTCGTCTCTGATGAACCATGGTCCTTGAGCACATACGATGGTGGTTTTGGAAATTTCCATGAGTTCATCATGTTTATTAATAGATACTGCCCAAGGAGCTACAAATCATGCTCAAGTACCCGGGTAACGACACCAACCGCAATGGTGCTTCCTGATGAACGCAAAATGCCCTTCCAAGGGTCCGGCATTTGGAATATTCTTCCACACATACTGCTCTATCAAGTGCAACCTGAACCGGAAAGAAAAAAATAAAAGAATAAACTCCATCAAATGCTGCAGTTCAACCAGTAAGGACAAACAAACAGAAAGGTTGCACCACACGGCACACTTGGACAATTTTGGAATGCTGATTTAGGGTAACGGGGAACCGCATAGAACATCACCAATTGGCGATAATTTTACCAACAAAACAAATATTAATCTAATTTTACCTCTATTACAGCACTCTGTTTGGCTTTAAGGATCCGTGGTGCCACTCTAGAGACCTTGCCAGTCTTCTGGTCCAGCAACGACAATATCTTTACCACCCTTGCAGCTTCTTTTGCATGATGTATATGAAATTCAACCTACGTTTTCTCCTTATTCATTTAGACCATCTATGGAAATATTTAAATCAAGCAAAGAAGCAAAAGCTAGGCAGCCTGACCTGAGATCCAATTAGAATAGGTGCTGCAATGTCCAAGACGATGATCTGCAGCTCCAAACGGGTAGCTACGCTAACAGGGAAACCAGGAAGACATAGCACGCACCGGAATCACAAGACCTGAGCGATGCAGCCTGTAAGCTGACAGCTACATTGTCACCAGCTCTTGCTACACTGCATGTACTAGAATCTCGTTCAATAGATCGTACCTAGCTAAATCCCCTGAAGGCATTACAAACCTGCAACAAAAACAATTTACGTAATCAATAAACAATTGCTCTACCAAGAGTTGCCTTAAATTAGCAAGTCCATTCATCTGCACCTTGGTTCAAGCACGTTTAGCAGTGGCTCCGGTGAGAAGTTGCAAATATGGAATCTTTAAAGACTAAAGCTAGAGACAACCTCAAAAGGGCATACATCTCGAGGGAGAATTTTCTAACCTATACCAAGAAGTTTTTCAGAGAAATTAACCCTCAAATGTATGAAAAGACTGATTATTTAAGAGCGACAACTCATGAAAGATCCAACCTAAGATGAAAGAAGCCTGTGGAAGGTACCTTGTCAAATGTTTCTAGCATACTAAATCATCTGATATTCCAGAAATCTCCAAGGCTCCAAACAGCATAGGAGGACAAGTTGAACGGCCTATCTTTTAATTAAGAAGCAGCACTATGGCAGACCTGGGACCCCTACCACCTTACTATTTCCTTCAAATAATGGGACAACATGCGAGAGCATGGACATGTCACATCAGGGGTCATCAAACTTCTAATAATTTTTCCCTAAAAAGGCCCAAGATGGTTACAGCAATTCTTGATATGAAAAACATTTTCATTTTTCTTTTAAACATTCTCACCAAGCCAACAGGCTAACAGTGTAGGAACGGACCACTGAAGCAGAAGGGTCTTTATTTTGATTCCAAGAGAAAGAAAGGGGTTACGTATTATGGTTTTCCTTCTTGCTAGAAGTTTTAACACAATTCAATTCCAGAAACTAAACTTGATTTCACAACAAACTGATATTTTTTTAATTCACAACAAACAAATTTGCTTGTTTTGACATTAGCCCTCCTTTCAAATCTAAGTTCAGAACAATAAAATTGAAAAATTATATAGGTAAAGGAAAAAAAATCTCAACCTCCCCTAAGGTAGAACTCAACCTCCCATTAAGTTTCAAACCTAAACTAGCATCCTAAGATGCACGGAGCAACTAACATATTAAAATTCTCTAATCTTGCATCCTGAGACAACAATGTTTCTTCACCAATAACAACATGACAGCACAATAAATAGTATTGTATGAAAAAAAACCTTTCTAAGGTGTCATATTCCATGGACATTTTTTATTTTTTTATTTAACATGTGCTACAATTCTTTATTTTCGGTTAGTATGATTGCAAGTCCTGATTAGCCTGCATCACAACTGAGACCACAACATACCTTTGAACCATTTTTGATAGCTCCTGTCTCTAGTTTCCGCAAGCTGCCACTTGTCCCATGGATTGTGACTTGATGACATCGCATATAGGAAGAATAAGTGGCTTTGAAACATCCCGTAGAGGAGGCTGCAGAGAATCTATCGCATCCAACAGACATAGTCCTTGATACCTACAAAGCAAATTGCTCAATTATTGCAGCTATGCCAAGACAGGGTGCATGCTTGACAGTTGGAATTCACTACAAGATACAGAATGTGAAGCATACAGAAAATCATAACTTGCTAACTTACCAGCCAGATAAACGCACATCAGAAGCAGCTTTGACCAAATTCTGGTTTTCCATGGCACTAATAGGTATCCAAGTCACTGATGAATCCTTGAATCCACGAGAGTGTAGAAAGGAACTGAGATGCAATTTTATGAAATCAAATCTTTCCTTCGAGTATCCAATCATATCCATCTTATTAACAGCAACAATAATTTGCTCAACTCCGAAACTTCTGATAAGTTGAGCATGCTCCCTTGTCTGTCCAACACCATTACCATCCATACCTGCTTCAAAGGACCCAACAGATGCATCAACAACAAGAACAGCCGCATCTGCTTGTGTAGCACCAGATATCATATTTGGGACAAAATCTTTGTGGCCAGGGGAGTCCAGTAAAACAATGCGATATTTCTTTGAGTCAAAATATGCAACAGCCACTGTCATTGTTATACCCCTCTCCCTTTCTTCAGCACTTTCATCCATTGCCCATGCATAAGCAAATGATCCCTTCCCCGCATTAATAAATTATAGAACACAAAAGCCATGGATGATAACTGTAAGTAACAAGTCACAGTAAATAAATCAATATATCATTTACACCATAAAGAAATTCCTTCCATAGCTGCTGGTTGGTGCTTCTTGATTTTGGTTCAACCTTACTAATTCCATTGCTTAGAACGAGTCTTAGCAGGTTTCATATGATTTCTCTATATCACATTTTGCCCATAGAACACCTTTACAACGTTTTTTGGGGAAAAATTAATATACCATTTCTTTCGCTTCTTTCTCATACTTGTGCATTTCTTTCTTTGTTATTCGTCCAAAAGATGGAGCAATCTCCCAGAGAGTGTTGATTTTCCAGAATCAACATGACCAACCTAGTAGAATTAAATTAACCTCATGCTTCAGACAATAATAATGACAATTGGATGCAAAAGTCTTAAAGTCAAAATGCAGAGCATCAAGCAACAAGCCCAACAGGCCCAACAAGATGCATCACTTACTATTGCAAGATTTAACTGGCTCAGAATTCCTTCTTCTTGCTCCAGGAACATCCATTTTTCCGGCTTGTACCGAGCGTGTGAAGCTGCTTTTTTACTATTTGCAGTATTCTTATTAAGCTTCAAATGGTCTAGGGTGCTGGCTAGAATTTTTGTTGCATCTTCAACGTCCCCAGCATGACTGATCTCATTTTCATCCAAATGATTGGCTTTAGACAATGAAACAGATGACTTCTCAGTTATTTCACTTGATACAGCTATCCCCTCTTTGTCGACATCAGTGGCTGCCCTGGTAGAAGCTGACTGCACCACATGAACTAGAGGAATAATAACATACAAAGAAAAAATGTTACAAACACAGTATGACATATCAATGATTCTTATAAGCTTATTCTGTCAAAGTGTTGCTTAAGACTGCCAGTAGGGAACATTTAATTGCCAGTAATGAATCTGATATGCAATAATATTGCATAACTATATAATACAAAAAAAAATAAAAGAACGATAGTATGCAGAATCATCAGATGTGGAGTCCCTGATCAATCATAAAGCACATAATCAGAATCCATCAAGGGAAAAGTGATATTTTCACCTATATAATTCTGATTTCATGTGAATATTTGCAAGTAAGATGAGAAGCAATTTTACACCTCAATAAGAAAAAAAAATAGCATAGCATACCCAGAGGCTTCAATAAGCTTATAATTCACGAGACATGAAAAATGTATTTTGAAATAATAACATTTCATAGCACAACCTCAAAAATAATTTCCGTTATTAAACTGCTCTAAAGTCAAAGAATTCAAGTATAAGCCCCACACTCAATGTTATGGACTTAAGAGGTACTAATAAATGATAGATATATGATCAAATGGTTTAGAACATCCAAGGACTTGTACAAACAAACATGGTTTATAGAAGCAGTGCCAATTATGTATTACTCCATTTATTTTCACTATTTCTTCACAGCAATTTTAAAATGTATTTTCTCTATGCATCATTCTTGAGTTTTGGATACACACAGAGATACTTATTGAGGTTAACAAAAAAATGTTGTCCATGCTAATAATGTGAAAAAATGGGAACAATAATAATTTTAAACAGCCATCAAGATACAACAGTCAGAGTTTGCTGAATGAACCAATGGAGGACATATTAGTATCGAACACCACAAGAAATTTCGTTTTGATGATGCATTCCCAAATAACATGAGCAGATCTATATTGATATGGTAATCATGACAAACAATCATAAAGTTTCTTGATATTATTAAACTGTTTTGCAAATTACCTTTCTCTAATGACTTGCTAGCTTTTTTACTTAGAAAATTAAGAGAAGTTATTTCTGTTTGGAGTGGTGCAGAAGGCACTCGTGCAGGATTGGACTTGCCCATTATAGATGCTCCTGAACTTTTCGACATGCCAATAGCTGCACATTGTTATGCCATAATTCATAAAAAGACAACAAAAAAAATGCTGAATCTATAATCTGATATTCAAAATTTAGTGCAGCCAAATAACAATGATAACCACACAAAAGAACATTGACTTTTTCTTTACCATTGTTTCTAAAGTTGACGGAGCAATTGCGGATAGCCCCACATATCTCACAAGACAATGAACTCTCATCATTATCATATGTGCAAATGGAGCACCGCCATATCCGAGGTCTGCTGACTTTAGTGCCTTGCTGAGATGATTTTCCTGGTAACAGTAAGAAACAGAAACAAACAAAAGAGTGATAAAATTAAGTTATTTCACAAAACCATTCCTTATGACAGCAAAAATCATGAAATAACTACCGAGCAGCTGAAATGAACTGTAAAAATACGGTCAGTCAGATAAGTAATGGGCAGAATGAAATTCCTAGTAAGTAAATGACAACTTAATATTGTCATCTTTTGATAGCACTTAAACAAAGGGGGAGGGGGCATCAGATTGTAATTTAATCTGCAAAGCAATTGATGTGATAAGGGAAAAAGATAAAGTTGAAATCGTAACAAATAACAAACATCACAACAAGTTATTCCAAAGATGGCTAAAGATTATTTTATTTTAACTCACAGCAAACACAAATTATTGACTAAACATGTCTCTTCCAAACCTCTGTTGCAATATAAAGGTTATACTTATAGAATATCATACAAAATTTCATGCTTTTAGAATCCTGGCCTAATCATGTTTCTTCCAATACTTCACCACAACTTATTTCATATATATTGGTTCAGCTTTATGGATCAAAGTATGATCATCAAATTTTATCATGGTCAGTTCTCAAATTCATATGAACTTTTGATATATTGTTGCCAGCTTCTTAGCTTAACTAATGTTAAAGGAGGGGCAAGCCAAGAAATTCATAGAGGCTAGTTGGTGGTATGACAATGCAATCTAAGTTCATGAAATTAATTAGCAGACCTCCAAGGTTCCCGTGGATCCGAGAAGAATTCAGATAAGAAGGAAAAAAATAAAAACAATTAATATATTAACATCATGTCATGAAGACTAGGCAAAATGAAAGTAGGTAAAAGGTTGAACTCCAGGGATCCACTCCAGTGAAGAGGGGAAGGCAAGGACATGATCATTTTAAGTTATGGTGTAGAGGCTTTAGTAGTGGACTAGTGTTTAATGTGGGTAAGGACAAGCTTAAGTTATTTAGACTAATGAAATGTTGGGGTTTTGACCTACACATGAGGTACTAGGGTTTATTTAGAGAGACTAGGATTTAGTGTTTGAAGCATAATAATGTCAATAGAGTAGGAGGAAAAGAGGAGAAGAAGATGAACTACAGAATCAATTTAATAAAGCATTGCCCAAATTCTTGTTGAACATCATTCCTGAAATTACAACTGAACATATGAATTTATCAGAAGTGGCCTCTAAACTAAACTTGAAGTAGACCTCTCATCAAATATAAACACAGATCAGGACTGGTAATACTTGATTAGCACAATGGGGATTCTCAGAACTTCTTGACAATGACCAGCATGCATTTGTGGAACGAGATTGAAGCAACCATAGTTCCAAAACTATATATATATATATATATATATATATATAGATATGACCTCACATTTGTAAATCTCTTCAGTTAAATTTAAAATTACTGAACTTATAAATATCATGGGATTACCTCTAGTGGTTCTTTCATGTCTAACATGGCGCTAGGAAGGAGTACCAGAGCATTTGATTGCCACTGTCCTGGTCCATTATACACTAGCCTAAATGCTTAGCAAGGACTCTAAGGTAATCAGTGTGTTGTGCACCCAGACAAAACCCCTTCATGGTGAGGGCTTCTGATTTATGTGAAACAGTAAAAATGATAAAGCTCAAAAGAAGATGGTTAAAAAGACTGCAAATACATTTGCTAAGATTCAAAACTTCATCGCCCGAGATAGCTAGAAACCAATAGTTCATTATCAAATGAATCTTTCCATGCGAACACTCTATTTGAGAGTTATCAGTATTTATCAAATGTGTTCCTATCTAATGGGACACTATTGGATCAAATAACAAAAACATTGTTGAGAAAGAGAGAATTCTTCCTAGATGAAAGGAAATATTTGATTCATTTAACAGGAGAAAGATTTCCTATTCCTTGGCAGTAATGATATGCGGCAATGAAAAAGGAGATTAATTAGAACAAACAGGACTGTCCAAGGGGTAGCGTTGAGGAAACTTTTGTTCATTCCATATTTTGGACATTCGCTCCATGAAAAAATATGCTACTGCTGAAACATAGGAGAATTGAAATCTTGAATTAAAACACTAAGTACAGATGATATAAACTGACTAAACAGGAATTCTAGAACAGCAAACTACTAGAACCTATTACTCACTATATCAAACAATTTCCATTAATGAAACGTAAATCTATTAGAAAATAAAAATACATATGTTCGATGAAATGGTTGTTGCTATATGCATGCTCCAATAACAAAACATTGGTTTAACTGAATAAATAAAGAAACTAGATAGACCTTTCTCTTCATATCAGGTTGATGGATCTTCTCAATTGGAAGATCTCTCATATGATGGGGAATAAGACAACACAAAACTAGGGCCAAAAGCATGTTAGGCTTCCTTATTAATGCTTCTGTCATCTTTCTGTTATTAATTCAACATTCTATTTAATTTTCAAAGCATAAAAGGTTAAAAATCACTTTTTGTGATTTGCTAACTAATTATTAGGTTTAAGTAGTTAATGCTGTTAGGTTTCTGTCATATAAGTTAGACTTCCCAGAATGTTCACCTATCATAAGTGTTTAACAATGGAGCAAAATAAGGAAACAAGATGAATTCCTAGAGATATGCTGCAAAACCTATTCAAGTGTAAAAGTGTTAAACATTAAAAGATAAGACAATTACAAATCAATTCCAAAATAAATCATTGGTAGCATGCCTACTATAATGGCAAGAGAACAATGAGACAACAAAGATTTTGGAGGAGGAAAATACAACAAAAGGAATATGGATCAAAGACATCAAGTACAGAAGCCACTTACCATCTCCTTGCATGCCATTATCATGTTCTTCACCATTGCCTTCGGCACCATGATTGTTGTCATAATCATCAATCATCATAATCATCATAATCATCATATGCATCATAGTCTTCATCGTAGTCAAGTCCATAATTAACTTTTCGAGGCATTTTTCTGAATGATGAAACATTAGGAAAGAGACATAAAAAATTCTCTGAAATATGAAACCTGTAATCCAAACAGACAGATGATTTATTATTATAAATCAAAATGTATTCTAGAATGTGTTGAGATGCAGAAGCCTGACAAAAGCTTTGAGCAGTCTTTCTGCAACTAATAGTTAAGCCCTTTCCTGGATGATAAAACTTTTCGCACAGCAAGCAACTTAGAAAAAAAGAAAGGGAATTTGACTGAAAAGAAGTGAATGTCCCAACCACTTGGCTAAAAGCAGACACTAATACAAACCTTAGATGTCAATTTAATAACAGATATGAATGGACATGTATAATCTACGGCAATACCACAGAAATCACTCAATAAAAATTGGTAACATTTGAGCATCCAGAAATAAGCAGCAGAAGCCAGCATATAAACTTGAAGTGCATCAGCATCAGTCCAGATATCAAAGTAATTTAAATTAATGAAAAAAAAAAAGCAAATCAAAAACTGATTCCAAGCTGCAATGTCAGAGCCGAAAGCAATCCACTCACACAGTCTTTGTTGTATTTGTGCTCCAATTGGTTGTGTTGCTTTTGCATGATCTAGTGAAGAGTTTCAATAAGTGATGGATTCATTCATAGGAAACACATGATGCATGGAGAAAAATGAAAGTTCAAGAGAAGCGATCTCAGTAATAGTTTGAAAGATTCTAAACCACTCTTGGCCGCATGAGAGGATCTAGCTTGATAGTTATTATATACTTTAGACTTAAAAATATGTTCACAATCATGAAAAAGGTTTAGTCTGTTCTTTGCCAGTAGACGTTTGCCACACTATATCTTCCAGGCCCTTAAGATGGTTCCAATGTAATTAACAGGGAACAACTCCTACACATTCCCAATTAGGTTTCAAGGTAACTGTTTGATTTCTTCTCAGTCCCAATTGTATAACTTTGGTTCCTTGGTATTAGTTTCACTCCACATCCCAATGCATGAGCCAAGCACTTGTATTGACATCTACAATATAACAATGCACACAATGAGGTTGTGCTTGGATAGGAGAATTAATCTGTCATATTCCATCCAAACTCCATAAAAAGGGGTGCAGAATTACTCATACTCTAAAGGGGATAAGCCCCCTACCAAACAACATAACAATTTGTGGGGCATGTGCTTAATTGTTATCCCACCATCTTATGCCTTCCAATTATCTTAGCCTTTTCTCTCCTTTGATCCCATTGTCCTTATTAATTTCTTAATATTCAAATAAAAGATACAAATATTACTAAGAATAATAATAATAATATATAATATGATTATTTATTGTTATGAACTAAATAATATTAGTATTATTAATCACTAAAAGTATTAATGATTACTACCAATATCATATTATTATATTATTAATTATGATTGAATGAAATAACATTGTTAAAATGGCATTATTTATTATTTTAAATAACAGTATAAAATAACATTTAATAATATTTTTGAATAATAATATTAAAATAATAATTATCTTATCACACTGGGCCATTTTTCACAAATGGTGGAAGTCCTATTTTGTCGAGACAAAATACCACATATCCCCTCAGCTTATTTTCACAAACTTGTCAATGCAGGTAAACAACAAAAACTCTTAGGAAGTGTCTGGAATGGAATGAGAGGGTTAAGGTACTTAACCCAGTTACTACATTCTTTTTCAACCAAACACTTATTGGAACACTTAGATAAAATCACTTTCTAGATGAGCAAAATGGGATTTCAAGAAAACTAGAAACACAACTTTTTTGTCTTCTAAATCCATATAAGCCACCAGATCCACTAATAAATTACTCCACCATATCGGTTGGAGTAATTTACACCATATCGGTTGGAGTAATTTATTCCAGAGAAACGAGTAAGAGTAAGTTAACCTATTTATTCTGGGTTAACTAATTCTGCTTCCAATTGCAGTCATATTCCATGGAATAGTCTTATTCCTTACTCCAAACCTATCTTGATAACTTTCCCTTACTCCTCCAAAATTTATTCTGCAATCAAACCCGGCTGTGAGGTCCAAAATTGACCGCCTTTAAGCATGATTACCATCAGTTAACCCAAGTCTAGGGGTACATTAAAGCTACAGCATCTATACGAGATTATGATTTCCTCGGGGATGAGCCTTGCTTACATGTTTATATTGAATTGCATGCCCACGCTCCTATCCACTATTTAAAATTCATAGTTAACAGCAGAGCATAGTTCCTGCTATATGGGGAGTTCACGTGGTGCCTATTTAAAGAGGCTCTGAACTCCCCCGTATATGGTTAAAAAAAAAAAAAAAAAAAAATGCAGTGGCCATATCATGCGGGATTTTTTTTTTTCTTTAACAAATTGAACATTTTGCAGCCAAAGAAGAATCCTCTGATGAAAATCCCCAAACTCTATAAAATATCATGCTTCTACCAATATTAAGCCCTCAAAACCTCATCGCCACAATTCGCACAAAATTCCAGAGGAAAAAAAAAAAAGCAACCGGAACCTATAAAACCCTTCCCATCTAAAAATAGAATGGAATGGAAAAAAAAAAAATTCCCTTGTTTTCGCGTTTTTTCCTCTGTTTTGCCCCGTTTTTCTTTAATTTTTCCGTCCTCAGAAGTCTCAATCCGGTAAGAGGCTTGGAGCGGCCGAATAAGGAAGAGCTTAGACGATGGCTAGGGTTCTGTGTTTTTTTTTTTTTTTTCGTTTCCGGAGTCTCAATCGGGTGGGAGGCATGGAGAGGCAAAAAAATCTATACAATACATGAAAGGAATGCCCAAATAACAGCCAAAGCAATGCCCAAAATTACTTCTTTGAAATACAAATAACAAAAGAGATAAAGAGAAATTTTTCCGAAAGGACGGAGGAATCTTACCTAATCCTCTCTTACTCCGCCCTTATCTCTGCTTCTGAATCACTCCTCAACGTAATCGGTTCGAAAGCCTTCGCAGGAGAAATTGAGCTGGATCACCCTTTTTCTTTCTTCCTGGATTAGGGGCCGATTGAGATGACAAAAATGGAGAGCGGTTGATTCATTTCTCTTCTTCTCCTGCTTTTATAACGCAAAATCCCTCGCAGAACGATGGATTCGACGGCTCCACTCAGCTTGTGTTCCGTTCCCATCTCGCTGGCGTATACGATATACGAACAGAAACCGCCTAGAACGAAATCTCCATGGTGGGATCGGTGACGGACTCCGACCCCGCGTCGGAGTATATTTAACGGCCCCTCGCGTGGCCGAAGCGTCCATTGGCGAGGCACTGAGGGCAAAATGGGGATCCTGTCTACAACGGGCCCATCAGCGAACACGTGAGCTCGGGCCTTATTAATCCTATCCCGACTTCATATCAAAACTTTGTGGCTCAAACCCAAAGCCGAACAACAAAGCACGCATCGTTTTAAAACCGGGATTACTCATGGTATGCTTTTTAGGTAGTATTTGGTTACTTACTGGAATAGGATTTTATTCATTATTATTTTATCAAGAATAGGGTTTTATTTTTTGCTATTTTTTAAGTAGGTAGAAATTTGTTGATAAGCCTCCTAGAAATCTGTATTCTGGTCAACTCATGGTATTCTAAAATAGTAATTCCATGACTCACCATAGAATTGGCTATTCCTGGTTCTCATATACCAGCGGCAGTTGCTGGAAATAAAAATAAAGGCCTTTTCCCTTCTGTATATTCGGCCACTCGGTTTTTCTCGACCCTTCACATGTCTTCTTCCCGATGCTAGGGTTTATTCATCCGATGATCTTCATCGATGCCTTCTTGATTTTCAGAATTGCAAAGGCAGCCTGGCACATCCAAATCCAATCTCTCTTCATTTCTCTCTTTCTCTCTCTCATCTACTTCCCTTCATCTCAATCTCGAAGGAATCGGCCTTGCATCATCTCTAATCGCACCTCGCATGTGAGTTCATCCGAATCCTCAAGTTCTCCTTTTTTTTTTTTTGTATTGATCCGTGATGTCTTTGTCAAAATTTTTCTCCCTAATCCGTATGTCTTTATCGAAATTTTCTCCCTGATCTGTGATGTGTTTGTCAGAATTTTTTGCGTTGATCCATGATATCTTTGTCGAAATTCAATCGAATTTTTTTGAGTTGATCCGTGATGTCTTTGTCAAAATGTTTTCGATATGGATTTCTACTTTTGGAGCAGATCGATGCTCTGGATTTCTTTTCGTGTTTCCTCGATTGTTTTTCTTGATTTCCCCCTGTTTTATTGATGTCATAGTAGTTGTTCGTTCTTGATTTGTGAAGATATTTATATTCTTGAAAGGGGTTTTCTCTGTATTAAATTTGATCATGATACTCTGGTTTCTATCCGAGGTGTTGACGTGGAACCTTCATCGACTGGGCGGAGCTGCTGGATTGTCGGTTCGCTCCCCTTGATGGATACCTGCAAAACAGGTGCCTGATCGGATTTTTTTCGATGGGGGACATTCCGATACCTAAGTTAGAGAGGGAGATTCTAGCAACAGAATGGAGAATTTTTAAAAAGGAAGATAATGAAAGTATTCTCTTTCTAGGCTTATCTGTGGCCTACCTTGGGTGTCCCTCTTACCAGTATTTATAGTTGTCGTGCCATGGTATGGTTAGGCTCATATATCTATGGTTAGAACGAGATTAATTAACTTTACACCGCATATAACCATAGATGGTTGCCAACCGGATCTGGCCAGTCTGGAATCATTGGAGCTGAAGTTAGTGGCCACATGGCCACATCGATATGGTTACGATTGGAGATAGTAGCCATACGGTTGATCGTAACAACACCCACGTTCAAAGATTTGGGATCAATTGGAGATTTCTTTCCGCACTTCTTCTTCGGGAAGGGCTAGCATTGAGTCGACGGATTGTCTTCGACTTATCTCCTACAAAGTAAGCCAAAGACATCTCTATCAATTGCATCGATGTTCTTCCCTTCAAAGTGGGTTGTATGAAGCCGATGTTGTTCTCGAATCGGCCTTCTCCAGATCGACCTTCTTTAGTTGATGTACAAAAGACTAGTTGGGAGCTGGTGACGGTAGTCTTCAGGACTAACGCCTTCGGCTAGGCCGAAGACCAATCCCATGTGACTCCCTTTAGGTACTCCGATTTAGGTGCCCGGTTCAGAAGGAGTTCGTCGTGTAGTTGAGCCGATAATTAATCTTTGTATTGACATATCACAACATGAGGTAACAAAATGACGTAGGTATCATTTGCAAGAACCCTATCTTTCTAGGAATTTGCAGCAAAATTTTCAGGTCTTACTAGTCTTTGCACATGATGTCATTTGCAATGGTTGTTGCTTGCCATTTCATTGCATACTAATGAGTATTAGTTTATACATGATACATGGAGACTAGTTGAACTACCCATTTTGAGCCCCTATAAAGAGTTGTTGTCTATTTAGGATTGGATGGTGTGAAAGGCTACCTGGCTTTGCCAACATGTTGTTTAAGCAGTTTCTCAATAGCATGATTGGAAACAATTATAATTATTACTTTTCCTGATAGGATGACAATTATCACCAGTTTTTGAACAACATAAGTAGACTTAATAAATGTTTTATAATGCAGTGGTCAAGGCTATTGTTATTAGCTAACCTCTGGTTTTAGATAGGCCAAATACAAGTAAAACATTTGATGTTAGATAGTTAGGTATCATCTAAATAATAATGGAATCATATGAAGATTAAAAAATGTGTTTTTCTAAGTAAATAATTTTATCATCGTAACCATATTTTGAAAGGATTGCATCTTAGAAAGTTGATGTCTTGTTGAATTTTGCATAACTTGATTTAAACATGTTGCCATAATGGAATAAATAAATAATTAGTGCAGTTCTTCATTTATTCTAATTGAAAACCTTTATAAATTTTCATAAATCTACTCGTGAAATGCTTATGCTGTCCATATGAGCATATTTATCAACTTAATATCTCAATGAAGTCACATCTTGCCTGACGGTAATAGGCACCCGCAAATCAAGTGCGTGCATTATGGCATGTTGCCTATATACTTATATTTGTATTTATGTATGTATGTATATATATGTATAAAGGTAACTTTAGTATCAACTTGCAAGTCTTTTATTGAGGAACTAGTAATTCAATAGGAAGTGTTAAGTAATTACTGTATGTATAATTTCCTAATGATCACAGGTTGCCTTATGAATGGGCATGGCTTGGAGATAAGGTTTAAGAATATTAGTACTTATCCTATCTTGTAGCTACGATGCTCCACTAATATTAACCTTTATATCCTGAGGCACAAGTTTAATTATTTTTAATTCATATATTTCTACAACTGGCCTCCAATTATATGTCGCTCGATGAATAAATGTTTGGTAGCCTTTTATAACATTCTGGAAGCATTATTGAAGTTAATGGTTTCATTAATTTGTTGATATTCAACCCTTTTTATAATTTCCATATTTCCTATCTATAATATGTTTGATAATGTATCATTTATATTATGTTTTGCCTATGATGATAGGCTGCCTTAAAAATGAGCATGGTTAGGAGACAAGGGTTTAACGACAATTACATGATAGGTTATCTTAATAAGTAGTTATTCTACCTTGTAGACGTGATGCTCCTGTGTCTTTAATCTTGCTTATCTTGAGGTACATATATTTTCCATATCTTTAAATTTGGATATTTTAACTATAATTACATGTCTCACCAGATACATATTTCGTTGGCAGCCTTGTTATGTTTTGGATGCAACGTTCAAATACATGTTAAACTCAAAGATGCATTATTTAAATTAATGACATTAATAACTTCTTCATAGTCATTTTTAGTGTCACATTGCTATTTGTTTCGAACTTATATTTATAAATGTATTTCTGATAATATGTTTTGACATTGCTGATAGGCACGATGCTCGACTGACTTTGACTTTGTTTGTCTCGAGACATTAATCTTTTTGATATTTTATAAATAATCATGAATATTTTCTTTTTCCATAATATGTCTTTTTATATGCATCATTATGAATCCAATTGTTACAATCGATAGTGATGTATTCTGAATTGTGCAACGTTTGCAGTTATATAGCTAACATGACTAAATCCAAAAAAGACAAATAAGCTGAACATCCAAGAAAACGATCATATCATAGTAGAGCACCAAATTGGACATATGCCCTTGATATGATAATGCTTGTCTTAATGAGGCAAGAGATTGATGAAGGTAACTGTCACAACGATACATTCTCGCAAGAAATTTAAAAGAAGATGACAAATACCTTCAACACATGAACAAATAAGTTCTTCACTTGTAGAAACCTCAAGAATTGATTGAAGGTACTGAAGAAGACCTTTAATTTATTTATAACTTAGCAAATCGATCTGGTTGGGGATGGGATCCTGTGCTAAAAGTACCCACATATGGTGATGAATAGATGTGGAAGGAGGTCATCTCGATGAGTAGTGGATTGATGTTGATATTATAGGTAGCATGCTTTTCATAATATTATGATAATCATATTTAAAAATTTATAACAGGTTAACAAGGAGTATGCTCGGATTAAGGATAAGCCATTTCCTATATATGATGACATAAATATCCTTTTCTCAAAGAACACGGCCACTGATAGATGAGAGGATACATCTATTATTCCAGAGAGAGTTTCGGACAATGATACCTTCGAAGATAATATGGATTCGATCGATTTAGATGACATCAATGTTGGCCAACCATTACAACAAAGTGGTGGATTCTCTTACTCATCATCTGATACTTTTGAACTATTCAATGACATATCCCCAAATAGCCTGACTACCTATGCCTCGACCCTACTTATAGAACCTTCTTTTGATGCATGTCCATCCTTTAGTACTGGAAAGAAAACAAGGTCAAGCTCCATTAGTCCTACAGCACGTAGGACTAGGCCAACCACTAATGCAACTGATGTTCTTTTAGATCTGGTGGATCAAGGTAGAAAGATATTAGAAATTGCTAATGAGATCCTCAGGAGAGATGAGCTTGTACGTCCTACAATGTATTTTATTGATAAGTGTATACGGAAGTTGGATAGTCTTCCTGGGATTATATCTGAATGCATTCTTGCTATAGGGGAGACTTTCAAGAATGAGATAAATAGGTGGTTCTTTATGCATTATGAAGGACCACTATTGGAAGCTTGCTGAAAAGAGAAATAGCTAAGTTCTACCATGTATCACCTTCAATGGCAGCCCCTTCTGGAAGTTATGCTCATGTCTCAAATCTTTTTATGCCTCCTCCAATGCGTGGTGTCAATCAAGATGGCCCCCATATATTTGTGCCACCTCGCATGCATGCTGCTACTCCAGGTGGGCATAATCCATTTATAGAACCTTCATTCAAGCCAAGCAGTCATCATAGCGCATCTCAGGATAATACCCTATCTCCTCATGGTAGTCCCGAGACATTCATGCAAAGCACATCTGCACCTTCAATACATCAAAATGAATTTGGCAGTTTAGGTTAGCCATAACATATGGTTGTATTGTGTGTGTTATGGGATGTTTCGTTGTGATAAATAACTTTTTTTATCTCTAATATGTATTAAGTCTTAAATAAACTTTGTTATAAGAAATTTTGTTATAAATATGAATAGGGTTGTTTTATACTTAATGTCTGTTAATACCCTCTATTGTCTATCATTATTTCTTTGTCAACATACAGTTATGCATATGCTGGGATCATTAACTACTCTCTATTTTTAATAGATGGATACTTTGCATTGCTCAAGGCATTTTAATAGATAAGGATAATTACTACCAGGACGTCATAACTGTACTAATAAGTAGTGGCATCATTAATGTCCAAGATTATAATGTCATGTGGAAGGTGCCATGTCGAACTCATCCATTCTCGGGTCACGAACTAATAATAGATATACTGAGTGGCCATCCAAATAGAGGTTATAATCACTTTAGAATGACAACACTATATTCTTAAAGCTAGAAGAGTTGCTTGTATCATATGGCATGGTGGCCTGGTCTAGCACACGCAATGTTACAGTACAGGAGCAACTAGCATATTTTTCTGTACTGCATAGGTCATGGTGTTACTAATAGATTTTTGGCCAAAACTTTTAAGCACTTAGGGAAGATAATATCATGATATTTTAACAATGTATTGAAAGCAATTTGTTTGTTGAAGCAAAAATTTATAGTACAATTGGATGAGGATATTACTGTATACCCACGATCTATGAAAATGATCATTTCCATCCTTGCTTCATGGTACCTCTGAACTTACACAACGTTGGTACTCAATTTTTAATTTTTTAAAGTTATCTTTGACATAGTAGTTGCATCACAGAATGCTATTGGAGTGGTTGATGGTATGCACATACCTGCATTAATCAAGAAAATCAAACAACCCTGCTTTCATAATCGAAAGGGCACCATTTTCAAAATGTTATGGCTGCAGTTTCATTTGATCACTCTTTTTCTTTTTGTTTGTACTTGATGGGATGGATCTATTATCGATATGAGAGTACTTCGTTGGTGTGTCGAGTTAGAAGGCTTCGTTGTACCAGAAGGTATCGAAATACTCTGACATTTTTTATTTTTATATTTTTAATGAATTTTATGTTCATTTATGAATTGCATTGGTCGGATACATAAAAATATTATCTTGTTGACTTAGGATATGCCAATACAGATAAGTTACCACCTAAGTATGTTTAACAATCTTCGGGTTCGACGATATCATAATTGTCAAGACTTATACGACCATCGACATGCACAATTCCAGAATTGCATAGAGAAGGCCTTTGGGATTCTGAAGAAGTGATATAAGATTCTAAGAAGTCCCATCCCATACACCTTCAAGGTGCAGAAATGTATTATTATGGCTTGCTGCATCATTCACAACTTCATACAATGCACCCAAGAAAATGATAAATATTTTAATATGTCAGTGGAACCCTTGCCTGCTGACCACAATGATGACGATGTCGACCCTTATTTGATTATAGGGGATGACAAATCCCAAAGAGGTGGTGAACTATGCAATTTGATAGCTAATAGGCTATGGGTTGCTCGTAACATGCACGAAGTACGTTTAACCTGGATCCTTTAATTAAGTTCATTTTTTCCTACCTACTTCATGAGTTCGTAAATTTAACGTGAATAAATTTGAAAGGTACATGTTATTACGTATACTGAGTTATATTCTAGTTGCACATAAATACAGAAAATCAAGGTGCATGCAATTGAGTTATAGCGATGTCTTCTGATACTTTTTATGTAGTCTTTGAAGGACATAGATGAGGGATATATGAATCCTAATCAGAGTGTCAACGTTAAGTTACCGGTTCAAACATGCATTATATAAGAAGTTCAAAAGTAGACAAGATGCAATTGCTGCACTAGAGAGCTATGTTCAACCTTCAGATCATCCCTCTCTCGAAATATTTCATGATATTTAGTTTAAAGGAAGAAAAAAACTTGTTGGCTACCCCACGAATATGGGTGGACTTTTTAAGGCCTTGTTGTTGGTTTTACTTGTCTTTGTTGTAGGCTTTCTACTTGGCTTTCAAGCTAGATATATTCAGTTATAACATTTACTTGTTATGAGTATTATATGTTCTTAATGCCATGGTTGCCAGATTTTTAAAACCATGATGGACTTGTATAACTTATGTTGTTTGTAATGCTTTGCATATGCTATTTCTTGTTCCTGGTCATTACTTCACAATGTAAATACTGTTTTGTTTACAACTTATTCTGAGTAATGTTTAATTTATTAGCAGCCCTTTCCTATCCTATCATTGTATCTTATTTAACTTTGATTCTACCTTTTATTCATATTACCGTTTTAGAGAGGCTATGTTTATATTCATATTTTGAAATTGTATAACAATGGGATGAGCAATATTTCTTGGCAGCCTTTTGTGTGGTGTGTGGGTTTATTATGGTTGGAACTTGAAAGCCTCTATGTGCTATAATGCTTATGTTCTTGGCAGCCCCTTGGTATGCTATTGTATTATTCTTTAGCAGGTACGGATTCATCGCAAATATGGTATGATAAGGTGCTGCTTTATTCATACAAAATGTTTCAATATCACTTATCATAGATTATCTTGCTAGAAATGTTTATTTTTGTAGTTAACAATCCCTTATTTACAAAATATGTCATAACAAATGCAGATCTTATGAGGTGTTGTAAGATTTGATTTAATTATTTGTAGTTACAGGTTACTTGAGCTTACAGGTTTTTGGTGGTTATTAGTGGTTAGAAAATTGAAATTGATATAATGTTTGTTTTGGTATGACATATAGTACATGTGTGGTAATGATGATGGGCTACCTATTGATTGAGCATTGCTGGGAGGTAGGAGTGGAACTATAACATTAGTTTTTTTGCTCTTATTGCCGTGATGCTTAACTGACATTATCTTGATGTCCTGAGCCATATTTTGTAAATATATATATATAATTGTACCTATGGCAGATGTTCTATGATATGTTTAAAATATTGGCAGCCCTTCATGTTCCTGGATATTGACATCCCTTATGGTTTAGGATACAAAACTTCACTTACTCAGGTTTGGAATTAGATTTATCTAGCTATTTTATATTTGCCAACTGAACTGCAACTTCTGCATCATATTTGTATATGTTACATTCTATACATAGTTTATATGCTTGGTGTTGTATTTCTTTGTTTAGTAGATAGGTCTAGGTGATACATTTTACATGGGCTAAGATTTACTCTCTTTTTTGTAGGGGCCAATATATATTGCTTTTGGTACAAAACCTGAACAATGATGAAATTGGATTTAAAATTTTTCATCTATTGCAAACTTGTTAGCTTTCTTATATTAATAACAATATTCTAATAACTAGTTTATGATTGGTGGATTGGTCTATATCTTGTAGCAATGCTCGTATATATGATCAAGGTACGTTTTTTTTGTGAACTCATTGATTCTATTGAAACACAAGTCTTAAATTGGACTACCTGTTGAATGTTAGGGTGGGTCTGCTTATCATGTTCTTTTACTTCGATTTTATAACTTTATGTACGAGCAGACAACCGAATGTTTTAATAGCTGCGTCTTATGGATGATTTTTGGATGAATGGGTCTTAGTAATACTCATATGATGAAAGTTACATCCAAATGTTCTAAGTTTAGGATTTTTATACAAGTTAGATCCAATTATTTTTAGTTCATGAATTTTAAAAGAGACATGAATTTATATCTTGTATGCTTTGGTATGAGACATTTTACAGGTGTGGTAATGATAATGGGCAGCCTATTGACTGAGCAATGCTACGAGTCAAGAATGGAATTATAACATTAGTTTTTTGGTTCTTGTTGCCATGATGCTCAACGGACATTATCTTCACAAGTTAACCCTTTTTTATGTTGTAAATTTATATTTTTAGTAATAGTTATGGTAGCTGTTGCCATGTTTTAAATATTGGCAGCTTTTCATATTCCAGGATATTCACCTCCCTTATGATTGGTGGATTGGACTTATATTTGTAACTGTTACTTTCTATATGCCGATGTTGTTGGGAGTGTTTTCCTCTTGTTTATTGGATAGGTTCCATGTTGTATATTTTATAGGTTAGATGTTTTTGATT
Source organism: Areca catechu (assembly GCA_021397845.1). NCBI lineage: Eukaryota > Viridiplantae > Streptophyta > Magnoliopsida > Arecales > Arecaceae > Areca > Areca catechu. The sequence goes on along the minus strand of CM038049.1, from coordinate 67,501,693 downwards.
AATTGTAGGGTGGAATATATATTTATGTGGTTAGTAAACCTAAACAATGATGACATTGGATATAAAATTTTCATCCATTACAAAGTTGGTAGCTTTCTCATATTATTCACAATTTTATCATATCTACTTTTCAATTGGTGTTTTGGTGTATTTTTAGTAGGATTGTGGTGAGATATGTTCATGGTATAGGTTCACGTCAAACTCATTGATAGTATTCTTTGCATATGTTGATAGACGTCAAATGTCACGTATCTATATTAGTACTTATGGTAGCTATTATATGCTATGTTTAAAATATTGGTAGCCCTTCATGTTCTAGTATATTGAGCCCTTAATACTAAACGATGATGATATTGGATGTACAACTGATCATGTTGTACAGGGTCTGTAGCTTCATCATATTGATGGTGCTTGCCTCTTATTTGGTTTTCTATTGGTAGAAGGGAGTAGCTATTGTACCATTATATTCAGATGTGTTGGAGTTATAGGTTTATGTTGGACTCTTAATACTATGATTTTCAATGTTGATAACTTAGATATTTCTTAGTACATGATATTTATTTTTTCAAAACATATATTGTTGTTCAGGGGATGGTTGTTATGTTCATTTTTTTCCTTTTTATAACTTCATATTGATTAGACATGCCATTCTTTTGACATATGCTGCATATAGATGATCGATGATTTATGGATGGATAGGTCTTATTATTATGTCTTACGATGAAAGTTATATCCAATTGTTCCGAGTTCAGAAATTTTAATCGAGATAGAAATTTATATCTTCTTTGATTTGGTATTAGATAAATTATGTGTATAAATGATGATGGGCTGCCTATTGATTGAGCATTGCTGGGAGGCAAGAGTGGAACTATAAATTAGTTTTTTTGCTTTTGTTGCTGTGATGCTTAACTGACATTATCTTCGATGTCCTAAGCCACTACTTGTAAATATATATTTATATTACTACTTATGGCAACTATTCTGTGCTATGTTGAAAAGTTTGGTAGCCCTTCATGTTCCAGGTTATTGACCTCTCCTATGCATAGCGATACGAAATCAATTGCATGGATTTCTACTTCTTCATCTTCTAAGTGAGACTGTTATGTTGTTGTGTCAATTTTTAGGTTAATTTTTGCAAAGAAAATATGAAGTTTACTTATACAGGTTTGGAATTTGATATATCTATCTATTATATACTTGCCACATGAACTGCAAGTTCTACATCGTATTTGTATCTGTTACATTCTATATACAATTTATAAGCTTGGAGTGCTTTTTGTTTGTTTAGTAGACAGGTCCAGGTGGTATGTTTTGACAGGTAAGATGTCTAATATTTTTTAGAACACCTAATATATATTTCTGTGGTTACTAAACCTGAACAATGATGAAATTGGATTTAAAATTAATCATCATTACAGAGTTGGTAGCTTTCTCGTATTAATGACAATTTTTTCATATCTGGTTTATGATTGGTTGATCGGTCTATATCTTGTAGTATAATGTTAAGATATGTTCAGGGAACATGTTCATGTTGAACTCATTCATACTATTGCATCACAATTCTTAAATTAGAGTGTCTGTTGGATGTTAGGGTGGGTCTGCTTGTTATGTTCATCTACTTTGATTTTATAAGTTTATATAGGAGCAGACATGCCTATGTTTTGACAACTACCTCTTATGGGTGATTTTGGACGCATGTGTATTGTATTATTCATATGATGAAAGTTAAATCCAAATGTTCTGAGTTCAGGGTTTTTATGAAAAATGAAGATATTGCACTACTTACAAGTTGTTATAATTATAGGCATTTTTTTTCTTTTCTTGTAGGGGTTATGATATTTCAAAATGGTCCAGAGAGACAGTCTTCTCAACTATACTGCTAGGAGTTGGTGCTAATGGTTAAGGACTGCAGTGCAGCACATGAAACATATTACAGTTTCAAAATCAATTGTAACAGTTTTTTTTTGGAACTTAGTTTCCTTGTTATATTGTCTAGGCACGTATGTTGTCTTAATATTTCTGTAACAGCTATTGATCTTGTATGGATTTTTGATGATAATTTTAATGAATAACAAATTATTCATTTTTCTTATAACTTACATCATCTTCTCATCTTCATATTCCTATTTCAATTGAATACTATATTATCTGAATAGTATATTAGTCCTTATTATACATTTATTTGAAATATCAGGAATCAAATATTTACTATAACAGGGATTCTTGTAATTCACGTATTTGTTGTATATGAAATTTTGCTCTACTTTAACAATGTCCTCCGTAGAATGGTAATGGTATAATCCAGTTTTCTCTTGCTAACCGTTACTAATATATATACATAACATACAAAGTTATAATATATCATCATAATAAATTAATAAATTAAAATAATTTATTTAAGTAATTTGCCTTAATAAATAATTTGATAACTCATTTTTCCTTATTATTTGTTTAGGGATATTTTTGAATTTTTTTAAAATCTTCATCTGTTCCTAATGGAATACATGCTTATTTCCATGTTATCCAAACATCATTTGGAATAACACTGTATTAATTACACTGGAATAAGGTGGATACTAGATTTCAAACCAAATAGAAATCTGGAATAACAACAAGAATAAGCTATTTTTGGAAAATTTATATTCCTATTCCTGGAATAAATTTTTGACATCCAAACACTACCTTAATATATTTGATATCAATTTATTTGAATGAGAAGAGAATGCCCATCCCGTGGCAGGCTGGGTTAATGGGCTTGGGTGAAAGGGTTTATTAATGCATGGCTGGTTGCTGAGACGACCAAGTTGGAGGAGATACAAAGGTGTATAGTTTAATTTTAGAAAAGTTAGACATCTAGTTTGTTATGGGTATCAAAAACTAAGAGTAGAAGGGTATGTTATAGTGGTACTATTCTCAGTGCAAATTACTTACTAATAGCATGAATCATATTGCTGTAAATTTTGACTCGAGATCGGAGCTGGTGCTGATTAGTGGGAGTCATTGCTGGAGTGACCTATAAAATAAAGTTCCTAATCGGAGTTGATTCTGGTGAGGATCCTTTGACGCTCAAGTTAGAGATTTAAACAAATGGAAAGCAATGAACATAAGAAAAAGTTATTTACTTGGAGTTTCTTGGAGTCTCGGTTATTTATAGAAAATGACTGAGAAAATCGGCGACTCTGAGAGTATCAGTCCATGAATTGCACATTGCGGTATTATAGCCCTTGATCGCTCTCGTGCATTGATGGGGTTGTTACTAGCAATATCATCGATAGGCACAGGATAGCTATTTTTGTAATTTGGGTGATCAATTATTTGAAATCTCGGAGATGGGCTATGTGAGGAGTGTGTCGAAGGTCCACTTTTGGTAGTAGCTAAGTATAAAATACTTCGACATATAGTTCGGCCCACTGATATCGCGAAGATATGTCCGAGGCATCCGAAGTACTCCCATAACACTTGCCCCCACTCTTGAGTCTAAATCGGAAGTAGGTTAGATGAAGGAGTAATGCTAATATCATGCCTCGAATCCTAAAAGGTTTGCCCTCGACTCATGATGAGTTGTCATTTAATGTAGGTGGCGCTCGTATACCACTAGTCGCTGGTAGTTGGGAAAATCGAAGCAATTGTGTTCCCTTTACTATTGTAGGATATTTTGAAAATTTTAAACCAATAATGCACCTTTCTGCCTTCTTCTCTTTTCCTTCTCTATTTAAACCTGCCCCCTCTCTTTGGAATTCATCTAGGAATTTTCTCAACCGAGTCTTCTATTATATTCCTCTCAGCTTCTTGAGACAAAATGACTGTAGAAGAATGTGAAGAACTCGAGAGGGCATTTCAAAGGAAACGAGTTAGGAGAATAGCACTAGTGATTGCTCCTTCGCTCTGATGACCAATACTATCGATCCCCCAATTGTGTCATCCCTGGCACTAGTCAATCACCCGATCGTACTACCCTTGGCACTGGCTTCGATAAAGGGAGAGGTAACTCCACTGGTTGCTCAAGCTCTGTCCTCACTGAATAGCGACATGCTCAAAGAAGTTTTGATGGAGGTAGAAAATATCACCACTCCATTAGACAAGGCTTTTGTAGTGGTAGCAATCATATTGTCAAAGAGGATTATAGAAGAAACTACAGAAATTACTGATCCATCGAAGGGGATGATTGGTACTACTAGCCGGTCAACTACTAGCCCATCAGCCTGAATGATTGGTACAATGAGTCCACCAAACATCGATCCACTTGCCGGGATGATTGGTACAATAAGCCCATCGATGGAGATTAGGGTAGAGGCGATGAATCTTCGCATCCTGGAAGCAGTGCAAGTAGGTTTCAATAGGACTACTGAAATCTTAGGGATCTCCTCTTGCTAACAGAGCGGCAACTTTGGAGCGAACCTTTCAAATTTTTGATGCCCTTGAATTGTTTAACTAGGTAAGTAACCTCCAAATCCCTTTTTTTTGTTATCTCCGGTTGCATTTTATTTGACCAACATAGTTACTATAGCTTTGTTTGAGATTCGTGTAGTTGGGCATTACTTAGCCTGTTTTGTAGATTTGGCTTCCTTAACACAAGGGCTCATAGCGGCGAGGGAAAGGGTGGACCAGCTTGAGTACATGTTGGAACAGAAAAAAGTCATCAATGCCGAGCTATCGAAGAAAGTTGACTATTGCGAAGAAGCTCTCTAGAAAGTCCAAGAAAAGATCGGCCACTGAGATGATGCGGTAGCCAAGGCAGAAGTCCAAATAAAGAATCCTGAGTAGCAGGTTGTTAAGGCTAAAAAAGACTATTCCATCACTCAAGATGAAATAAGGCACCTAAGAAAGGAATGAGAGGAGGAAAAAGGAAGAAATAGCCAAGTTATCGCTCATGCCGAGGCTCATTCATCGAGAGGCTACCTTTCTCGGAGGGTAGAGCCTCGTCCTAGGGCTCTGGCTCAGCCACACGAGAGACTTAAGCAACCATAGAGTAGTCTATGCTTTAGGACAAGCTCCATTCCACTTCATCGAGCGTTAAGCATGTAGAGGAGCTATTGAAAAGAAGAAGAAGATTATAGAATATTCCTTTGCCACTAACTCACATAACATGAGCTCTTGGCCAATTTTGCCAATAGAAAAGTAGAAAAATTAGGGAAGATAAGGACTGAGATCGTGGCAGAGACTTGCAAGAAGAGTTTCTTCACTAGTTTCAAGCGGTGTAAGTTGATGGCCTAGGCCTTTCTTCCCAATAATCATACTGAACTCCAAGAGCCAATCCTTTATATGGGAGCTTGAAAGCCATGGTGGATGATTGCATTAGGGCATTTGCAAAATGCTCTGAGTAGGCTCTTTCTGTAACCCAGTTTCACATAGCTATCCAAACTAACCCTGAGATTTGCTCTGGGGAAAATAGGGCCCCGGGGTTCAAATGAATGCATTTTTCTTTTTTCTTTTTTGTCAATGTACTTTTTTTCTTTAGGCATGTAATCATTTTTTCTTTTAATCATACTTTAAATTCCATAAAGATGAACTTTTCATAAAATATGTGTCTTCAAATTGAATGCCACTGCATATTTCTGAATGTCCAAATTCCGAGTTATGTTTTGGTCATAATAGTGAACTTTCAATGGATTTCATATTAAACATCATTCTAGCTAAAGTATTTGCAGTCAGGCCTATGTCATTAGTTTGTCAATTTATAAATAAGTCAAATTGAATTATAGTCAAAAGTCTGACCCATGGTCTAAAGTTAATAACCCAATTCTAAATTTGAACTAAGATATCCCATAGGAGTTATATTGATAGAAGAGTTGTTCCAACCCAAAACCTGATCTTTCCTATGGTGGATGGTGGACTAAATGAGCTAATTTCGACCCAAAATCTGAACCGCGACTTAAAGAATTCTCTATGAAGTGTTGGCATGCTTCTAGTTGGAATTCAAACCATTTCTATTCAATGAGCATTTTGGCATGCCGCTTTGAATGTTGTGCAAAGTACGATCTACCTATCACTACATTAATTGCCATATCTACAACAATATCCATGCCCAGTGGGGAAGTGCCATGATTAATCATCTAGCTGCATTCTACTAGATTTTGCCTTTTTATCATCCCTGCATTAATTTTTATGAGAGAAAGCACCCCACTTGGGTCGAGCTTTGGCTTTATTTAAACCCTCGACAAGACCATATTAGCTTCTTAGGGCTTTTCAGTCATCTCTCTCCTTGCTACAAATCCTGAATTCTTAAGCTTCATTACTCTCTTCCTTGTCTCTGCAATTTTTAAACCTTCCTCTTTTCTCTTTTCAGTTTTCAAAATGAGTGTTTCTTAGGAATCTTTGGCCTTATTAGCTACTACTCCAGGGGAGGAAGATGTGTCAGATTTTGTTCTATTGAACTTCCGATCATAACTTACAGAGATGAATTTGGTTCTAATCTACAAGAATTACTAGATCCCTCCAGAATTCAAATTGAAAGTTCCAGGACCAAATGATCGAGCCTACTCACCATCCTCGGGCCAAATAAGCCTCTATAAGGAGTATTTCCAAGCCAGATTAAGGCTTCCCCTCCATCTATTTCTTATTACTTTTCGTAAATTTTTTGATATGTCATCATGTTCGTTTACTCTGAACTTATGGCGGCATATTTATGATTTTACCATAGTTTGTATTTTGGCTAGGGTTGAGCCCAACATTTCTCTTTTCCATTCTTTTTATACTTTTAAGAGGCACCCTGGATTAAGTAGGTAGTGGTATGCATTGCCTCATAAGAAGAAAGGCATCCCCCTTTGATCCAGGGTGCTTCTATTATCATGGCTGGAAGGAATATTTCTTATTTGTTTCCAAAACTTCTAGCAAGGCCTGGGATTTTGTTGATTGGAGAGAGCCTCCGGAGTCAATCCTCAAGGAACTTACCTTAGACCTGTGCTAAAGGGAGGATTCCAAGATCATGTGCAAATTTCAGGTGCTGGCCTTGAATGACCTCCTTTCGGAGTAGACGTATAATGTCAGAATCAGCTCAACCAGCCCTACAAAGCATGGATGGACCTGAACTCCTACATAGGCTATCTCCCTATTTGATTTGTTGAAATTAATACTGACTTTCGATTGTTCTTGTTACAGGGATGGATAAAGACATGAGAAGGTCAAAGCGGGAGCCTATGCAGACCCACAAGTAGAAGAGGCCTGCAGACTCCAGGGCTAGTCGAATCATTTACTTCAAGGGTGGAAGTCCTATACAACCACCAGCTCCTTGAAAGACCTTATGGTTAGAGTAGCCCTCACATCTGGTCACTGTTGTGCTTCCAATCATGCATGCACCTCCTCAAGCTTGAGTGGGAGACTAGAGAGCTATAGTTTAGGAGAGATATTATAGCCCCCTGCCCCCCAAACTGAAGTTGAGAGTGGTCCAAGCCCGTGTCCCCAGGCTTGGGGAAAACAAAGAGTAGAGTCCCACCTCCTTAGATGAAGCTATCCCCTACTAAGCCTGGGAGGGGATATCTGGTGTAGCCCCTGCTTTCACTAGGCTTGAGGCCTCTATGTTGGAGGATCACAAGCTCATGCACGAGGCTTTCTTCGGGCTCGTATTTCTTGTCGATGTGAATGAGCTTCTAGTTGAGCCTCGCATCATCATACAGAGGAAGATGATAAACTGCTTCATCTAGGTAAGCCGGTTCACACGCAAATTTTCATACTTAACATATTTTTTGGTTAATGCTAACAGTCCTTCTTTAGTTGATGGCTATGTGTATAAACGGTTACTTCAAGCATAACTGAGACACCTTAATTAAAGCTAAAAATATAAATCGGAGGCCAAGATGTTAAAATAAAAGCTTGTTGAAAGAAATAAGGAGGCTAGGCAGTTGGTCGATGCTGCCATTAAGAGGGTTGAGGATGCTAAGGCTACCTTGCAAAGGGCCATGGAGAAAAACTCCAGAATGAAGGGTATCCAAGAAGCTCAAGCAATCATAATAAATAAACTGGAGGCCTCTCTTGAAGTGGTGGAGCAAGAAGTGAAGGAGGTTGAGAGCGACACTGAGAGTAGGATCAAGGCCATCTCTTCGAAGGCCATGAAGGACTTTCAGGCATCTACCAAATTTCTTGATGTAAAGGCTGACTTCGCTTACATTGCTTATGGTGAGGGGGTAAAGTTTGCCTAGAGTAAGGTCACCGCTTAATATCTTGGATTGGACTTGGACTTTTTGAATGAGTTTCTAGAGCTTGAAGAGGGTGAAGTCGTGGTAGACATCTCCAAAGATGCTCTAGCTATTGTACCATAAGGCTTTTCTTTTTTCTTTTTTATAAACTCTATTCAACCTTTGTAAGGTCATTATAAATATTTTCTTTTGAATCAATAAAGAAGTTTTTATTTAAATATTGTCTCTGAATTGCTATTGAATAAAACTGAATAAACAAATTCTAACATGCTTTACCCTCGCTTCGATTGGAATAAGGACTTGATAACTTAGAACAATTCACCATAAAAATGTGAGTAATTTAATAACTTAGAAATGCTCATTATAACTTTGACTACCTATTAAACAAATCCATAGACAATTGTCAAATACTTCAACATATAGATAATGTGAATACATAATTAATTTCAATTGATATAATCAACTGAATTAGTTTATAGACAAGCATCTAAGCCAGAACCTCATAAAGCTTTAAACCAGCTTCAAGATTCTAAGGGAACCGCTAGGCCTTCTCGAATTGTCATTAAGCTTCAAGTGTATCTATTCAAATTACCACTTCCATAAACAATCATCATGTTAGGCTAACTCGAGTGACACCGATATGAGGCAACCACTTTACCCATCTACTTCTTTAAGGCTGCTATTTTTATGGCCTGCTTAAGCAACGTCCTAAGATAATTGCAATATCTAACCAGCTTGGATAGCACAATTTCTTCAAGGTAGCTATGTTAGATGGCCTGCTCAAGTAATACCTTGAGATAATTATCGTACATGACTAGCTTAGACAGTGCCATTTTTTCGAGATAGCTGCTTTATATGACCTGCTTAAGCAACGTCCTAAGATAATTACCATACATGATAAGCTTAGACAATGCCAATTTTTTTTGGGATAGCTGCTTCACATGGCCTGCTTAAGCAATGCCCTAAGATAACTACTATACACGACCAGCTTAGATAGCTCTATTTCTTTGAGGTAGCTATTTTACACAGTCAATTTAAGTAATGCCTTCAGGAACTATCATACATGATCAACTCGGATAGTGCCAATTATTCGAGATAGTTATTTTACATGACCTACTTAAGCAATATCCTAAGGTAATTACCATACATGACTAGCTTGGATAGCACTTGTTCTTCAAGGTTGATACTTTATATGACCTACTTAAGTAATGCCCTGAGATAATTCCTATACATGACCAGCTTATACAGTATCATTTCTTCGAGGCAGCTACTTTACACAGCCTACTTAAGCAACATCTTGAGATAATAACTATACATGACCAGCTTGGACAGTGCTATTTCTTTGAAACAACTACTTTACATGACCTGCTTAAGTAACATCTTGAGATAATTACTATGTATAACCAACTTGGACAGTGCTATTTCTTTGAGATAGCTACTTTATATAGTATGTTTAAGCAATGCCCTAAGATAATTACCATACACGATTAGCTTAGATAGTGCTAGCTCTTTGAGATTACTACTTTACATGACCTACTTAAGTAGCATCCTGAGATAATTACCATACATGATTAGTTCAGATAGTGCTAATTCTTCGAGATAGTTGCTTTACATGGCCTGCTTAAGCAAAATAATTGTACACGATCAGCTTTGACAGTGCTATTTTTTCGAGGTAGCTACTTTACATGACCTACTTAAGTAATATCCTGAGGTAATTATTATCCATGACCAGCTCGGACAATGCTAGACTTTGGTTAGAAACTAGTCCTTGAGGGAGTACTTCACATTACTTCACATTGGCTAGAGAGCTCTCGTAGCATTCTAAGGTGATTTTCTATTTCTTGGGCATTTAGGGACTTCGACATATGCAATTACTTGAAAGAGTCTATCAAGTGGTTAACCCTCTAAGTATCATCTGAGATTAATTTTTCATGTCATGATATATGGGTCATTATACGAAAAACATGCATATTAAACAATAAACTCAAAATTTATTTATTAAGATTCCATCATCGATAATACATGTGAAGGTTAGAAGAGTTCCAAGATCTAGGGAGAAGAGTTCCGTCAAGCTACTTCAGATAGTACATGCCTAATAGATTGCTTCATCCACTTGGTACAGGTTCTCCTAGTTTGGTGATGCTTTTGTTGCTCTATCGGCTATTAAACTTTAGCCTGTCGTAACATTAGGTCACCTACTCTAAACTCTTTGGCCTTGACTTAGGTATTGTAATATTTGGCCATCCCTTGATAGTAAGAAGTCATTTACATTACGACATGCTCCCTATTTTCCTCGAGTAGGTCGAGGTTTGCTTGGAGCCACTCAGAGTTTGTATCATCATTGTATTCTTCAACTCTGAATGAAGCCCAATCTCTCCTAGGATGATGGCTTCAGTTTCAAATATGAAGATGAAAGGAGTTTCTCCAAGTGGGATTCTTTGGATAGTTTGATAGGCCTATAACACATGATGAAGTTCATCCATCCAATATCCCTTTGCTTGACTTAGCCAGTCTTTTAGGCCTTGTAGGAGAGTCCTGTTGGTGATGTCGACTTCATATTTGGCTTGAGGATGCCCTACTAAAGTAAATTACCGAGTAATGCCAAATTCCTGGTAGAACTCATGAAATCGTATGTTGCTAAATTGACGATCATTGTCTATGATTATCACCCTAGGAAGACGATACCGATAAATAATGAATTTCCACACAAAGTCTTTCACCTTAGCTTTCATGATTCATATGAGTGGTTTGGCTTCGATCCATTTGATAAAGTAATCGATATCCATTAGTAAGAATTTGAGCTATCCAGTGGCTCTAGGAAATGAACTAAGGATGTCTATCCCCCATAGGGCAAAGGCTATAGTGTGGTAATTAGAGTCAGGTGTGCCACTAGCTGATGCTAAATGATGGCTTTCCTCTAGCAGCAACCAAATTCTTGCACAAATTTGGCTATATCTTGCTTCATGGTGGCCAATAATAGCCTTGCTAAAATATTTTAAAGGCAAAGACTTGCCATCCAAATGACTTTCATATACTCTCTCATGAACTTCTCTCGGTGCATAATCTATCTCATGTTAGATGTATACATTAGAAGTCAATTTGATTAACACATATTTCAATTATAGGATATTAAATTATATTTAATATTCTAATTAAACTATTTTTCCATACATGTTTTTATGCATCATTCAAGAAATTTATGGATAATGACATATATTCTCAAGAATTGAGAATTTGGGATATGTGTTATCATAGATTAATTCCTAAATGCTTCCAATCATGGGATATCATGGGACGGTGATGATTTGATTTGATCGGTGCATAGATCACTTTCCATTTATGGTAGATGAGTATTGAGTCTATGGTATCAGGACACTAGAACAAGAGTACAGGTGGTCGTTAGAGAATAACGGTACTTAGCATGACTAATTTAAGAAGTTACATGGATGTCTATTCACTCATTAGTGACTTTTTCGATGCTGTAGTTGTGTAAGTGGTTCTTTAACCTGCAGTACCTTGGTCACTCACAGTGGGATTAATATAGTTTGACAATATAAAATATTGGTCCTAGCCATTTGGGCCGTCATGATATTCGTTGGCTGTAATAGGTTCACTATAGAAGTGGAAGCGGGTCCTAGCCATTTGGGCCGTCATGATATTCGTTGGCTGCAATAGGTTCACTATAGAAGTGGAAGCGCACTATAAAAAATTTATCAACTTTAGTAATTAAGGTGCAGTTCTATACAATTTAAGAAGTTATGTCTAGAAAATCTATGGCTATGATAGGTGAAGGATGGAAAACAGTTTTCATGAGTTTCACATTGAATTTAATCTAATTAAATTTGGTATATGACAGATGCTTAAGGTTTGGCGAGTTTTCATGACCTACATCTTATCGGAACTCTCAATAGAAGAACTCAATCACATGGTAATTATATATAGGGATTCTTTCTTTTATTCTGCTGGGTTGCCACTACATGTTACTAGGCATCAGTAGTGGATTGTGAGAATCCACTAGGATCATTTTGGATAAACAATTCTTGATGGGATGAGCTGGAATTATTTCGGTTTATCAAAAGAGTTCGATGATACTATGATGAAGATCATAGTATATCTCACTACTTGACAGAATGGAACTTGAGGGGTTACACAAAATAAGAGATTAACCTGATCATACAGATCGAAATATGCAAGAGTTACATATTTAGAAACTTTAAATTTATAAAGGTTATAAATTTGGAACTACTAATTTTGGTACTTGCTAATTTTAGCAAGAAAGACTTTATTACAAAAATTATAATTTAATTAAATTATTAAATTATTTAATTATAATTAGGCTCGAAACAAATTGAATTGATTCGATTTTATTGAGTTTGGATGATAACCTAGTCTAATTAGGATTTGGACTAACCTAATTACAATTGTTGGAGCCAATTCTTTAATTGGTTGCCTAATCCTAGATGAATTAAATCTGCTTTAATTCAATTAGACTTAATTTATTCTATTTAGACTTAGTGGTTCTAATTAAATTAGGATCTAATTCCTAATTAATTATAGATTTAAACCTAAACCTAAATTGGTTAGGAATTAGGTTAGTTAGTTTCTTAGTTGATTAGAATTAGTTAGTTAGTTTAACTAATTTTTAATTAATCATAACTAATTTCTCTCTCCTTCCCATACCTCTCTCTCTTGTGGGTGTAAGAAAGAAGGCTCCACCCTTCTTTCAAGTGAAATTGCATTTTGGCATAAAGACATACGGAGCGCATGAAGGTGTTTGGCACCCGGGGATTCTCTCCTTATATATCCTTATCTAGTTTAGTCTTTGAATTTGATTAAAAAGTCTTTTCCTAATTCAAATTGGGTGGGACTCTAGGGAGAGAAGGATTCTTTAGGTGGTGTGAGATAAGAAAAAGTGTGTGGGTGCAAGAATTAAGTGTTGTGCACATATTTTGTGTGGGGTGTGATTTTGGTTAAGGGATTTCACTTGAGGAGTTCTCACTTCTTTTGCCCATCCTAATTCTAATTCTCCACTGCACATATAAAAAAAGGAGAGATTATTTAATCACCCTTTTCCTCATCCTATCCTTGATCTTGCATGAAAGGTTCATACGAGAAAAAGGAAAAGAAGAAAGAGAGATTTGATCCAATGGTTGAAGGGAGGCCAGCAAGGTGCTAGCACTCTAGTGGCCTCAAGGCTTCGATCAGGCCATCTCTATATGGATACCAGCAGAGGCCGGGTGTGTGCACGGCTCCATCAGAATCCCGTGGATTTCTTTAGATCCAATTCGATGAAGATGGAGTAGAGCAACGGGTAAATAGATTTGATCTACTTGATACTTTTATTTTTATTTATAGATTTATAATATGTTCATGATTGGTTCATGCTATGCATGTTTAGAATAGGCTTTTATTTCCATTGTGAATTAATGTTAATTAATTAAAATTTTTTGAAAAACTTGCATGCAACCCGGGGATTGTTAGACAATTCTTTTCAAGTGGTATCAGAGCTAAGTTTCATGAACATGTATAGATCTGAAATCAGATCTAAAAATTTTAATTTTTAATCAGAGAATTCAGATCTTGAAAGGAGTTTTAGATCTAAAAATTTAAAATTTTAGATCTAAAAACTTAGATTCAAAAATTTGGTTAAAAAATAAAAAATTTTAGATCTAAAATGTCTGTGGTTTAGATCTACACTAGATCTAAAGTTTAGTCAAATTTGATTTGAAAATTAGATCCAAAAAATTTGATTCTTGGATCTAGAATTTAGATTAGGAAGTCATGGTTCATATTTATTTTATAGATCTTAAAATTGCTTTTAGTTTTAATGTTATAAATTTTTAAGTGTATGAGTGTTAAATTTTTTAGGTTTGAAATTTTCATGTCCGTTATATTTTTAATGAGATGATTAAACCAAATTGTTTAGATCTGAAATTAGTTTTGATATCTAAACTAAATTCTTATATTCATAATATACCTAATTAAAAGTCTAAAAATTAAAATTAGTTAGGTTCAATCTTATGCTAATATAAGGTTGTCCTGCTATAAAGTTAATCCCTTATAATGCAAAGGTTGTCTAGCACAAGATTCATTAGTTTTGAAAAAGGTTTTTAAGACTCAAATCAATAGTTTATGATATGAAATTAAGGATATTAGATCTAAAATTAAGAATTTAAGATCTTAACTTAAAGCATAAAATATGAAGAATTGGGCATTGGTCGAATCGAATAGGTCATACAATTAGATTGCATCTAGTCTTCAATTAGGTCAAATGCAATTGATTGAATTCTTGATGAAACCAATCAAGAGTTGATTAGAATTAGATCAAGAGTGTTCAGGACCATGTCAATGGTCTGAGCTGGTTGATATGATTGACATCAATCGATTGACCTAAAGACCTGATTTGGCTCAGTGGTCAAGCCGAAATCAATTAATTAAGTTGACCAATTTGAAACTAATAAACTAATTGGTGTCTAAGAAAAGTTTTAATCATGATTTTAATAGATGCTAACTCTTCCTTGGCCAATTCAATTGGTATCTAAGAAAGAGGTTAAATTATGGAACCCTCCCATTGATCTTACTTAGCCAATTTGGTCGATCATGTTTTGAATAAGGTTGCTTATTGGTTCGAGTTCACCCATGCTATCTTGATTAGTTAGACATTAGATGGGCTAACTAATTAAGATGTAACCTAAACTAAGTTACTTAGACATAAAATTTGTAAATCTAAACTAGTCAGACATGAGATTTGCTGACCTAATCTCGGTGTGTCAAATATTAGATGTGCTGATCTAAACTAGGTTAGTCAGATATTACATATGCTGACCCAAACTAGATTAATCAGACATTAGATGTGTTGACCCAAACAAGGTTAATCAAACATGAGATGGGTTGACCTAGACTTTATTTCATATATGATATGATCCTTTAGCTTAGTTTTTGGATTGAGTGCATCATTATCACCATCCGGTCATAAGATCAAGCAGGGTTTAAAGGCCCTCTTTTTCCATTCGATGAGATTCTCTTATGATATATAGGGGTGCCAATATAATTTGACTCATGAAGAAGAACTACTAAAGGATTTGAAATAGTGTTGACCTAAACTAGGTTAGTCAGACATGAGATTGTGCTGACAAATAAAATAGAGACCTAAATTTAAACCTCCTCATAAATATTAAGTCATAGGTCTTCCACCATTGTAGAGCTATGGGCATCTCTCAAATGTTGATTGTTCTTGGCTGGATATAGTGGTTCAATTATATCATCGTGACATAACTACTCTTTTAACATGAGATGTTGCAGGGTGAAGATGGAGTTAGGTCCAATAATTGGGCACGGTGAGGGTCCAATGATGGCTTCGTTTTGCATGAATAGTGGGTTTGACTTAACTAGAAAGTATGGGCAATAACTATTAGGTGAGCCCATATGACTTAGAAATCGAGTTGCTGCAACATGCTTGAGAAGCATTGGATAAAAGTTATCCACTCATTGGTTTACATATTACCAATAACTGTTAGATAAGGTACATAAAATCAGTGGGACCATGGTATCCATAGGAATTCTAGTTACGTAAGTGTTTCCACATCTCTACTAAGGATTATGAGAGATTCATGAAAATAATGGGAGCCTAATTTATTACTTAAAGTCTCTAGAATAAATTTAAGATTATATATAATCATCTAACTTGAATCTATACTCTCTATAGATTAATAGTTAGCTTGCAACCCTCTTAGACCAATCGATTAACCATAACCTATTATAATGATTGGCTCAATTTAAAAAAATAATCAAATAGGTTAAGTATAGTAATAAATCAGGATTACCCTTTATTACCAAGCTATTCAGGCTGACCTAATTACAATCAATCTATGATCATTGCTTGACAATGATTAAGCATTAGGAGCTTGAGAAGCTCGGGCATGTTGATGCATAAGGATTATAAAATAGATTTGATCCTGTCATCTTGTCTAACTCATATGGATAGTTTATTGTAACTACCATTTGAATAAGATTAAGATGATTATGTCAACAAATTAGTAACTAATAAAGGGACATTAAAAGGTTTAATGAACATACTTCTCGATACAAAGTAGACCTTCTCTTCCAAAAGATAGTCTTATTGGAAGAAGAGGCCTATGAAGAAGCAAAATATCACGATCTTCCAAGGATATAGCCATTGGCAATGAAAAGATATTTTCAATTTAAGTTCAATGACTATAGGAATTATCCCTATACCTAGAATCCTTGAAGAATG
Organism: Areca catechu; assembly: GCA_021397845.1. NCBI lineage: Eukaryota > Viridiplantae > Streptophyta > Magnoliopsida > Arecales > Arecaceae > Areca > Areca catechu. The sequence continues at coordinate 67,485,307 of CM038049.1, read as the reverse complement.
AATAAGATACCTTTGAAAGGTATGTCAGTTGCTCAAAATGATTTTTATCAATTGATTTCAGAAATTTGATTTTTGTTTAGCATGAAAATCATAAATCCATTTATTTTAAAAATGAATTGGGTTCAAATAATTTTACAATTGCAATCTCTACTTGCATATAATGCATCTGAGTTATTAGTGAGTGCTGTGAGATTTAAGAGATCATGTGAGATGATATGCTAGCTCGGGTATACATTAATATATGTAACACATTCAATGTGCAGATCAGGGAAAGCTTCTTAAGGCTCTTTGATTAGATCGATAAAGTTAATGCCTTAGAGGAGATTTCCAGATTCATCTCAAGTATTCAATATAGTCTCACAATGAATTTCTCTTACATCTCGAGCTCAATAGGTGTCTGAGCAGAGAAATTGAATCCTATTAGATATGGTTCAATCCATTATATGAATCACTAATTATCTTTAAGGATTTGATTATCTTACTCCACCAATCTATTTAATTGGGTTTAGTCTACATCTCTTTTATTATACTTATATGAGATATAGGTGGATGAGTTAGAGATTAGGTTATTGACGACTTATATTCTAAAGAGATATTGGGATACTTCTTTCCAAAGGATCACAAAAGGTTATGACCCAATGTCTATATTAATGGTTAGATAGTTTATCATAAATTTAGCAGTGGAAGGATAATTAAGCTCGAAGAGATAGTCTTAGAAAGTAATGGACCATAGAACTTATAGAACCCATTCGAGTAGAGCCCGTATATTATTTTCTTTTTATCTCATAAGTCTGGTTGAATCTCCTGTCCTTCAAAAATGTATAGAGATGCATTTATAGAGGATTCAGAAAAAATTTTTCTTGTAAGAGAGAGCAATATAGAGATGATCCCAGAAACCTACAATGAGGTGATGTAAGACATCAATTCCAAGAAATAGTTAAATCCTATGAAGTTACGCTCGATATGCTTCAACTAAGTATGGACCTTAATAGATCCATCAAAAAGTTTAGTACCTAATAGATGCAATGGATCTATAAAAGAAAAATAGATAGAGATATATAAGGCAAGACTTAGGCACAAGGTTATAATCATCATTGACTATGAAAACCTTTTCACTTGTGACTATACTAAAATCTATACAAATTGCAATTATAGTTAACCATAATAAGATCAGGTTGATAGATAGTGATGAGATCATAAGATCTAAGTTGCAAAAAGGTCTATGTAAATAGGCTGAAGCAAATAGCTCGAAATTAAATTTTTATTTTATGACATGATCAAATTGTTTGATTCTACCATGAATGAGAAGAGAAACCACATATTTATAAAATGTCAGTGGGAGTATGTAATTTCTTGTATTGTACAAGGATAAAATTCTCATACAGGGAATGAGATTTCTGTGCTGACCTAGATTAGGTTATAATTGTCTAGGTAATTCTCTAATAAATACCTTTGGAAAACATCCTACATTTAGAATGTAGGCCTATAAGATGGATCAAGGAGGATGCTAAACTTATCATAGAATTTGTACATTAAGATAGTACTGAAGAAGTTCAGCCTAAAAATCCAAGAGTGGATTTGACTCCTTAAGCATGGAATTGATCTCTAAATATATCTTGATATATTTAAAAATATTTTTAATATGAGCTACATCCTTTTGAGCTTTGGCCATAAGAAGTATCATATAAATCATGCTACGTACATAATTTGAATTTACTGTGAATGTCATGAGTGAATGTTAGTGGAATCCAAGCTATAAATGTTGGATAATTGTGATTATACTTTAATACTTAAAATGTACTAACGATATGTTTTAGATCTTTAGAGTAAAGAATTAAGGAAATAAGAATATAGATGATGTGTTCTTTTATAATGATGGTTTGGAATCGATCATTATAGGTTTGACCATGGAGGCTGACTAAATTATCGTCTCTAATAGTGTAAGGATATATTTTGGTTTATAGGTTATTACAGAAATGAGTGAGATATCATGAGATGATATAACATTCTATCATAGCAACAATGGTGCCATAGCTTTTGTAAGGAACCAAGCTCTCACCAGAAGATGAACACATAAAGCGATGATTCAATTTGCGACTATCTGATAAAGTATAGAAAGTAAACTCCATATAAGGTGTACTACCAGAAAACAAGATTTTAGCAATAGATTTTGCGATCGATTTATTTTGATCAATTTTGCGATCGATTTTATGATCGACTTTTAAAGAAATATTAATATAGTGACTAATTATGAATAGGTTATAAATCGGTTGCAAACTTTTTTACAATCAATTTTTTCAACTGATATTGCAACCGATTTATTAATAAAAATGATATTAAAAATTTATATTTTTATAAATTTACAACCAAAAAATTGGTCATAAATATTTTAAAATATTTAAAATAAATTTGCAATCAATTTTTCAACTGATAAATCGATCTCATTTAATTTTTTTTATATTTTACTTTTAAATTTTATATTTATAAAATTTTTTTGCATCTAATTTTTTGTTGAAAAATATTTAAAAAATTCTAAGCAAAAAGTTAATTTTGAATTGCAAAAATTAATTTCACACATTTTTCAAAAAAAGTAAATAATTTTTTACTAATATTTTAATTTTTAAAAATGTAAAGTAAAATATTTTTAAAAAATTATTTCTAGAATTTTGTGATGAAATTTGTGGTTGTAATTTTTATTTTATTTTTAAAATTATAATATCACCTTTAAAATATAAAATTTTATTTTTTTTTAAAATTAAAATTTTTAAAAAAATTAACCAAAAATTAGATTGCAATTTTTGTCTCAAATTTGGGATATAAAACCACTCCCAAACCCTTTCAATCCCTAACCCATAAAACCCTAACCGTAATTTTTCTCCCCCCTCCCCCTCCCTCGGTGGTGTCGACTCTATCCCGCCTACCCCCATGCTCCGGTGGCTGTGCTATCCCCCCTTCTTCCATTAGTGATGGACTCTCCCACTCCCTCCCCGGTAGTGATGTGCTCCCCCTCCCTCAGCGATGACGAGTTCTCCCATTCCATCCCCTGGTGGTGAGGGGCTCCCCCATTCCCTTCCTCAATGATGACGACCTCCCCCACTCCCTCCCCTAGTAGTGACGCCCTCCCTCGATGGTGATGAGCTCTCCCATTCCATCCCTTGGTGGTGACAGGTTCCCCCACTCCCTCCATCAGTAGCGATGGGCTCCCCCACTCCCTCCCCTGGTGACGACGGGCTTCCTCTACCCTGATGGCAATGGGTTCCCCTTACCTCGGTAGTGGCAGCCATCTCTTAAGCTTTGTTTGGGCCAAATAGTCTCGAGCTTCCTCCTTTCATTCGAGCCAAAGGTCCCTCCCCCCTCTATTTTCTTAAATGATTCTTGCATTTTCAACAGATGATTTTTTTTCTATAAAGTTTTTTACTGGTTGCAGAGCTCTGACAAATTGATCTTAGACTGAGGTTTGTTATCTTTGTACCTACCATTTTTTTCCTTCATTGATGCTTTCCAAGTTGAAGATGGGCACTGATGGCAAGGAAGAGAAAATTTGGAAGCATAAGAGCCTAAAGTTTTGAGTCAATTTTCTATAATTTTAGTTCAATTTTTGCTTATTTTCAGTTATTACTGGTCTTAGGTCTAATCTTATGTCTTCACATGGTTTGATTATTTTAAGTGTCTAGTTGATAGACCGCTCAGATTAAATGTAACTATGGTCCTTAGGGGTTATTTTTCTTCTTTCATTTGTAGCCAACTTAAGCACTAAGATGTAAAAGGAGTCGGCCCCTCATCGTCTCAAGGGAGATTGTGTGCTTCCTCTTGGAATGCATGTGGACTAGGGAGGTCTTTATCTCTTTTCTCGTTCCAATTGTCAACAGCAATGCAATTATATTATGGGTACTAGTGTCCACAAAATCAAATTAGGGATTTCCTTGTTCATTGTGAGATAGAATAAGTCTTCCTCCAAGAAAAGGTTTAATCCTAACCCACCTATTTCTTGATCCCAACCCACCAATAGATATAGCTTTTTTGTTTATATTAGTGCATTTAATTACTAATGCATTAATTCCTTGTTACTTCATCTTAGCTTTTATGATATCTAGAATCCAACCTTTTAACTTCTATAATATTACAAGTTCATTTTTTTAATTATGCAAGTTTTATTAATAGTCTTCCTTTGCTTCATGGGCCTACCATGTGATTTAGTTGTTATAGCTGCAACAAATCATAAGATTTTGTGTCAATGGTATCAATGAGCATGTCTTTAATTTCTATCATATATATATTTTGAAAAAATAGCAACTCTATCCTTACATATCACAAATGATATTGTCAAGACTCAAGAGAAACATATCATTGTTATAGACATTGATGTGTATGGATGGGAACTTTAGTCCTTAGTGTAGTAGATGCTAATTGGCATATTGCTTTAAAAATATTAATGCACATTGATACTAATTGGCATAGATGCTACAAATGTTTGCAAAATATAATTTTATCTAAGCACATATCGGTATTTGTAAGGTGGATCTCAATATCTTAATAATGATGGTAATAACTTCATCTTTTAGTCTTGTGGATGTGCTAAATGAAGCTATTGGACATCTCTTAGAGTTATATTAGGTTTAAGTTGTTGATCCTTTCTCTATATAGAAGTACTCAACAAGTTGTGCTATGTATTTTTACTTTTATGCTTTCTTTCATTTCCTTATTGCATCAACCCCTGTCTTATACTGTTCTAATGCACTAATGTATTGTTATAGCTGATTGAGTTAATGTTCTAAATTATTTATTTTGGTTTTAATTACTTCTTTATGTACTGATTTCTCTATTAAAATTTGTGTTATTTTGAGTAAGGAAAAATATGAGAAGTTGTAATAGTATGCTTGTGTTTTATTCTTTTACAGAATATGGATATTTGTCATGATCGTAATTGGATGTATAATAGACTTTTATTTGGTCGAAAGGGATATACTAAAATTTTGTTAAAAGGGGTGGAGGAATTTATTTGTTTTGCTTGCCAACAACCATATTTTTTAACCAATGGATAAATTAGATGTCCTTGTTCAAAGTGCAAAAATCAAAGGTACTTAAGTCCCGATGATGTGAAGGTTGATTTTTATAAAAAGGTTTGTACCTAATTATTGGTATTAGACATCACATGGAGAGAGTGATCCTTGTGTCAGTGGGGTCTCTGATGTGCATTCAAGTACTTATAGTAGTGCACATTGGGTAATGATGAATAGAACATATATCGACATATGATTTTTGATGCTATTGGCATGGAATATGGGTCTCACTATGAACAGAATATGGAGGAGATTCCAAATATGGATGTGTTGCCGCCAAGATCGTCATGGCCCGTAGCTCCTGCCGGTGCCGGAGTGCGCTCCCTTCGCTGCCCGGCAACCCTCTGCTCCTGGACCTGTGAAACAGGGGTTAGTGACCTGTGCCGGGGTTTTCGGCGGGGGTACTCCGACGGTCAAGTCAGTGACGATCCAGGAAAACAGATCCTCTTGGTCGGGCCCCGCTTGATGGACTCCGCACTAGGAGTAAAGAGTGTGTGTGAGGACGGAAACGTTGCGGGGGAGAATGACAGCGGGGACAGAGGGGTTCCCTGTTCCTTCGCTTCTCCTTGTTTCCCTCGCTTCCCCTCGACTGTGGTAGTGGTGGTGGTGCTTTGCCCTCTTGGTTGGGCTTGCCCTTGTATTGGTGGTGCCATGCCCCTCTTCCTGGCGGGGATTGCACGTGTGTTCTTTTTTTTCTGGCTTGTCTTTTTTCTATGTGTTGGAGTTGTTGTTGTGTTACCTCCGAGTTTGTTGCAACTAGGTTACCGTTGGGCGCTTGTCTCGGGATCCCCGTCAGGCTGTCAGGCGCATGTGACGGTGTCCCAAGGAGTCTTTCCTGATTCATGATAAGGGGGGTTGTCAAGCACTCCGACACTCCTCTTGGTCGCCTCATTCCGGGAAACCTGGCAATGCCTTGAATGATGGGCCGCCGTCCATGGGATTCGAATCTCCTGGTTGGTTTCCTCTCTTGGGTGATCCGGGTGGTTGGTGAGGAATATGGCACCTCGATCAGCGTGCTTCTTTCCTTTCTAGTGTAACTGGCGGCTACAGGTGGTCAGTATGGCCTGGAAGGTGCTCCAGTGCTGTCCTCGGGTGGCCCGCCGGCATTCTAGGCTGGTGAAGACCTCATTCGAGCTGGGGCTGAGCTAGAATGGTGGGGCTCGCTCCGACCTAGGTGCTCCGAGCTTGCGGGGGAATCTTGGTGGAGAAGGGCAGAGTACGGGCCCAGTCCGGAGGGCGCGCGCTCGGAGAGGCTCCACGTTGGCGGGTGAGCGCTGAGCTCGACCTTGACCACAGGGCACTAACCTTCGAGGGTCTCACTCTAGAGGGCAGGAGGCATACCCGATCTAGAGGGTGCGCTCTCGGAGAGGCTCCACATTGGCGGGTGAGCGTTGAGCATGACTTTGACCACGGGGCACTAACCTCCGAGGGTCTCGCTCTGGAGGGCAGGAGACGGACCCGGTCCAGAGGGCGCGCACTTGGAGAGGCTCTACATTGGCGGGTGAGCGTTGAGCTCAACCTCGACCACAGGGCACTAACCTCCGAGGGTCTCGCTCTGGAGGTCTGGAGGCGGACCCGGTCCAGAGGGCGCGTGCTCGGAGAGGCTCCACATTGGCTGGTCAGCGCTCAGCTCGACCTCGACTACAGGGCATTAACCTCCGAGGGTCTCGCTCTGGAGGGCAGGAGGCGGACTCGGTCCAGAGGGCATGCGCTCGGAGAGGCTCCACATTGGCGGGTGAGCGCTGAGCTCGACCTCGACCACAGGGCACTAACCTCCGAGGGTCTCGCTCTGGAGGGTAGGAGACAGACCCGGTCCAGAGGGCGCGCGCTCGGAGAGGCTCCACATTGGCGGGTGAGCGCTGAGCTCGACCTCGACCACAGGGCACTAACCTCTGAGGGTCTCGCTCTGGAGGATAGGATGCGGCTCCGACCTAGGCATCCCAAGCTCGCGGGCCCGACCTGGCGGAGGACAGAGCTCGACTCTCTATCTTGAAGGAGCTCAGCTCAGCTCGGTAGTGGAGTGCGGGCTGGAGAGTTGACGTGGTGTCCGACGCGGCATCCTTTCTTGACATGGCACCTGCCGGTTCCTCCACGTTAGCGATCCCACCACATCATTTGCCTCCCACTCCCGAGGCTTGTTAGTGCACGGCGCTTGAGTCGAAGGGAGTAATTATGGTGCTGACATGGAAAGGCGAAGATTTGGCATGATGATGGCCATGATTGCTGGTGCTTCGGGAGCGGCCCTATGGACCAATCCGGGGGTGCCATGTGGCCACGTCTGAGGAGCAGTTAATGTTGGCACAGAATTCAGAGTGGCCGGGATGCCGTCTTCGCCGATGGGCAGCACGTGGTGTGGATCCGTTAGCGGAGGGGTTGAATCGGTACGAATCCGTCGGGTCATTTCGAAATGAAAAGAAGGCCTTACCCGAAACATCTATTCATTTTGAATTCTCCATGCCTGTTGCTGTTGCGCCCAAGCTTCCTTCTTCCTCCCAGTTGTCCCAAGTTTTCTAAGGAACCAGGTCAGTTTCTTCTTCCTTCTCCCCCTGCTAGAATAGGGTTTTTTCTCCAGGTCTGGGGTCTTCTTTAGGTTGAGTCTCCTCTTCCGTCTCCCACTTTGAGTCCTTCATTCCTCTTGTCCTTGAGGATGTCCCGTTTTGGTCCGATCTTCTGCCCCTCCACTGATCAGGGCGAGGCCAGTCCTTCTGAGCGGAGGCCGGCATCTTCTTCTTCTTCCTCTGACGGGGAGGAAGATGCAACTCGCTTTGAGCTCAGTAGGAGGCATCCTTCTGGTCCAGTACTCATCAGGGAACCGGGATCTGGTTTTTCTCTCTCTCATCCTTCTGTTCTTGCTTCTGAGTCCATTAGGTCCATAGGTCCTGGTGGGGTCGCCTCGACGATCACCACTGGGGAACTAAGGACTATTTGGGATGCCTATGGCATCCCGTCTTCTGTCCGGCTCATGATCCCTTGTCCAGGAGATAGGGTCACTTCCAGTGGCCCGGGCCGTCTTGCTTTTTATGAGGGGACCTTCTCTGGGGTTCTTCAATTTCCTTTCCACCCTTTCTTCCTGTCCGTCTTGGACAATTATCGTTTGGTCCCTGCTCAGTTAGTGCCAAACGTCATTAGAGTCATTTTTTCTTTCATTGTGCTCTGCCATCTCCATGGGTTTGTTGCCCGATTTTTCTTGTTCAGGGCCTTCTTCGCCCTGAAGCGCCACCTAACTAAGCATGGGTGGTGGTCCTTGTCCTCCCTCCCGAAGGGCATCAAGTTTGAGCTCCCCTCTTCCATCTGGGGATGGAAGAGTAAGTTTTTCTTTGTTGAGGTTGAGGGGGTCGACTGGGTCTGGAGTGATCAGGACAAGTCCTTCAACCAAAATTCTGTGGTCGATGCGGCTGACCAGGATGATTACGAGCAGCTCCGCACCGCCTAGATTCTTTCCCTCGAGGTCCTGTTATCTGAGCAGAACCTCACCGACTCTGGGGTCGACCCAATGAATGGGTTGGGTGAGTTTGACCTGAACTTCCTTCTTTTTTTATATTTGCATTTCTTGCATTGTTTCCCACGGACTCTAACTGTTGTATGACTTGCATGCAGGGATGATTTTCTCCGAGAACGATCTGCTGGTGATCACCCGGAAGAGGTCAACGATCGGGCTGGCTGGGGAGCCTTCGTCGAGGCGAGCCCGGGGCGAGAGCGCTCCTGTGGCTACCCCCACCGTGGTGCTTGGTCTGAGCTCGGCTGCTCCCGCTAGCCCGAGTTCGGAGGCGGCGCGCGCTGCTCCTGTGCTGGTGAAGAGGGTGGCTTCTGTGGCACCGAGGCCAGCCCAGCAGGCCCCTGCTGCGGAGCCCAAAGTTGTGGTCCGGGCGAGGGCCGTAGCTGCGGCTGCGGAGCCCCACCATCCTCTGAGTCCATCAGTTGTCGAGGTCCGGGATGAGGAGGTTCGGGCCGTCACCAGGACCACGACCGAGGCACCGCCTACGCCGGCGTCCGCTTCTCATCCTACCCCTCGTGGCCCTGCAGTTACCGGGACGAGGCCGCCCACTCCGGTAGAAGGTCGAAGGGAGGAGGGGTGACGCCATCTCCCCTTCAAGATGGGGCCAGACAGCTCGTTCCTTCGGAACCCCGAGCTGGCTGAGTGCATGATGGACTTCTCAATCCAGACATGCGACCGGCAGGACATGGCCAGGATACGGCTGACCGATGTCATCAACGCCATCTTTCCCCAGCTTTATTCGGTGAGCTGTTCCTTCCTCTCTTTTCTCCCTTTCTTTCTCTTCTTCTCTCTCTCTATTTTTTTTTTTCATCTGACCTCTTTTCTTGGTGCAGATCAGTGCCGAGGCCCTCTACATCAAGGGCCGCTGAGCTGGGAGCATCTCGAGCAGCAACAGGCTGCCGAGATTGAGTCCTTGAAAGCCGACCTGAAGGAGAAGGTCGGGGTGAATGGGGCCCTCGAACTAAAGGTCAAGGACCTTGAGCAGCACCTCGCCAATGCCGAGGGGCGAGCGAAGAAGCTCCTAGAGGCCCATGACTTTGAGTGGAGCCGCTCAAAGAAGGTAATCGACGATCTCTCCATCGTCGAGGAAAAGCTGAACTGGTACAGTGCCGAAGCGGATCAGCACAAGGAGGCCTCCCAAGCTGCCCAGGTGGAGTTGGCAGCTGGGAGGGAGAAACTTGTCGCAGCTGAGAAGGCGGCAGAGGAGGCGGCCAGGTCGATGGAGGTAGCTAGGCTGGAGGTCGCTGAGTCAAGGAGGGTGGCTACTGAGGCCAAGAAGGGCGCCGAGGATGCCATCACACAATTCAAGGCCTCGGAGGAGTTCGTCGTCGAGATTCAGCAGATGGCGTCGGACTCCTTCTACAAGGGCTTTATGTTTTTGCACGGTCGAGTCGAGGCGCTTGTCCTTGAGAAGAGCCGTGATCGCCTCAGATATCCTTCGGCCTCAGATGCGGAGCCCGACGAGGAGGCCATGGAGGAAGCCGTGGCCTCAGAGTCTTCGATGCCAGCCGAGGCTGAACCATCCGAGGGTAGAGTTGCTCAATCAGAGGTTCCGGAAGGCGGAGACTCTCAGCCCCAAAGCTCAGTAGGGAGGCCGGCCGGCGTGGAGTAGCTCCCTTTTCTTTTTCGCCCCATTTTATATTTTTGTTTCTTGTACTTAGTCAGGGTCACCCGGCATGTCGGGGGCCCGCAAGACACTTGTAACTTGTGCTCAATCAATGAAACTTGAGTTTCTCTAACATTTATTTTCTTTGTCCAGTTCTTCCCTTTTTTTCTCTTTATTTCTCTCCCCTCTCTTCTTTTTCTTCCTCTTCTTTCTTTTGTGCATAAGTGGGGAGATCAGAGAGAGGGTCCTCACCTTACCTGGGGTTGAGTTATTAGACTTCAACGTCGGCAAGCTGGGCGTAGGTTCATGACACATGAGTGCTGCTGTGCTCGCAGGTCCCTTGGCCAGAGATCTGAGCTCTGGTCTTGGGTAGGTGTCCTGGAGCTAGGCTCGGGGACATTGTTGACTGAGAGCTGCTTGGCTCGAAGTTCTCTTGGCCGGAGATCTGAGCTCCGGTCTTGAGTAGGTGTCCTGGAGCTGGGCTCGGGGATGTTGTTGACTGAGAGCTGCTTGGCTCGAAGTTCTTTTGGCCGGAGATCTGAGCTCCAATCTTGAGTAGGTGTCCTGGAGATGGGCTCGGGGATGTTGTTGACTGAGAGCTGCTTGGCTCGAAGTTCTCATGGCCAGAGATCCGAGCTCCGGTCTTGAGTAGGTGTCCTGGAGCTGGGCTCGGGGATGTTGATGACTAAGAAGTGATGGCTTGTCCCCCTCTCGTTCTCTTTTTTTCCTTCCCCCCTCCCTTTTTCCTTTTTCTTCTTCTTTCCTTTCTTTTTTCTTTTCTTTTCTTTTTTTTTTGGAGTGGGAAGATCAGAGAAGAGGGTTCTTTCCATGTGCCCCTCTCATTCTCTTTCTTTCCTTCCCCTCTCATCTTTTTTTTCGAGTGGGGAGATCAGAGAAGAGGGTTCTTGCCGGGCTCCCCTCTCATTCTCTTTCTTTCCTTTCCCTCTCATCTTCTTTTTGAGTGGGGAGATCAGAGAAGAGGGTTACCGGACTTGATTGCCTTGGAGCGAGGTTCGAGGCCTTCCTGGACGTGGAGCTAGGCTCGGGCACAGGGGTTGCCTGAGGGCTTGGCTCAGGTCTTTGGTGCCTTGGAGCTTGGCTCGAGACGTTAATGGGAGCTACTTGGCCCCATGATCCCTTGGCGTCTCGGAGCTGGGCTCGGAGATGTTTGAGATTGAGAGTGGCTTGGCTCGAAGTTTTCTTGGCCGGAGATCTGAACTCCGGTCTTGAGTAGGCGTCCTGGAGCTGGGCTCGGGGATGTTTCAAGTTGAGAGTTATATGGCTAAAAAATCCTTGACGTCCTAGAGCTGGGCTTGGGATGCTTCAGGTTGAGAGTTGTATGGCTCGAAAATCCTTGACATCCTGAAGCTGGGCTTGGGGATGCTTGAGATCGAGAGCTGCATGGCTCGGAGATTCCTTGACGTCCTGGAGCTGGGCTCGGGGATGCTTGAGATCGAGAGCTGCATGGCTCGGAGATTTCTTGACGTCCTGGAGCTGGGCTCGGGGATGCTTGAGATCGAGAGCTGCATGGCTCGGAGATTCCTTGACGTCCTGGAGCTGGGCTCGGGGATGGTTGAGATCGAGAGCTGCATGGCTCGGAGATTCCTTGACGTCCTGGAGCTGGGCTCGGGGATGCTTGAGATCGAGAGCTGCATGGCTCGGAGATTCCTTGATGTCTTGGAGCTGGGCTCGGGGATGCTTGAGATCGAGAGCTACATGGCTCGAAGATTTTTTGACATCCTGGAGCTGGGCTAGGGGATGCTTGAGATCGAGAGCTGCATGGCTCGGAGATTCCTTGACATCCTGGAGCTGGGCTCGGGGATGCTTGAGATCGAGAGCTGCATGGCTCAAAGATTTTTTGACATCCTGGAGCTGGGCTCGGGGATGTCGTTGATTCTTCCCTGCAGACACATGGATACTCATGCAAGGGAAAAATTGTTATCATTATTATCGATAATAAACCTTACCTTGTGGGTGGCATCTTCGTAGGCCGCAAACCCTCCTCTTTTGGGGGAGCCTGATGCCATCGGGATCTTCGAGGTAACAGGCCCCTCGTGATGGAGTTTCAGCCACCATGCAGGGGCCTGCCCATGGTGGCATGCAGGGGCCTGCCCGTGGTGGTTTGCGATCGTCATCCTGATGGCCGCGGCATCCTTATTTACCTTTCCCCTCCCAACACAATGGGGAGTACATTCTCTGGGTTCCCATGCCCCTAAGGTTTCCTCAAACGCACGCGCAGCTCCCCCGGTGACCACGCCCACTAGCTTCCCAGTGGGGTACCTATTGATGGTTGGAGCCGGCGGGAGGGCAGCAAGCGCCCGGGACCCCGCTTGAGGTTTGCCCCCCACAAACCTTTGGATGTAGCCTTTCTTGATGAGCTTCTCGACCTCCTACTTGAGATTGTGACATTCCCCGATGTCACGGCTGTGATCGCAGTGAGGGCGACACTACTTCATCTCGTCATGGCCGGTGAAGGGCTTCAAGGGTGGCGGGCGTCGTAGCCTGGTGGCTTGCTGGTTGAGCCTTGCATAGTGGTGGACCGGCGGGAAAGCTTCACCAGCTTGCGCTCATGCTTCTCCAGGAGCGCTTTCGCTGTGTGCCTGACGGCTTCGCCAGCGGATCCTTTTGCCGAAGGGAATGGAGAAGGTGACGTGGGTGCCCTTGGGAAGGGGGAACCCCCGGCACGGCTGATAGAAGCCTTTTGAGCTCATGTCGTCACCATTCTTCCGTGGGATGTCACTCTGTAAAGAGGTGGAGGACTTGATCATGCCTATTTGCCCCCTACCTGGTATGCCAATCTGTTATCGCCAAGATCATCGTGGCCCGTAGCTCCTGTCAGTGCCGGAGTGTGCTTTTTTTGCTGCCCGGCGACCCTTTGCTCCTGGACCTGCGAAACGGGGGTTAGTGACCCGGGCCGGAGTTTCCGGTGGGGGCACTCCGATGGTCAAGTCAGTGATGATCCAGAGGAACATATCCTCCTGGTCGGGCCCCTCTTGATGGACTCCGCACTAGGAGGAGTAAAGAGTGTGTGTGAGGACAGAAATGTTGCGGGAGGAGAATGACAGTGGAGACAGAGGGGTTCCCTGTTCCTCCGCTTCTCCTTGTTTCCCTCGCTTCCCCTCGACCATGGTAGTGGTGGTGGTGCTTTGCCCTCTTGGTTGGGCTTGCCCCTGTGTTGGTGGTGCCATGCCCCTCTTCCTGGCGGGGATTGCACCTGTGTTCTTTTTTTTCTGGCTTGTCTTTTTTCTGTGTGTTGGAGTTATTGTTGTGTTACCTCCGAGTTTGTTTCAACTAGGTTACCATTGGGCGCTTGTCTCGGGATCCCCGCCGGGCTGTCAGGCATATGCGACGGTGTCCCGAGGAGTCTTTTCTAATTCATGATAAGGAGGGTTGTCAAGCACTCCAACACTCCTCTTGGTCACCTCATTCCGGGAAACCTGGTAATGCCTTGAATGATGGGCTACTGCCCATGGGATTCGAATCTCCTAGTTGGTTTCCTCTCTTGGGCGATCCAGGTGGTTGGTGAGGAATGTGGCACCTCGATCAGCATGCTTCTTTCCTTTCTAGTGTAACTAGCGGCTGCATGAGGTCAGTACGGCCTAGAAGGTGCTCCAGTGTTGTCCTCGGGTGGCCCGCCAGCGTTCTAGACTGGTGAGGACCTCGTCCGAGCTGGGGCTGAGCTGGAATGGCGGGGCTCGCTCCGACCTTAGCGCTCGGAGCTTGCAGGGGCATCTTGGTGGAGAAGGGCAAAGTACGGGCCCGGTCCGGAGGGTGCATGCTCGGAGAGGCTCCACGTTGGCGGGTGAGCGCTGAGCTCGACCTCAACCACAGGGCACTAACCTCTAAGGGTCTCGCTCCGGAGGGTAGGAGGCAGACCCGGTCTAGAGGGCGCGCGCTCGAAGAGGCTCCATATTGGCAGGTGAGCGCCGAGCTCGACCTCGACCATAGGGCATTAACCTCCGAGGGTCTCGCTCTGGAGGGCAGGAGATGGACCCGGTCCAGAAGGCGCACGCTCGGAGAGGCTCCACATTGGCGGGTGAGTGCTGAGCTCGACCTCGACTACAGGGCACTAACCTCTGAGGGTCTCGCTCTGGAGGGCAGGAGGCGGACCCGGTCCAGAGGGCGCGCACTCAGAGAGGCTCCACATTGGCGGGTGAGCGTTGAGCTCGACCTCGACCACAGGGCACTAACCTCCGAGGGTCTCGCTTTGGAGGACAGGAGGCGGACCCGGTCCAGAGGGCACGCGCTCGAAGAGGCTCCACATTGGCGGGTGAGCGCCGAGCTCGACCTCGACCACAGGGCACTAACCTCCAAGGGTCTCGCTCTGGAGGGCAGGAGATGGACCCGGTCCAGAGGATGCGTGCTTGGAGAGGCTCCACATTGGTGGGTGAGCGCTGAGCTCGACCTCGACCACAGGGCACTAACCTCCGAGGGTCTCGCTCTGGAGGGCAGATTGCAGCTCTAACCTAGGTGTCCCGAGCTTGCAGGCCCAACTTGGTGGAGGACAGAGCTCGGCTCGCTGTCTTGAGGGAGCTCAGCTCAGCTCGGTAATGGAGTCCGGGCTGGAGAGTTGACGCGGCATCCGATGCGGCATCCTTTCTTGATGTGGCGCCTGCCGGTTCCTCCATATCAGCGATCCCACCACATCAGGATGCTCAGAACTTTTATGACATGTTACATGCAGTTCAACAACCGTTGTGGCCAGGATGTAATGATCATTCTAAGTTATCTATTGCTGTTAGTTTATTAAGCATAAAACCTAAGGACAATATCTCGCAACGATTTTTGATGAAATAGTGAGACTTATGAAAGAGACACATCCTCTAGATAATGCAATACCTCAAGATTTTTATAGAACAAAAAAGTTGATAACAAAACTTGGCCTTACAGCTCAAAAAATAGATTGTTGCATTAATGGTTGTATGTTATATTATAGTAAAAATAATGATAAGAAGGAATGTAATTTTTGCGGTGTGGCTCGTTATAAAATACAGAACGCTGCTAAAAGATAACATAAAGAGATCCTGATGAAAAGAATGTATTATTTGCCCCTCATTCCAAAGTTAAAGAGATTATATGTTTCAATGAGTTCTACACCACACATGAGATGGCACTATGAGAACAGCTGGAGTTAGGGGTGTTGTGTCACCCATCAGATTGCGAAGCTTGGAAATACTTTGATCTAAAATTTCTTGATTTTGTAGCTAAACCACAAAATGTTAGGTTAGGTTTATGTGTCGATGGTTTTACCCCATACAGTCAATCAACAACACTATATTCGTATTGGGCAGTAATTATTACTCCTTATAACCTTCCTCCAGAACTATGCATGACCACTCCTTATATGTTCTTGACATTGATTATTCCTGGTCTGCATAATCTAAAGAGAGGATAGATGTGTATTTACAACCTTTGATAGATGAGTTGAAACTATTATGGATAGAGGGTGTACTTACATATGATATTTCAAGAAAGCAAAATTTTATGATGAGGGTTACATTAATGTGGACTGTCAATAACTTTCCAGCATATGGCATGTTATCAGGATAGAGTATGGCTGGATGATCGATATATTTGGCACGAGGTATGCTTTTCTTATATTATACTCCCATATGATGTGTTAAACCTGATAGGTGCTGATTGGCTTTTGCCTGCTTATTTTATGGTTGTCATCTTGTTTTTTCCTGATGATGATCCAAAATTAATGAATATTGAAGGGGATGGCTCTAGCAGATATAGCATGGCCTCTTCTTATTATTCTCATATGATGTGTTAAACTTGATGGGTGCTTATTGTTTTGCCATAATTGATACATTTGGCTATTATATTCCTATATGATGTGTTAAATCTGATGGGTGTCGATCTACTTTTGCCTGTAGTATTCGTATGGCTGTCATCTTGTTTTTCCCTGATGATGATCCAAAATTATTGGATATTGAAGGGGATGGCTCTAGTAGATATAGCAAGGACTCTTCTTATTATTCTCATATAATGTGTTAAACCTGATGGGTATCGATTGGTTTTGCACATGATCGATACATTTGGCACGAGGTATGCTTTGCTTATATTGTATTCCTATATTATATCTTGAGCTTGCCAACTATTATCTCTTGCTATTTCTAGAATGGATTAGAGTCATTAATTTCTTTTGTTGTTGCGTGCTCTCATGGAAAAGATCTTTGTATGCATGCCCTTGCATTTTGTAGATTTTTGATCATTTTTGTCTATTATATTGTTGTAGTGTATTGTACTCTGGTCAATAGTTACAATAGAAAGCTATCTATGCCTTTTTCTTGCACAGGCTTCCCTCATTATATTAGGAGGTATACCATGACTCTCCTTTTGTGGTTTCAGGAAACTTCAAATAAAGAACTGTTAATGTACTTACCAAATGTGCATCTTTTGATTGGTGACAAAAGTTAAACAATGAACTTTTATATATGATATGAATGACTTGTTAATTTGGATAACTATGTTTATTGTTGATGCTTATCCCATAAAATTTGTATTGAATGAGGCTTGTGGCTTGTTTTTTAAGTTGTATTAGTGCTGTAACTATTCTCAGGTGCTAGGTGTATCAAGGAAAAGAATTTCTTGATTTTAATTTTTTTTATCGATAATTTAATTTAGCAACTAATTTTGCAACCAATTTTAAAAATAAATATTTTTTAAAAAATATTTATGACTGATTTTGTAATTGAAATCTAATTAAAATAATAATTTTAATTAAATTAGTGACCATTTTTATGATCAATTTTTATTTAAAAATATTTTTAATTATTTTTTTTAAAAATTAGTGATCGATTTTGTAATGAATTTTGAAAATAATAATATTTTTAAAAAATGTGATTGACTTTAAAATATATAAATTATTCTATAAAATAGCAACCAATTTAGAAACCAATTTTCAATTTAAGTTTTTTTTATGTAGTTTTAGAAAATTTAGCTATCAATTTTGTAGTTGATGATGTATTTTTTGTGATCAATTTTGCAACCAAAAAATGATTGCAAAATTAAAATTTTTATAAAAATTGTAAATTTTTTTTTTCGGTCTCTTAATCGATCATTAAAGTTTGCAACCGAAAAAATTGATCACAAAAAATTTACAAGGGTTTTCGCAATCGAAAATAATTGGTCACAAAATTGATAGCAAAAAAATTCTGCAATCAATTTCTAATTATTAGCAACCGATTTTGCGGTTGCTAAAATACTGTTTTCTTGTAATGATATTGTAGACCCACTAGCTTAGTAAGCTTTGGCCAGCTAAAATTGAAACACATTTGATGGGGTTGAAGTGTATAGTTGATTGGCCTTAGTGCAAGTAAGAGATTATTAGATATATATCATAGAAGCCAATTTGGCTAACATATATTTTAATTTTAGAATATTAAATTATATTTAATATTCTAATCAAGCTATTTTTTTATATACATTATGTCCATGTATCATCTATGGAATTAATGGATAATGACATATTCATAAAAGTTAAGAATTTAAGACATGTGTCATCATAGATTAATTTTTAAATTCTCCTGATCGTAGGATATCACAGGAATGGTGATTGATCTGGTTTGATCGGTACATAGATTGCTTCCTTTTGTAGGATAGATGAGTCTTGAGTCTACAGTGTGGGGATACTAGAGTAAGAGTATAAGTGGTCGTTAAAGAACGATGGTATTGAGCATGACCAACATGAGAGGTCACATGGATATTTACTCGTCAGTGACTTTCTCGATGCTGTAGTTGTGTGAGTGGTTTTTTGACTTACTATACCTTGGCCACTCATAGTAGGTCGCTGTAGTTTGATAACACAATATTGACCCTAGCATTCGGGTCCTTGCAGTGTTCATTAGCTGCTGCAGATTTACTATAAGAATGGAAGTGCACTTATAGGGAATTTATCAATCTTAGTAGTTAAGGTGCAGTCCTATACAATTTAAGAAGCTAAGTCTAAAAAACTTATGGCATGGTAGGTAAATAATAGAAAAGAGTTCCCATGAGTTTTATATTGAATTTAAACTAATTAAATCTAGTATATGATAGATGCTTAGGGTTTGGTGAGTTTCCATGACATGCATCTCGTCAGGATTCTCAATAAAAGAACTCAGTCACATGGTAACTATACTTAAGGATTCTTTTTTCTATTTTGCTAGGTTGCCACTACATGCTGCAGGTATCATTGATAGATTGTGAGAATATACTAGGATCATTTCGGATCAACAATCCTTGATAGGTGAGCTATAATTATTGGGATCCATCGAATGAATTCGATGATACTATAATAGAGCTCATAGTATGTCTTACTACTAGATAGAATGAAACCTAAGGGGTCATACATAATAGGAGCTTGACTTGATTATATAGTTATATCAAAATATATAAGAATTACATATTTAGAAACTCTAAATTTGTATGAATTATAAATTTAGAACCTATTAATTTTAGTACCTACTAATTTTAGTAAAGAGGACTTTATTGTAAAAGTTATAATTTAATTAAATAATTTTATCATTTAATTATTATTAGGCTAGATACAAATTGAATTGGATTCGATTTGGTTGAGTTTGGATGATGACCTAGTCCAATTAGGTTTTAGACTAATCTAATTGCAATTGTTGTGAACCAATTCTCTAATTGATTGCCTAATCCTAGGTGAACTAAATTTGCTTTAATTTAGTTAGATTTTGGGCTTAGTGGTCCTAATTATATTAGGATCTAATTTCTAATTAGTTATAAATTTTAATCTAAACCTAACTTGGTTAGGAATCAGGTTAGCTAGCTTCCTAGTTGGCTAGAACTAATTAGTTATTTGGTTAAACTAATTTCTAACTAATTTCTCTCTCCTCCCGATGCCTCTCTCTCTTGTGCATGTAAGAAAGAAGGCCATGCCCTTCTTTCATGTGAAATTGCATTTTGGGGAGAAATAAGGAGCGCACAAAGGTATTTGGCAGCCCTAGGATTCTCTCTCTTTATAAGTCTTTATCTAGTTTAGTCTTTGAATTTGATTAAAAAGTATTATCCTAATTTTAATTAGGTGGGACTCCAGGGAAAGAAGGATTCTTTAAGTGGTGTGAGATAAGAAGAAGTGTGTGGGTGCAAGAATTTAGTGATGTACATATATTTTGTATGGGGGGTGATTTTGGTTATGGGATTTCATGTGAGAGGGGTTCTCACTTCTTTCGCCCATCCTAATTCTAATTCTCCACCGCACATATATAGAAAAAAGGAGATATTATTTGATCACCCTTTTCCTCCTCCTATTGGTACGAACACCAGGATTAGAAAGAGACTTCAATCAAATCTGGTCAACACCAGCTCCTTATGGATTGCAGATGAATAAGTCAGTTGAAACTTCAGTCTTGTTAATTTCAAGTCATGAGAGTCAAGTCATTTTCAATTTTAGTCATGAATTTTGTTAAGTCAATTAGAGTTAAGATTGAGTTGTAACGAGTCTTCCAAGTCAAGTCCAATATCCATTTAGTCAAGGGAGCAATATATATGGACCATTGGATGGAGTAAAGTCAATATCAAGCCACATCATCAAGGCACCTTATCCAAGAAAGAAGGACCCCACTGCCACCTCATCTCCATGCCAACCAAGCATGCCACATCATCCTCTACGCGGCCTAGATTGGGAGGAAAAGATGAGTTCAAATTCAAGTGGATGCCCACTATTCTCTCCATGGATCAAGCATTGTTGCAACTCCCCACTCTCTTCATGGTTACAACGCCTCCATGTATCTTGCTTAAGTTACAACTTTTCTTATTTTCCTCCATATAATTCAAAATTTCAAAAGCTTTGGGAGTCTATAAATACCTCTCCAAACCCCCTTGTAATGGATTTCATGCTTGAATGAATGAAAAATTTAGAGTTCCTTTCTTCTCCATTTGTGTGTTTGCAAATGACCTCTGTGAGGGAGAGAGTGTGAGGCTCAACCTATCTACCAAATAGCCATTATTCGACCAAGGCAAGCCATCCCTCTTCATCCAAGGTTGCCATCTCCAACATCCAAGGAAGCCATCCCTCTTCATCCAAGGTCGCCATCTCCAAGGAAGCCATCCCTCTTCATCCAAGGATCTCCATCAAACTTTTCTTTCCCTTCTTTCTCTTCATTGTTCTTTTTCTTTGTTTGTTTCCATCTCTTCCATGCCTCTAATGGTTTTACTTGCAGGATCCCAAGGTGTATCCAGTCTAGGGTGGCATCTTCATTGCCTTCAAATTAGTAATGAGAAGCTTCTACTTTCAGGGGTGGAATAGTTCGCTCATCTAGTCATCGATCTTGAGAGTTGAAGAGTGATCCCATACAAGATCTAGTGGAAATTCATTATTGGTAAAAAAATCTATTCCTTCCCTCTAAGGTTTGAAATTTTGAATAGAATTTGTCCTAATCAGATGATTTCTTAATCATGAAGGTCCTTTCTTTATTTACTTAAATCATAATTGCATTGCGGGACACTAAATACTTCAACATTAGTCTTCTTTAGTACATATCATTACTCTATTATGGCTGAATCTTGATCATATGCTTAGAAGTTTTATTTAGTTCAATCGCTTACTCTCTTTATGTTAAATTCCCATGTTCATCCCACATCACCTATCCTCCTCCAATAGTTGAAGCGAGGCCTGCAAGGTGCTAGTACTCCCATGACCTTGGGACTTCAATCAGGCTATCTCCCTATGGATACCAGCAAAGACATAGTGCATCGGGGCTTTAGTGAAATCTCAGAATTTTTTATAGATCCGATCTAATGAAGATGGAGTAGTGCAACAAGTAAGTGGATTTGATCTACTTTATACTTTTATTTTTATTTATAGATCTATTATATATTCATGATTGGTTCCTACTATGCATGCTTAGAGTAAATTTTTATTTCTGCTATGAATTAATTTTAATTAATTAAAAATTTTTGAAAAGCTTGCATGCAACTAGGGGATCATCAAATGATTCCTTTCAATTTAGACGGTGCAAGCATTTCAACAGAGGTAGGGACTATGAGTGCTTATATATCTTATCATCATATATGACAATGTGGAGCTTGGCACTTTATTTTTCGAGTCGCTTTCCAATTTGAGGATAATTCTCTTTGCTTAAGATACTTGAAAAGCGGGTCAATCTAGCTTGACTCTTCGCTGATTTGTTGGACAAGCTGAGGCTCCTCAAGGCTCAACTTTTTTAGCATTTCAAAGTATATATCCCTTTGAAGATCCAATGGCAAGAGTGCTGCCAGCTTTGATAGTGCATCGGCCTTAGCATTTTTGGCTCTAGGCACTTGCTAAATGTCAAAGCCTTGAAATGATGTAGTTAAATCCTTTACCTTGTCAAGGTACTTCTTCATGTTCTCCTCTCAGGCTTTATACTTGTCTTTAACTTGTTCTATTACTAGCTAAGAATTGCTGAAAATGGTGAGGTACTGGACTCCCAGCTCTTTTGTGATCTTGAGTTTGATAATTGATGCTTCATACTCTGCTTCATTTTTGGTAGTGGAAAAATTGAGCCGTAAAGCATATTCTACTACATCTCCTTTAGGGCAAGCTAATATCAGCCCTGCACCCGACCCAGAAGAACAAGAACCATCCACATGCAAGGTTCATTATTCCTCTGGATTAGCTTGGGAATTTGTTAGCTCCATCTGTGCTTGTCTCCTTTGGTATGGTGCATTCAAGAATAAAATCAGTGAGCACTTTAGCTTTGATTGAAGGTCTCAGATGAAACCTTACATTGAATTCAGAAAGCTCAAGTGCCTACTTAGCTAGTGGTGTCTAGGTGATGGAGGACAACTCTTATGGCTGGAAAATATGGTTGGAGCTTTTTGGTAGAGATGATAAGGGTGAAGATGAACTTTTTCAGTCTTGTATATCTTGTCTTATCATGGAGGACCTTACTAATATAGTAAACGGGCTTCTGGACCTTCCCTTCCTCCTGAACAAGCACTGCACTTATTGTGATGGGGGATATGACAAGATAGAGGAAAAGCTCTTCACCAGCCTCAGACTTACTCAATAAGAGAGTAAAGCTAAGGTATCTCTTTAGCTTCTCGAACACATTTTAGGCCTCTATCATCCACTAGAAGTTCCTTGGCCACTTGAGTATCTTGAAGAATGGAAGACACTTCTCTACCGACCTGGACACGAAGTGGTTAAGGGTCGTCACCTTCCCAGTGAGGTGCTGCACCTCTTTGATGGAACTCGATGGGGCCATTTCTTGGACTGCCTAAATCTTCTCTGAGTTTATCTCAATGTCTTGATGCAAAATAATAAATCCCAGAAACTTGCCAAAT
The DNA here is from genome assembly GCA_021397845.1 of Areca catechu. Classification (NCBI taxonomy): domain Eukaryota; kingdom Viridiplantae; phylum Streptophyta; class Magnoliopsida; order Arecales; family Arecaceae; genus Areca; species Areca catechu. The sequence continues at coordinate 67,462,866 of CM038049.1, read as the reverse complement.
GCTACTTTGAACACAAATTATCCACATAGACCTCTATATTCTACCCAATCTAAACTTTGAAAATTTTATTCACCAAGTGCTGATATGTCGCACTTGCATTCTTGAACTTGAAGGACATAACCCTGTAATAGTAAAGCCCACGATCAATAATAAAAGCATTATTCTCCTTATCTTTAGGTACTATCCATATTTGAATGTAATCATAGAAGGCATCCATGAAGGTGAGGAGATTGTGATCGGAAATTGCATCGACCGGTTGTTCAATTCAAGAAAGAGGGTAGATATCTTTAGGGCAGGCTTTATTTAAGTCAGTGAAATCTATATACATTCACCACTTCCTATTTGCCTTCTTTTTGAGCACCATATTTGCTAGCCAGTTTAGGGTACAACACCTCCTTGATAAATCTGGCTTTAATGAGCTTATTAGCCTCCTTGATGATGGCCTTCTATCACTTTGGGATGAAGCTCTGCTTCTCTACTTCATCGATCAATAAGTTGGGCCAATGTTCAGCTTGTGCACCATTACATTCGGGTCTATCCTGGGTACATCAGTAGTAGACTAGGTGAACACATCGATGTTCTCCTATAAAAAAGTAGTTAGTTTTCCTTCATTACCTTATCAGGTTTGAACCAATTCAAACTGTGTGGCTGGGGTTTCCTTTTGAAAGAGAGATTTCCAGCAAATCACCCAGCAGCTCACCATGCTCCTTGGTCAGTTTGTCCCTGTTATTGAATCCCATAGGAAAAGGGTTGGATTGGGCCTCGGCTTGGAGTCTAGCATTGTAATACTATCATGCCATGGTCTAGTCCCCTTTGATTTGGCTGCTTCCATGACTGCTTAGGAACTTTACCATCAATTGTTTGATAGAAACCATGGCATCAAGAGCACATAATCTTGGTTATCCAAGGATAGCATTGTATGGTGCCAGGAGTTTGACTACCAAAAAGCTTATTTGCATAGTGACTCGCTCGGAGTAGGTATGTGCCTTAACGGGTAGAGTAATTACTTCCTCTATAGGCACCGGGTCATCAGAAAAATCCTATATGAGAGATCCATACTTTTCCAAGCGATTTACAGAAAGATTCATTCGAGAAATGGCCAAAAAATATAAAATATCAACTACACGTCCACTATCAACTAAGACACAGTATACATTGTAGTTATCAATATTCAAAGTTACAACCACCATATTTGTTTACAGAAACTGGTGTCACATCTTTCTCGGAGAAGGTGATATCTTTTTCTGTCTTCCATCTCTTTATGGTTCTGGAAGGCTCCGCGAGCTCTTGGCACATCTTATCCACCATACCCATACTTATCATATTTACATTTTTTGCAGGCAGACTCTTTTCTCTGTTCTCCTATTAGGGAGGCTATTTAGGAGCCTTGCATGGCTGTGGTGGTAGTAGTGATAGTAATTGTCGGGGCCTTAGTGGTGACCATCATAGTGGTGCCCTTCTTTGAAGGAATCATTTGAGCCTTCCCTCTTGGATGAACCGTTTGATCTCATCTTGCAATTGATGCACTTCTCCATGTCATGCCCATGGTCTCGATGATAAAGGTAGTGTTTGTCTAGATTGTGATGACTGAGTCAAGCACGAAGCCTTCTTATCGGCAGCAACTGCTGCCTAACTTCCATTAATATTGCCATCGAGATACATTCAGGGGCATGTAGTTGGTGTAACGCCTCGGGGGTGAAAAGTCACATCTCTCTGGTGGAGACCAGTTCTGCTAGTTTTTTGACGAAGTCCTGAATCGATAGCAAGGGTGGACTATGAGATCTCTATCGGTTTATTCAGTTGCCCTGCTCAGCACGAGCTTACTTCAAGCTTTCTGGCTCTGATCTACCTTAGCCTCGGTAGGGACTGGATTGGCATCATCTGCCTCTTTAGTGTTGGCATACTTTATCACCCTAGTTAGTATTTTAGCAAAACTCTTAGGATAGGTCTTCTCCAAGGAGAAGAGGAAAGCATTTTTTTGTAGTATGCTTTTTAGGGCCATCATGGCCATGGATTGATCCAACTTATGCACCTCCAGAATGGCCTGGTGAAGTGGTTGAGATACACATGGAGGGACTCCCCTTCCTTTTGCCTGATGCTCATCAAATAGTCCGATTCTTGACGACACTATTGACTGCTAGTGAAATGGGAGACGAACAACTAGCTCAGCTCCTTGAAAGAATCAATGGAGCATGCTTAAGGCTGGAATATCAGAAGCCTGGTAGAGAAGTATGGGGATTGCATCTGGTTTCGATGGTAGAGGATAAGATGCCATAGGAGGCGGCTAAAATTACTAGGCCATAGTAGATGGTTGCTACTATGGGGGAAGAAGGACAGGTTGCGCTTCTTTATGGGCAGTAGTATTCGATTGTATTCCCAGGATCACGTAGTCATCAGGGTACAAATTTGTTGGAGCAAATCATTAAATTGTCTAGGGTTACCCCGCTGCAGGCAGGGATTGCTGTGCTAGTGGTGGTGAAAGTATAGGAGCCCTACTGCCTAAGTAGGCTCTAGTATTCTTTGATATGGCATTTTTGGATGCAACCAAGAATGTTTTGCTCATTTTTCTTTTCGAAATGGGTCTAGGACCCTTTCTCTAGTGCCAATATATTGTTATAGATCTGGCTTGAGATTGGAGATAGTGCTGATTGGTGGGAGTCATCACTAGAGTGACCTACAAAATAAAGTTCCCAGTCAGAGTTGGCTTTGACGAAGACCCTCTGATACTTAAGTCAGAGATCTGGAATATATGAGAAGCAATGAGCATAGGAAAGAGTTGCTTACTCGGGGTTCTTTAAGGCCTTGGTTATTTATAGAAGAGGACTGAAAAAATAGGCAACTTTGAGAGTATTTGGCCATGAATCGCACAATTACGGTATTATGGCCCTTGATCGCTCCTGTAGATGGAGTAGGTCATTATTGGTGATTTCATCGACAGGCATAGGATAGCTATTTTTGCAATTTAGATGATCGATTATCTGAAATCTTAGAGACATGCCACGTGTGAAGAAGCATGTCGAAGGTCCGTTCGGATTGCTCCTGATAGCAGCTAAGTATAAAATACTTTGGCATATAGCTCAGTGCCACTGATAGGCTAGTAAATGGATCGATATATAAGACCTTTGCAAGCTCTAGCAAACACTCCAGCGATAATCTCTAGCTGACACATAGGCCAGTGACTGTGTCGGTGGGTCAAGCATCCATCCCTAAAGCCGCATCCCGAACATATATCAAAGGCATCCGATATATCCTATAACAAGTGAATAAGAGCTTACGGTAATAAAGATCCATCAGTTTGTGGTAAATAAAATAAAATAAAATAAAAGTGAACCAGCAAAAAGTACTTACAAATGTCGAGGCACTTATTTTATTTTATTTTTTTATTCAATAAAGGGATAGGGAGGTTAAATCCAGAATAGCTACTCTCGCAGGCCCCCACCCCGCCAGGTAATGTTCGATTCAAGTTGCTTAGATTTTTGCAGCTTTTCTCTACCAAGAGATGAGTATGTCAACCTGACACCATAAGACGCCGGCTGGTAGAACAGAAAAATAAAGAAAGAGAACCCTGACCCGAGGCACTTTAATTATATACGGAGGTACAAAGCAAAATTTCTCGAGGAACTATAAAGTTTGAAGACACCTAGCTGGAGCAATGGACTAATGTACCAGGGTAGGTTTGCAGTGTAGGAAGGGCTCAGCTAACGGGTATATCAAGGACATAGAAGTAATTTGACTATAACAAATCAGGAACAAATTATTTCTTTTTTTGGTAAAAAAAGATAGATGGGTTGAACCCAGTGTGGCTACCTTCACAGGTCCCCATCCCGCTAGATAATTTTTGATACAAGGTACTTAAATTTGCATAACGTTTCTCTACCTGAAGGACATCACTAATGAAGATACAAAGAAGGAAATTCTGACCTCTCACTCAAACTAACTGTCATTTAATAGAATTCATGACCGATTGATAGTGAGGCGAAACTAAAAACCAACCATGCTACTGCCTTAGTGATAAATTATTTCCCATTTATCTCCACCTATTTCCATTCAAGTGAAGTCACGCCCATGGACTCATAATTCCTCATCTCCCCGTCTCAGATTTTCGCAGTGACCGTGGGCACATATCGGTTGGGTGACATGGTAGCGTGTGGTACGGGGGAAACAATATGAGGAGGATGTGATGGTGGCGGAGTAAGAGAGGCGCCTTGGTGAAAGGTTAGTGGTGGTGGGGGCACAACAAGAGGAAAGCAAGATGGTGGCGGCAAAGGCATAGGCAAGGTATCGGTGGAACGTTGACGGTAACGGAGTCGTTGGAAAAGGTCACACGTATGCAAATTACTAAAAAGCTACTTTAAATTGAAACAAAAAGGTCCATAATTGCTAAATTAAAATCTTATACTTCCTTTTAGTCCCTGCACCTGTTGTTTGGACATCAGTGGAAGATCACTTATTGTCGACGAGATCTTGATCAATCTTAGCGTCCACCGTAGAAGCCATGCTATCAATCATAAAAAATGTCAAAAAGACCATTGCATTGGCAATTGATTTATGCTTCTTGAAATCACATCCTAACCATCAATGGCCATGACAGTGACATGATAGAAGTAAAAAGCAAAATTAGAATTTTATATCAAACTATAAGATAGTTAAAGAGAACAATAAGCTTCAAGAGAAAAAAAAAAGAAAATTAGAAGCATAAAAATTAATTTAGAAAATCTAAAAATAACTAGCCTTTTTATTCCACTTCTAAAAGATTTCTTAATTTGTCCCCCCAAATCCACTAAACTTCTTCAAAGCAAGCTGCAACTAAAGACTCCATCAACTGGCCACCAATGTTGTCTCCAAAATCTAGCAAGGAATTCACTGGAGTGCATAGAATTCTCTACACCAAAGTGAATAGAGTAAAGAGAACAAAGCTTTCATCAAGTATCAATTTAATTTGATTATATGAAAGGAGGTTTTTGCAGTTTTTTTTGTGGCCCCTTACTTCATCAAACTCATGGGGTGCCTCTATAAATTTACTAGAACTTAAATAATATGCAAAAAGGTTTAATAGGATTAGTTATGTGCCTTAATTTTTTATAGATTTTTTTTTTTTTTTTTTTGGTACGGAGTGACTTCTATTGATGGCAAAAATTTACCACCACAAAATTGAACTATTAGAAGTAATAGTATCGATTACCTTTCAATGATATAATCTTTGTTGTCCGAATATTGAACTTTTGAACTATATTGACGTTGCTTTAGTATTAGAGCTATAACGTACTCATTAACCTAGCATTTCATGTGGCTATATCGATTTTGAGACTGCGAATTTATGTTCATTGGACGGTTATGAGTTGAGTGACATTTTATGTCCTTCTAAATAATCTAACAGGAGTTTTGAGGTTATCTATCGTTTTTGTGATATTAAAAGATTTGAATTTGATTTTCAATCCTGTTCCTGCACAACTTTTAGTGCTTCCGTACCTTCCTCTACGTTATAATTGCTAATAGATGAATTATTTTAAGCATCATTAATGTCTTTGGTCATGGAATCTTATATGCGAGGTGTGTGATCATGGAGGAAAAATACATAATTTTCACAATTCAAATGTCTTGTAAATTCATAATGAAAAATTCTTTCTTGTTTTTCTTCCAATGCCCACATTTAATGGGAAAAAAAGGTTGCAGAGAGAGAAAGAGAGAGGAGAGTTTTATTTTGATAGTTCCCAATTCTTTATAAATAAGGATAGGAAGTTAATGACAGTTTCAAACTGGCATCACTACTTCCACTTGCTTTCCTTTTTCATTCAATTCAAAACTAACAATGTAGAACATCATGGGTGTTTTTGAAAATTTTCCATATCTCCCGCTCATACATGATAGGATACGAGTCATTTTAGAATTCTCATTTGCTTCATACAGGCAAAAGGGTTGTGCGACCTGCGAACACATCTACACTTGGAAGCTTGATCCATGAGCGTGTTAGGGTTAAACCATGGCAGTTACTATACTAAAATAAAACACTAATGGTGATGACGTGCTTCGCTTTACCCTTGATATCCTTCAAATTATGTAATATTAGATATATAAATCCCTCAAAATATATCATACAGTTCTTATTGAAAATATGAGAATCATGACTGTAGATGAGCTCTGATTAATCACTCGACTGGTTATTAACATAATTAAGGATACTTTCCTTTCTGCCTTCATGCCTCCTGAATTCAAGACCAATTGCTTTCCTAGACATGACCCATAAGGATGTATTATTCCATTTTTATTGGAAACATACTAAAGTAGCTATGCTGATCCTTTATATCAAAAGTGTAGTCAATAGTGGCTAACCGCACGATGAGGCTAGATGTTATCATGCCTCAAGAAACTCATACAATGAGGAGCAGAGATTAAAATCACTCATTTTTCTTATCGGTCACCATAGCACGTGGTTTGAAACATATGCTACGACTCTCTTCCTCCCACTTAGAGGGCATATGTCTACAAATAAAATAAGCATTAAGAATTATACAGATCTCAATTTGGTTAATACTCGACATTCAAATTTAGAGTCTCCATCAGTGCTTAAGTCGTACATGAAAACTCATACCTGGCTCAACCAAGTTCACATGATTGTGGGCTTATCATATTTGATCACGTTCAATAATAATAATGATCTCATTTTGAATACTCATCAAGGTAGTACTCCAACAATATTCAATTATACTTTATCATCATATCCATCACCATAATTTTGAGTACAACTGTGCCTCATCTTAGTTCACTTTTCCTTCGGCACCTAAGGCAGTTGCTCATATGAGAGAGCAAACCTTTCCAACCTGACAACATACTCTTGACAGCTTGACAAATGTGTTCATGCTAAAACATTTAAATAATCAATAAATATGACATGCGATAAAAGAAAACACATAAAATGATTCATACAACAAATAATTTATAATTTGCATAAATCCATAGACTCTACATGTCTAATAAATATATCCTAAGGTATGGGTTTAGAAAGTAGATTAGCCACTGATGTGGCGAGACCGTTGACGTGGATAGCTGACAGGTGCCATATTGAAGAAGACCGCCACGGCGGACGCCAGGTGACATCCCAACCCGGACCACTTTGCCGAGCTGAGCTGAGTTGAGCCCCTTCAAGGCGACGGGCCGAGCTCCGTCCTCCGCCAGGTCGCGCCCGCAAGCTCGGGACGCCTAGGCCGGAGCCGTCCACCGCCCTCCAGAGTGAGACCCTTGGAGGCTAGTGCCCTGCGATCGAGGTCGAGCTCAGTGCTCACCCGCCAATGTGGAGCCTCTCCGAGCGCGCGCCCTCTGGACCGGGTCCATCCTCCGCCCTCCAGAGCAAGACCCTCGGAGGCTAGTGCCCTGCGGTCGAGGTCGAGCTCAGCGCTCGCCCGTCGATGTGGAGCCTCTCCGAGAGCACGCCCTCTGGACCGAGTCTGTTTTTCGCCCTCCACAGCGAGACCCTTGGAGGCTAGTGCCATGCGGTCGAGGTCGAGCTCAGCGCTCACCCGCCGATGTGGAGCCTCTCCGAGCGTGCGCCCTCTGGACCAGGTCCGTCCTCTGCCCTCCAGAGCGAGACCCTCGGAGGCTAGTGCCCTGCGGTCGAGGTCGAGCTCAACGCTCACTCGCCGATGTGGAGCCTCTCCGAGAGCGCGCCCTCTGGACTGGGTCTGTCCTCCGCCCTCCAGAGCGAGACCCTCGGAGGCTAGTGCCCTGCGGTCGAGGTCGAGCTCAGCGCTCGCCCACCGATGTGGAGCCTCTCTGAGCGCGCACCCTTTGGACCGGGTCCATTTTCCACCCTCCAGAGCGAGACCCTCGGAGGCTAGTGCCCTGCGGTCGAGGTCGAGCTCAGCGCTCACTTACCGATGTGGAGCCTCTCCGAGCGCGCGCCCTCTGGACTGGGTCCGTCCTCCGCCAAGGTGACCACACGAGCTCGGAGCATCCAGACCGGAGCAAGCCCTGCCATCCCAGGATACCGGCGAGCCGCCCGAGGACTACGGAGCGATGCCTCCCATGCTGCCATGACTACCTGCCCGGCCGTACTTCCAGGGGGATGGGCAAGCCAGAAAGCACGAACCTCTAGGACGGCGACCCTCGGATCGAGGCTCTGGCAAGCTTCCCAGAATGGAGCGACATGAGAGGATGTTAGAACGAATGGAAGCTTTCCCTATCACCTGTCAGGAAAGGTGTCTCGTCTACGGCACGGAACCCTGCCGCACGCGCCTGCCAACCCAGCGAGGATCCCGAGGCAAGCTCCAAATGACCAATTTTTAGCTACAAAGAACAGTTGACACCCCCCCAAAAAAAGGGGAGGTAACAACAATAATCCACCACCAACACAAGCGCAAGCTTAACTAAGAGGGCAAAGTGCCACAACCAAAATCATCGTTGAGGGAAAACAAGGGAAACAAGGAGAAGCGGAGGAACAGAGAACCCCTCTGTCCCCGCTATTAGTCTCCCTCTGCTACGTTTTCGCCTCCACACACATCTTTCACTCCTAGTGTGGAGTCCATCAAGAGGGGCCCGACCAGGAGGATCTGTTCCCCTGGATCGTCACTGACTTGATCGTCAGAGTACCTCCGTCGGAAATCCCGGCCCGGGTCACTAACCCATGTTTCACAGGTCCAGGAGCAGAGGACCGACAGGTGGCGAAGGGAGCGCATTCTGGCACCGGCAGCAGCTACGGGCCACGATGGTCTTGGCGGCAATAGATTAGCGCGCCAGGTAGTGGGGTGACAAACCCTCCATCTCTTCACAGACACATCTCGGGTGGGAGGATGGTGACGACAAGGGCAAGGGAAGCTTCCACCAGTCGTGCAGGGGACTCCCCCTCTCGAGGGAACCTGCACCGCTAAGAAGTGGAGCCACCCGCTTCGATCCAGCCACCTCCACCAGAAGCCCAGCTGACTGCACTTGCCCAGCAGATGCAAGTCCTTGCCATGGCAGTGCGCCAGCTTCAACACCAGCACCGGTCCGTGGCTACCCACCAGCAGCCAGGGACCCCAGCGGCCCATGCCGCAGCTCCTCGCGATAGCCTGCGCTCCTTCCAAGGAAGGCTGTCTCAGTCATGGGCCACCACCGACAACCAGGGCAGCCATCAAGCTCCAGCGAAAAGACAACGAGCCGGCTCTGCCGACAGGGAGAGCCGCTTACCAAACCTCAGGCGGGAGGTGCCCAGACCCCATCGAGGCAAGAAAAACAAGACCCTCCACCACGGGTGCCATGCATCCACGTCATCTTCTCCGTCTCCTTTGGAGAAGGGGTCCACTGATGAAGCCGTTAGGCGCGCGGTGGAAAGGCGCCTGGAGGAACATTAACGCAAGCTGGAGAAGTTTGCCCATCGATTTGCCAGCATGCAGGGCTCCGTTAGTGAGCCAACGGGCTACGACGCGCATCCCCCATTCTCCCAGAAAATCCAAGCGGAGCCGATCCCGCACCGGTTCCGGATGCCGTAGGTGGATCCTTACGATGGGACCACCGACCCACTGGACCACCTGGAAAGCTACCGGACCCTCATGAGGGTCCAAGGGGCCACCGACGCTCTTCTCTTCATCACTTTTCTTGCTACTCTCCGGAAGGTAGCCCGGGTGTGGTTCACCCGTTTGGAGCCGGAGAGCATCAGCTCCTTCGCGCAGCTAGGGCAAAAGTTTGTGGCCCACTTCGACGCTTGCAAGAAGTTGCCACGAGAGGCAGACAGCCTCTTCTCCATCCAGCAGCAGGACTGCGAGCCCCTACGGGACTACGTGGCCCACTTCAAGGCCGTCGCGTTGGAGATCTACAATCTTGAAGAGCCAGTCGCCATGCTGGCATTGAAGCGAGGGCTCAAGATCTCCCGCCTAACCTACTCGCTGAATAAGAAGCCCCCCAAGACCTACTCCGAGTTCCTTCTCCGGGCCCAAAAGTATATCCATGCCGAGGAGGTGGACCGTACGAGACGGGAGCTCGACGGAGGACCCTTGAAGAAGTTGGCCCCTGTTGAAGCATCCGGGACCCGGAGGCCAGCACCATAGGCTCCGAGCTCCTGGAGGGACCGGCCAAGGCTGAGAGGGACCCCTGTCCCTGAGGAGGGCTACACCCCTCTCCTCGCCCCGAGGACAAAAATCCTCATGGAGATTGAGGGCGAGGACTACCTGAGGCGCCCACCTCCGTTGAGGACCACCACCAGCCATGACAAGACAAAGTACTGTTGCTTCCACCGCGACCACAGCCACGACACCGAGGAATTCCGCAACATCAAGTGGGAGATTTAGGAACTCATCAAGAGAGGCTACCTCAAAAGATACGTGGGGGGCAGACCTCAAGCGGTGTCCCAGGCACTTGTCGCTCTCCCGCCAGCTCCGGCCATCGATAACCACCCCACCGAGAAGCCAGTGGGCATGATTTCTTGGGGAGCTGCCCGTGCATCCAAGAGGACCCGGGGGGTAGGGAAATCTGAGAATGTACTCTCCTTTATGAGGAAAGGGGAAGACGGGGAGAAAAATGTAAATAATGATGCCGTGGTTGTCGAAATGATGATCGCGAAGCACCCTGTAAAGCGTATCATGGTTGATAGTGGAAGCTCCATAGACGTGCTTTTTTATGATACCTTCTTCAGGATGAATCTCTCCCCCAATTAGCTTAGGCCTGTGCACACACCCCTTGTCGGTTTCACGGGCGATTCTATGAGAGTAGAAGGAGAAATCACTCTCCCGGTCACTGCCGGAACCCCACCTCAGCAGAGCACCGTTATGATGACCTTCACGGTTGTAAGGCTTCCTTCCGCCTACAACGTGATATTGGGTCGACCTGGGCTCAATCTACTTGATGCAGTTGTCTCCACCAAGAGGCTACTTGTATAGTTTCCAACTCCCTACGGTTTTGGGGAGATGAGAGAATGCCCCAGCCGGTGTAGCATTGTTTCCAAACTCTCCTTGGGGCTAAGGTCCCTCAGGATGACCCTAGCGCGGACGACCTCGACCAAAGGGCCCAAGGCCCCAGGGGAGGCTCGGTCGAGCATCTACTTTCTTATCCGCTCGGAGAGGACCCCACAAAGATGGTGCAGATCGGAGCCCAACTACCAGAGGAGGAGAGGGCTCAACTGCTAGGATTCCTACAGGCGAATGCGGTTGTGTTCTCCTGGACGGCGACGGACATGCCAGGTATCCCTCTTGACATCATTCCTCACAAATTGAGTGTCAACCCAAAGCACAAGCCAGTTCGGCAGAAGAAGAGAAGTTTTGCCTCGGAGAGATAGGCAGCCATCAAAGAGGAAGTTGACAAACTCCTGGCCGCCGGTTTCGTTTGAGAGGTCCAATACTCGAGCTGGCTAGCGAATGTAGTGATGGTCAAGAAGAATAATGGCAAATGGAGGATCTGTGTAGACTACACCGATCTCAATAAAGCTTGTCCGAAGGACAACTTCCCTCTCTCGAAGATCGACCAGCTGGTGGATGCTACCTCGGGGCACTGGTTGCTCTCCTTCATGGATGCATTTTCCGGGTACAATCAAATCTGCATGCATCCAGAAGACGAGGAGCACACTGCCTTCATCACCGACCAAGGAACATATTGTTACAGGATGATACCTTTTGGCCTGAAGAATGCAGGGGCTACCTATCAACGCCTAGTCAGCAAGGTCTTCAAGGACCAAATTGGTCGCAACATGCAAGTGTATGTGGATGACATGCTCATCATGAGCAGGTCGGGCTCGAGCCATGTAGCTGACCTCGCCAAGTCCTTCCACAACTTGTGACAGCATCAGATGAAGTTGAACCCGGCGAAGTGCACCTTCGGGGTGGCGGTAGAAAAATTCCTCGGCTTCATGGTCACCCAGAGGGGCATCGAAGCGAACCCGAAGAAAGTACAGGCCATCATCGACATGGAACACCCGACCTCCAAGCAGCAGGTCCAGCACTTGATGGGACGTGTCGCTGCCCTCAGTAGATTCATCTCGAGGTTGGCTGACCATTGCCTATCATTTTTCAAGGCGCTGCGCAAGATGCACGACTTCACCTGAACCGAGGAGTGCAGGACAGCCTTCGAGGAGCTGAAGAACTTCCTCACCTCTCCTCCGCTGCTCCCCAGACTAGAGAAGGGAGAGGAGCTCTTTCTATACCTGGTGGTGACATCGGGAGCCGTCAGCTCGGTTCTTGTTCGCACAGACGGGAACAAATCTCAGAAGCCGGTGTACTACACCAGCAAAATCCTCTGCGATACGGAGATCAGGTATACTCGCTTCGAGAAACTCATTTTTGCACTAATAATGTCTGCTAAGCGCCTCATGCCCTATTTTCAAGCACATCCAATAGTGGTCGTGATGGACCAGCCACTGAGGACTATCCTCACCCGACCTAAGACATCCGGAAGGTTGGCCAAATGGTTCCTGCTGCTCAGCGAATTTGACATAGCGTACCGGCCAAGGTTGTTGCAAAAGGCCCAAGTCCTAGCTGACTTCGTGGTCAAGTGCACCGGGTTCACCGAGGAGCCAGAGCAGACAACAATAGAGCCCAGGCCAGGAGAAGAGCCCTGGATCCTCCACGTAGATGGAGCATCCAATTCAGGCGGGTGCGGAGCGGGCCTCATCCTAACCAACTGTGATGGGGTCATGGCGGAATGCGCCCTCCGCTTCAAGTTCGCCGCAACCAATAACCAGGCGGAGTACAAGGCACTCCTCGCAGGCCTGAGAGTCTCCCACGAGTTGGGTGTGCAGGACTTGAAAGTCTTCACCGACTCCCAACTGGTCACCGGACAAGTTTCCAAAGAATATGAAGCAAGGGACGCCCAGATGATGAAGTATCTGGAGCAAGTCCGCGCGAGCACGGTACGCCTCCGACACTTCAGCATCTTCCACATCCCTCGAGGGGAGAATGCGCGCGCGGATGCGTTGTCCAAGCTCGCGACACTGCCAGACTCGTCTCTGGGACGTGCCTACATTGAGCACCTTGAAAGTCTCAGCTACGAGAACCCGACGGAGGTACATCAAGTCACCCCCGAGCCGAGCTGGATGGACAAGTATATCCGATACGTCGCCGACGGCACCCTGCCAAAAGATCATGCAGAAGCCGCCCTCGTTAGGAAGAAAGCCTCTTGCTTCGTCCTGATGGAGGGCCAACTCTATCGCCGGTCTTACTCCTACCCACTCCTGAGATGCCTTAGGCCCACCGAGGCGACCTTCGTGCTCCAAGAGATACATGAGGGCCTCTACGGGAATCACGTGGGAGGGAGGACACTAGCTTACAAAGCTCTCCACTAGGGATACTTTTGAGAGACCATGAGGGAGGACGCCGTCGACTTCGTTAAAAGGTGTGACAAATGCCAGTGCCACACCAACATACAGCGTTAGCCGGCGGCACCGATCTCCCAGCTCTCGGTCCCTTGGCTCTTTGCCTAGTGGGGAATGGACATCTTGGGACCGTTCCCCCCAGCACCAGGACAACGAAAGTTCCTGCTGGTGGCGATCGACTACTTCACCAAGTGGGTCGAGGCGGAGCTGCTAGCTCGAATCGTGGAAGCCAATGTCCGCCTGTTATTCTGGAAGTCAATTATCTGCCGCTTCGGGCTCCCCCATTGTGTCATCACCGACAATGGACGACAGTTCGACAACCGCGAGTTCGAAGGATTCTACGCAGCGCACGGCATTCAACACCGGTTCACCTCGGTGGCTCACCCCTAAACGAACGGGGAGGCCGAGGTGACCAACCGAACCATCCTTCAAGGACTCCGAACCATGCTAGACCAAGCTAAGGGCATGTGGGCAGAAGAACTCCCAAGCATTTTGTGGGCCTACCACACAACGCCCAGGACAGCGACCAATGAAACGCCCTCCAGCCTCGTCTTCGGTGCCGAAGCGGTCATCCTAGTCAAGCTTGACATGCCCACATTACGGGTACAACAGTACGATGAAGCACGAAATTCGATGCATCTCCTTCTCAACCTGGACCTTCTTGAAGAGGCGAGGGACAAAGCTCGCCTGCGGATGGCGGCCTACCAGCAAAGAGTGGCCCGATACTACAACACCACCGTCCAGACAAAAGCTTTCAAGCCTGGAGACCTGGTGTAACAGTGAGTGGAGGTATCCCAGCCTAGGGAGTGTGGCAAACTCTCCCCGAACTAGGAGGGCCCCTACAAAGTAGCTGAAGCCCTCTCATAAGGGGCCTACTACCTCAAAGACCTCAGCAGTGTCAGGTTCCCCAGAACATGGAATGCCTGCAACTTGCGGAAGTACTATCAATAATGTAAGGTTTCCCAGCAATGATAATAATAATGATTTTGTCCATGCGCAAGTGTCTATCGGTCTTGTAGGAAAATTCCAACGTTGTCCCCGAGCCCAGCTCCAGGATGCTGATCCAAGACCGGAGCTCAGACCTCCGGCCAAGGAACTATGGAGCCACGCCACTCTCAGTCAACGACGTCCTCGAGCCCAGCTCCAGGATGCTGATCCAAGACCGAAGCTTAGACCTCCGGCCAAGGAATCATGGAGCCACGCGCTCTTAGTCAACGACGTCCCCGAGCCCAGCTCCAGGACGCTGATCCAAGACCGGAGCTCAGATCTCCAGCCAAGAAAACCTCGAGCCAAGCCGCTCTCCATCTCAAACATCTCTGAGCCCAGCTCCAAGATGCCAAGAGATCATGGGACCACGTAGCTCCCAAACTCAAGCATCCCCGAGCCCAGCTCTAAGATGTTAAGGCACCTTCGAGCCAAGCAGCTCTCAGTCACCAACGTCCCCGAGCCCAGCTCCAGGATGCCTTCTCAAGATCGAAGCTCAGATCTCTGGCCAAGAGAACTTCGAGCCAAGCAGCTCTCAGTCATCAACGTCCCCGAGCCCAGCTCCAAGATGTCGGCTCAAGGCCGAAGCTCATATCTCTGGCCAAGAAAACCTCGAGCCGATCCGCTCTCCATCTCAAATGTCTCCGAGCCCAGCTCCGAGATGCCAAGAGATCATGGGGCCACGTAGCTCCAATCAATGCCTCGAGCCTAGCTCCAAGGCGCCAAAGACCTGAGCTAAGATCTCAGCCAACCCCTGGGCCTGAGCCTAGCTCCACGTCCAGGAAGGCCTCGAGCCTAGCTCTAAGGTAATCAAGACCGGTAACCCCCTTTCTCTGATCTCCCCACTCGAAAAGAAGATGAGAGGGAAAGGAAAGAAAGAGAACAAAGGGGGGAGTCCGGTAACCCCCTTCTCTGATCTCCCCACTCGAAAAGAAGATGAGAGGGGTAGAAAAGAAAGAGAACAAAATGGGGGCACAACCAGCATCCTCTTCTCTGACCTCCCCACTTAAAAAAAAAAGAAAAAAAGAAAAGAAAGAGAAAGAAAGAAGAGAGGGGAAGGAAAGAAAGAGAAAACAAGAGAAAAATATAGCATTGAAGCTACCACTTTCCAACTCAAGACTGGAGCTCAAATCTCCGGCCAAGAGAACTTCGAGCCATGCAGCTCTCAGTCATCAACGTCCCCGAGCCCAGCTCCAGGACGCCTTCTCAAGACCGGAGCTCAGATCTCCGACCAAGAGAACTTCGAGCCACGCAGCTCTCATTCATCAACATCCTCGAGTCCAGCTCCAGGACGCCTTCTCAAGACCGGAGATCAAATCTCCGATCAGTTGCATCGATCGTGGAGATCCGGTTGGGGGACTGGTCTGGCTCGCTCCAGGCCCAGTCAACCCCCTCGATGTCTGCAAAGAAAAATTTGCTCTTCCATCCCTTGATGGAAGAGGGGAGCTCAAACTTGATACCCTTTGGACGAGAAGACAAAGACCACCACCCGTCCTCGATTGGGTGGCGTTTCAGGATGAAGAATGCCCTGAATAAGGAAAACCGGGCAACGAACCCGTGGACATGGTAGAGTACAATGAAAGAGAAGATCACCTTGATGGCATTCGGCACCAACTGGGTGGGGACCAAGCGATAGTTGTTCAGGACAGATGAGAAGAAGGGATGAAAGGGGAATCAGAGACCCCTGGAGAAGGTCCCCTCGTAGAAGACGAGACGTCCCGGACCACTGGAAGTGACCCGCTCCCCGGGGTGGGGGATCATGAGTTGGACAGAAGCCAGGATGCCATAAGCATCCCGGATGGCCCCCAGCTCTACGGTGGAAATCGTCGAAACGACCCCGCCTGGACCTATTGACCGGACAGACTCATGAGCTGATTCGAGCAACAGGGGAGGACAAGTAGGACTAGGAGGAACAGGAGGGGCAGGAAGGGCCGGTCTCATACTAATCCTAAACTGTGCCCCCTTCGACTCCTCGTCGGAGGAGGAGAGCACTATCCTTTGGGCAAAAGATTCAGGACGAGACATGCTGAACTAAGAAGGAAGGAGCCTACCTCAAAAAGGGAGAAGGGAGAGAACAAAGCCGGTCTGGACCCCTAGAGAAGAGAAGGACGAATGCAGATCGTGGAGAAGGAAGGGTCTGGACACTGCAACAAGCACAAAAGATTTGGAAGAGAGAAAACTTGGAGTAAGAAAATTTTTTCTTTTCACTTCGAAAGTACCCATCAAATCTGCGCTGTTGCGACCCCCTTGCCAACGGATCTGCGCCACGTGCTGCCCATCGACGAAAAATGAGTCCCGGCCGCTCAGAATTCTGTGCCAGCATTAAGCACTCCTCGGACGTGGCCACGTGGCACCCCCACACTGGCTGGCAGGGCCATCCCTCAAAGCGCCAGCGACGCGGCCATCATTGCACCGAATTTTCGTCTTTCCACAACAGCACCACAGTTACTCCCTTCGCCCCGAGCACTGCACACTAACGAGCCTCGGGAGTGGGGGGCAAATGATGTGGCGAGACTGCTGACGTGGGTAGCTAACAGGCGCCACATTGAAGAAGACCGCCACGGTAGACGCCAAGGTGACACCCCAGCCTGGACCACTTTGTTGAGCTGATGGTGCGGGCACCAGACTCAGAAAAAGACTTCAGAGCTCCATCTGGATCTCTGATTAACCTTGCCCGAAGAATTAGGGTTTTTGGTTTGTAATAAGAGTTGACTAGATCAACTCAATTTAGCTTGAGTCTACATTACCTGCATTTTATTTTGTTGAGTCATGTTGACTCTGTAGTGGACTAGGGTTTCAACCAGGGATGTTACATTTTCTCCCAAGACCAGGCAAGTGGACACCACACTCCCAGCCACACTCCCAGTCCAGGGGGCGCCATATCCACATCCAGCAGCCTTTGGTCCCCACTCCACAGATGGCAACTTCCTTCTTTCATGCACCAGATAAAGAGAAGAGCACAAATCAAGGGGGCGGCCAAGACTTTCCCAAGTGATTCCAAGCAAAGAAGGGAAGAAATTTTTCTTGGAAGAGAATATCAAAGGGCGCCCATTACCTGCCAAAAATACCTAAAACAAAGATGGGAAGAGCCTTGACTTAGGGAGGAAGAAAAGGAGGAGTCCAAAAGAGTTCATCCAGGAAAGGAAGAAAATTTTCTTGAAAAATTCCAAGCAAGGTGGCGCCATCTACCTGCCATTTATAACCCAAATCCTAATTTTTGGTATTTTGGCCAACCATATGTAAGGGATTTGCCCTAATTAGGAGATCCCCTCCTTTAGTCCCAAATGGGAAAATATGAAACCCTTCTCCCTTGTAAAGCATTATAAATTACATCCCTCTTGTAAGTTGCAAACAATCTATGAATGAAAGAAAAAATTATTTTTGCTATTCTCTTGTGTTGAGTAACCTAGGTTTCTCTTCTTCCGTACTATTCTAAGTGTTGAGCTCCGTGAGGGGGTAATCCGGGTTCTATTGGAGCCTTGAGGAGGTGAGAGATCTCCATCTTTATCCAAAACCCTAGGTTAGCCACTTAAAAATCCAAAACCCTAGCCGCCCATCATTATTTTCAATCCATCAAACCCTAGCTCCTTCCATCTCCCACGGACTCTCTCTCTCTACAAGTCCAGGCCGTCCACCTTCATCCAGATCCAGTCCGGCTACTTCAGATCCAAAGCAAGTTCCAAGGAAAATCACATCAGCTTCCAGGAGAATCCAGTTTTCAGCAATTTCAATCTTCAAGTTCATCAACCTGGTAAATTTTTCCTTGACTCTCTGATTCCATCAATTGTTTTTCTTCTCTTCTAGATCTTGAGTTCAGGAGAAGCCAACCCACCAAAGGACCAGTATTGGAGGATCCATTGCGAAGATATCTGAATCCGAGGATCCAACAATCTGCTCGGGAGAGTTCTTCCACCAAAATCTGTGAAGATCATTGTCTGGTTAGTTTAACCATCTCTTCTCTTTATTTCTGTTCTGTTGAAAGTTCGGAGCGAAACCCTAGGTCTGGGAGTTTCTCAACCCCCAGCGATCCGTTGCTTCTGAACTACTCTGATAATTTAGTTTCCTTAAAATTGTGCTTTCAATTATCATATTAGTATCTTTCAATGTTAGGTTAACTTTTCTTTAATTTGAAGCCAACTTCTACAAACATATAAAAACAACAAAAAAATTAGTTAATCTTAATTTACTTCCGCATCGCATCCCTTTATTTGTTCTGCATCATTTTTGGTATCAGAGCCCAGTCTAGGGTTTCTGATTTGCTTGCTTGCTTGTTTTGATTGTTTTCTCTTTTTATTTTGTCTGCTCGAAGTAGACTCCCCAGGACGTTCGGTCCTAGGAACTAAGCGAGGCGCAAGCCTCCTCCTCCCATTCCACGGGGTGTTCCTAGGGCGTGTAGGGGATCCATTGGGTTATAACTTCGTAGCAGGGATTATAAACGGGGAAGACAATCTAGTTGCAGCCCGTAATTGCCCTGTTGTCTAAATTATTTCTCCCTACATAAAACTCCGAATTGCATGATTTTTGCTTCGTTGGAACCAGTATAATTGAAACTATTTTTCATAATTTCTCTGTGATTTATTGGTTTCGGTAAAAATTCTGAGCATTAAAACACAACAACTCTATTTTTTGTGTTCTGCAATTCAATTCTTTTTGGAGTGATCATCTCATAATTTACTTAAGGGCAATTGAGCATCTAAGATAAGGGGAGGAGTTGATTACCTCTCCTTAGCCCAAAACCACCATCCAATCATTCGAACCTAGACCTAATTTAAAATCAGTTAGACCTAATTTGCCCTAGTGGGCTAGGGACACCAATTGGTCAGGTCTAGGCTAGTGTTGAGTCAGTTTGCCGAGTTATTCTGTGTGTGCTTAGCACTCAGTGTCTAGAACAGTGGTTCAGAGATCCATTCCTGAAGGGCTTGTGTGCTGGTCCGCCTACCTGGCCAATCACTGATTGGTGTCTAGGATTGGCAATCAGGGACCTAACACTCCCCTTACACCTGCCTGGCTGAGTCCTGAGTTACTACAGGCTAGCTTGCCACTCTGATTGGGCATCTAGTTTGGACTCTAGGTCTAGTGATCCAGTAGTCGATTTAGTCTAGTCTCATTTTGTGTGCTTGCTTGAATCATCATGTCTACCAGAAACGGAGTGCCATATCAACCTGGTCAAACCCAACCTGATTTAGAGGCCATGATCAAAACTCTTACTGAAAGTATGGCTAAAATGAATCAGGATATGACAAACACTGTGGCCCAGTTTAGCGCACAAATTCATGAGGATCTTACCCAACTTAGGGACCGAGTCCAAGTACTTGAAGAACCTAAACATCGGAATTGGACTCCTGACCCCGATTTTAATGTGCCTCAACCTCACCCACATCAGGAGCCTAGAAGGCCTTTATATAGAGATCCTGAACCTAATCATAGGAGGCCTGACCCAGAGCCTGAAGATAGAGATGATAGGTTCATCAGGAACATCAAATTAGATGCACCCACTTTTGATGGTAGTCTGAACCCTAAGGTGTATTCTGATTGGGAGGGTGAGATGGACCAATACTTTGAGTGGTATGCTATGTCTGAGGAGAGGAAATACAAGTTTGCCAAGATGAAATTAGTGCGTCAAGCTAGGTTATACTGGGGGAACATTGAGCTAACCACTAGGAGACGGAATGTTGAGCCCATAACCACTTGGCAGGGTATGAAAGAAAAACTGAGAGATAAATACCTACCCATTTCATACCAGCAAAACCTGTTAGACCAATGGCAAAACCTGAAACAAGGAAACCAATCTGTCTCAGACTACATAGCTACTTTTGATGAATACCTAATGAGATGTGATGTGAGTGAAGCCCACGAAGTCACTTTGTCTAGATTTAGGGCTGGACTGAGGGAAGATATCAAGAGAGAACTATTTCTGAGAGAGGTTACTGATCTAGACCAAGCCTACCAGATTGCACTGAACACTGAGAAATTTCAGAGAGGACCTATACCTTCTAGGGTTAGTGCCCCAATCCCAAGGAATGGACCTAGCCAAGTTATCCCTAGTAAACCTTTTCAGGGTACTTCTACCCCTAGGACCATGGACAAAGGTAAGGCACCTGACACCCAGAGAACCCCTAGTTCAAATATCACCTGTTTTAAGTGTCAGAAACCAGGTCACATTTTCAGTCAGTGTACTGCCATAGCCTGTTTCAAGTGTCATAAGGTAGGTCATGTTGCTAGCCAGTGCCCACGGAGATCCCTTTACATAGAAGAGGGAGAGAATGATAATTCCGAGCCCAGTGAGGAATTTGAAGAAGAAGTTTATGAGGCCGGAATGAATTTGGCTGAGGAGTATGAAGGAGAGGAGGAACCCAATGAATCTGACCAATTAGGAGTTGTAAGATGCATCCTATCCCAGAATCTAGTTCAAGAGGATTGGCGTAGGACTAACATCCTACAGACTTTTCTTAAATTAGGGGATAAGGTATGTAAGATCATCATAGATAGTGGGAGCTGTGTAAATGCCATCTCTACTAGCACTGTCAAGATGTTAGGCTTAATCCCAGTTCCCCATCCCAACCCCTATAAGGTTTCTTGGGTAGATTCTACCTCCATACCCATCCAGTCTAGATGTCAAGTCCAAATCCAAATGCAATCTTATCACGAAAAGATTTGGTGCGATGTCTTACCCATGGGGGTGAGCAGTATAATTCTCGGAAGACCTTGGTTGTATGATCATGATGCCACCCTCTTAGGAAAATCCAATACCTGTGTTTTTAGTTTCAATGGGAAGAAGATTATGATCCATTCAGTTCCCCCTAAGGACAAGGTAACTAAAGGAGCCGGTAAGGTTAAGGAGATGAAAACTGGAGTGAACCTAATCTGTGCTAAGGATCTAGAACAAGAAATTCATAGTGGTTCACCCATCTGGATGTTGACTGCTAAGGAACTTAGAACTTCGGAACCCTCAGAGCCTCCTCAAGAAGTTAAACCTGTGTTAAAAGAATTTGAGGATGTCTTTCCCGAGGATTTGCTAGACCACCTTCCACCTCTTAGGGATATCTAGCATGCCATAGATCTAATCCCAGGAGCGACTTTGCCCAACTTGCCCCATTATAGGATGAATCCATCTGAGCATGAAGAACTGCAAAAGCAGGTTGGAGAATTATTGAGGAAGGGGTTTATTAGAGAAAGTCTTAGCCCTTGTGCAGTCCCAGCCTTACTGACCCCAAAGAAAGATGGCACGTGGAGGATGTGTGTTGACAGTCGTGCCATCAATAAAATTACAATCAAATATAGGTTTCCCATCCCTAGACTAGATGACATGCTTGATATGATGGCTGGTGCAATGGTTTTTTCTAAGATTGATCTCAAAAGCGGCTATCATCAGGTTAGGATTAGACCCGGGGATGAATGGAAAACTGCTTTCAAAACTAAGGATGGTCTTTATGAATGGGTTGTTATGCCTTTTGGGTTGTCCAATGCCCCTAGTACTTTCATGAGAATTATGATCCAGGTACTTAGAGCTTTCATAGGAAAATTTGTGGTGGTCTATTTTGATGACATCCTGATCTATAGTAAGACCCCAGCAGATCACCTAGGCCACCTTAGAGCAGTCTGCCAAGTTTTGAGGAATGATAGACTCTACGGTAATCTTAAGAAGTGTGAATTCATGACTTGTACAGTTATCTTTCTTGGTTTTGTAGTAACCCCTGACGGCGTGGCGGCCGATCCTGAGAAGATTAGGTCCATAGTAGACTGGCCAGAGCCAACCAATGTGCATGAAGTTAGAAGTTTCCACGGCTTGGCTACCTTCTATAGGCGATTCATCAAGGGGTTTAGTACTTTAGCTGCTCCTATCACTGATTGTATTAGGAAGGGAGAATTTCATTGGACTAAGTCAGCCCATAAAGCCTTCCTAGATCTTAAGGATAAAATGACCCAGGCACCCATTCTGAGATTACCCGATTTTTCTAAAGTATTTGAGGTTGCCTGTGATGCTTCAGGTGTAGGAATAGGTGGAGTCCTAAGCCAAGAGAATCATCCCATAGCATTCTTTAGTGAAAAACTTAATGATGCTAAGCTTAGGTATTCTACCTATGATAAGGAATTTTATGCGGTGGTGCAAGCTTTGCATTACTGGAGACATTATTTGCTACCGCAGGAATTTGTACTATTTTCGGACCATGAGGCTCTTAGATTTCTGAACTCCCAAAAGAAGCTTAACCCTAGGCATGCTAAGTGGGTAGAATATATCCAGTCCTATACTTTTGTCCTGAAACATAAGGCTGGAGTTGAGAATAAGGTAGCTGATGCCCTTAGTCGCCGATCTCTGTTATTAACTTATGTGAGAACTGAGGTCATAGGGTTTGAGCAAATCAAAGAGGAATATGAGTCTTGTCCGGATTTCACAACTGTGTATCAGGATCTAGTTCAAGGACCATCTAGTAATCACCAGGATTATACCCTTGTAGATGGTTTTTTGTTCTTCAAAAATAGGCTTTGCATCCCTAGAACTTCTCTTAGGGAATTTTTGATTTGGGAAATCCATGCTGGAGGTTTAGCCGGCCATTTTGGAAAAGACAAGACCATTCTAGCTATTGAAGACCACTTTTTCTGGCCTAGCTTGAAAAGGGATGTAGCTAATATTGTAGCTAGATGTCGAACCTGCGCTGTTGCCAAACAGCGAAAACAAAACACTGGCCTTTATACCCCACTCCCTGTCCCAGATCGTCCTTGGCAAGATGTGAGTATGGATTTTGTGTTAGGTTTACCTAAGACCCAGAGGAGACATGATTCTATCTGTGTCGTAGTCGACCGATTCTCTAAAATGGCCCACTTCTTGCCTTGTTCCCAAACCTTTGATGCGTCTAAGGTAGCCACACTTTTCTTCAATGAGATAGTTAGACTCCATGGCCTACCTAAGACAATCGTTTCAGATAGGGATGTCCGGTTCACCAGTTACTTTTGGAATACCCTTTGGCATAAGTTAGGGACAAAACTTAAGTTTTCAACTGCCTATCATCCCCAAACTAATGGCCAAACTGAAGTAGTGAACCGTAGCCTAGGAAATCTGCTGAGATGTCTTGTTGGTGAAAACACCAGAAATTGGGATTTATACCTACCAAGGGCAGAATTTGCATACAATGACTCGGTCAATAGGTCTACGGGTAAGAGTCCATTTGAAATTGTACATGGGTACAAACCTCACACACCTCTTGACCTAGTCCCTTTACCTGTCCACACTCGAGTCTCCGAGTCTGCTGAGAATTTTGCACAGCATGTAAAAGACTTGCATAAAGAAATTCATGCCAAAATAAATTTAAGTAATGAAACTTATAAGAAGTTGGCTGATACTCAAAGGCGAGTCAAATCTTTTGTTGAGGGAGACTATGTGATGATTAGGTTAAGGCCTGAACGGTTTCCTCCTGGAACCGTTAGAAAGTTACATGCTAGGGGAGCTGGACCATTTAGAGTGGTAAAGAGAGTAGGATCCAATGCCTATGTGCTCGAGTTGCCTCCAGAACTA
Organism: Areca catechu; assembly: GCA_021397845.1. Taxonomy (NCBI): domain Eukaryota; kingdom Viridiplantae; phylum Streptophyta; class Magnoliopsida; order Arecales; family Arecaceae; genus Areca; species Areca catechu. The sequence continues at coordinate 67,439,104 of CM038049.1, read as the reverse complement.
GGCATTAGCTCTACTTTCAACATTACAGACTTAGTAGAGTACAGGGAGCCAGCTGTGATTCCTAGTGAGCCTTTTGAGCCTAACCCTATCATTGAGAGTGATCCCGACCCTGTGTGTCCACCAACAAACTGGCCTGTAAGGAAAGAGCATATTGAAAAGATCCTGGATGATCAGGTTATCTCTACTCGTAATCGAGGATACCAAAGGTACCTGATCCGCTGGCAAGGAAGGCCAGATTCTGATGACTCTTGGATCTCCCGAGAAGAATTACAAGAATTGGACCCAGACCTCTTGGAGAAATACCAGAGCCAACTTGATCCTTACTCGACACGGTCGAGTTCCTCCCACCCTGGGAGAATTGGTGCGGGCACCAGACTCAGAAAAAGACTTCAGAGCTCCATCTGGATCTCTGATTAACCTTGCCCGAAGAATTAGGGTTTTTGGTTTGTAATAAGAGTTGACTAGATCAACTCAATTTAGCTTGAGTCTACATTACCTGCATTTTATTTTGTTGAGTCATGTTGACTCAGTAGTGGACTAGGGTTTCAACCAGGGATGTTACATTTTCTCCCAAGACCAGGCAAGTGGACACCACACTCCCAGCCACACTCCCAGTCCAGGGGGCGCCATATCCACATCCAGCAGCCTTTGGTCCCCACTCCACAAATGGAAACTTCCTTCTTTCATGCACCAGATAAAGAGAAGAGCACAAATCAAGGGGGCGGCCAAGACTTTCCCAAGTGATTCCAAGCAAAAAAGGGAAGAAGTTTTTCTTGGAAGAGAATATCAAGGGGCGCCCATTACCTGCCAAAAACACCTAAAACAAAGATGGGAAGAGCCTTGACTTAGGGAGGAAGAAAAGGAGGAGTCCAAAAGAGTTCATCCAGGAAAGGAAGAAAATTTTCTTGAAAAATTCCAAGCAAGGTGGCGCCATCTACCTGCCATTTATAACCCAAATCCTAAGTTTTGGTATTTTGGCCAACCATATGTAAGGGATTTACCCTAATTAGGAGATCCCCTCCTTTAGTCCCACATGGGAAAATATGAAACCCTTCTCCCTTGTAAAGCATTATAAATTACATCCCTTTTGTAAGTTGCAAACAATCTATGAATGAAAGAAAAAATTATTTTTGCTATTCTCTTGTGTTGAGTAACCTAGGTTTCTCTTCTTCCGCACTATTCTAAGTGTTGAGCTCCGTGAGAGGGTAATCTGGGTTCCATTGGAGCCTTGAGGAGGTGAGAGATCTCCATCTTTATCCAAAACCCTAGGTTAGCCACTTAAAAATCCAAAACCCTAGCCGCCCATCATTATTTTCAATCCATCAAACCCTGGCTCCTTCCATCTCCCACGGACTCTCTCTCTCTACAAGTCCAGGCCGTCCACCTTCATCCAGATCCAGTCTGGCTACTTCAGATCCAGAGCAAGTTCCAAGGAAAATCACATCAGCTTCCAGGAGAATCCAGTTTTCAGCAATTTCAATCTTCAAGTTCATCAACCTGGTAAATTTTTCCTTGACTCTCTGAGTCCATCAATTATTTTTCTTCTCTTCCAGATCTTGAGTTCAGGAGAAGCCAACCCGCCAAAGGACCAGTATTGGAGGATCCATTACGAAGATATCTAAATCCGAGGATTCAACAATCTGCTCGGGGGAGTTCTTCCACCAAAATCTGTGAAGATCATTGTCTGGTTAGGTAAACCATCCCTTCTCTTTATTTCTGTTCTGTTGAAAGTTCGGAGCGAAACCCTAGGTCTGGGAGTTTCTCAACCCCCAGCGATCCGTTGCTTCTGAACTACTCTGATAATTTAGTTTCCTTAAAATTGTGCTTTAATTATCATATTAGTATCTTTCAATGTTAGGTTAACTTTTCTTTGATTTGAAGCCAACTTCTACAAACATATAAAAACAACAAAAAAATTAGTTAATCTTAATTTACTTCCGCATCGCATCCCTTTATTTGTTCTGCATCAGCTGAGCTAAGCTGAGCCCCTTCAAGGCGACGGGCCGAGCTCCATCCTCTGCCAGGTCACGCCCGCAAGCTCTGGATGCCTAGGCCGGAGCCGTCCACCGCCCTCCAGAGCGAGACCCTCAAAGGCTAGTGCCCTACGGTCGAGGTCAAGCTTAACGCTCACTCGCCGATGTGGAGCCTCACCAAGCATGCACCCTCTGGACCGGGTCTGTCCTCCGCCCTCCAGAGTGAGACCCTCGAAGGCTAGTGCCCTGCGATCGAGGTCGAGCTCAGTGCTCGTCCATCGATATGGAGCCTTTCCGAGTGCGCGCCCTCTGGACCGGGTCCGTTTTCTACCCTCCAGAGTGAGACCCTTGGAGGCTAGTGCCCTGTGGTCAAGGTCGAGCTTAGCGCTCACCCATCGATGTGGAGCCTATCCGAGCATGCGCCCTCTGGACCAGGTCCGTCCTCTGCCCTCCAGAGCGAGACCCTCGGAGGCTAGTTCCTTGTGGTCGAGGTCGAGCTCAGCGCTCACCCGCCGATGTGGAGCCTCTCCGAGCACGCACCCTTTGGACCGGGTCCATTCTCTACCCTCCAGAGTGAGACCCTCGGAGGCTAGTGCCCTGCGGTCAAGGTCGAGCTCAGCGCTCGCCCGTTGATGTGGAGCCTCTCCGTGCGCGCGCCCTCTAGACTGATGCAGAACGAGAGCTCTGTACCAAAATGATGCAGAACGAGAGCTCTGATACCAAGAATGATGCAGAACAAAAGAGATGATGCGATGCGGAAGTAAATTAAAATTAATATATTTATTTAATTTTTTTTATATATATATTTTCAGAAGTTGGCTTTGACTCAAAGGAAAGTTAAACTAAATTGAAAGAAACTATATAATAATTGAAAGCACAATTCAAAGAAACTAGATTATCAGAGTAGTTTAGAAGTAAAGGATCGCTGGGGATTGAGAAACTCCCAGACCTAGGGTTTCGCTCAGAACTTTCAACAGGACAGAAATAAAGAGAAGGGAAGGGTTATGTACCAAGCAGTGATCTTCACAGAGTTTGGTGGAAGGACTCTCTCGAGCAGATTGTTGGATCCTCGGATTCGGATATCTTCGCAATGGATCCTCCAATACTGGCCCTTTGGCAGAGTTGGCTTCTCCTGAACTCAGGATCTGGGAAAGAAGAAGATCAAGTTAAGGAACCAGATACTCAAAGAAAGGATTTACCAGAGAGAAGAACTTGAAAGTTGATGTTGATGAAATTCTGATTCTCCTGGATGTTGATCTGACTTCCTCTGGAATTTGCTCTGTATTCGAAGTAGCCGAACTGGACCCGGATGCTGGTGGTCGGCCTCTACTTGGAGAGAGGGGTCGTGAGAGATGGGGTAGGCTAGGGTTTGGTGGAATGAAGAGGATGATGGGCGGCTAGGGTTTGGAAGTGAAGTGGCTAACCTAGGGTTTTGGGGTTGGAGATCTCACACCTCCTCAAGGTTCCTAAGGAACCCGGATTTACTCCCTCACGGAGCTCAACACCTGAATGCAAGTGCGAAAGAGAGAAACACAAAGTTTGCTCACACATAAATTGAATTCATTCATCAGTTGTTCTCTAGAACTTACAAGAGGGGTTTATTTTATAGGTCTTTACAAGAGGTCAGGGTTTTACATCTTTCCATATGGGACTAATAGGATGGATCTTCAAATTAGGCTTGTAGAATCAAATCCTTCTCATATGGCCGGCCAAGAGCTTTCATTAGTGTTGATTGATGGCTCCAAATGGTAAGTAGGTGGCACCTCCTAGCCTTGCTCTTCAAGAAAAATTTTTTTCCTTCCATGCTTGGTTTTATTTGGAAGTATTTGGGCGCCTCCTAGTCTTGCTCCACAAGTTTAGGCTTCTTCCTTTCATGGCTCAACTCTTTTGGACACCTCCTTTTCTTTCTCCCCAAGTCATGGCTCTTCCTAACTTTGCTTTGGTCTTTTTAGGCATGGATTGGGCCCCCTTGAAGTGCTCCCCAAGAAATGCCTCTTTCCTCCTTTAGCTTGGCCTTTTAAGGTATATATGGGGCGCCTCCTTGATTTTGGCTTCAAAAAAAATTCTTGCTCCCTTGGGTGTGGGGACCAAGACACTGGGATGGAGATGTGGTGCCCCCTGGACTCTGGCGTGTGGCTGAGAGTGTGGCGCCCACTTACTTAAGCCTGGGAGAAAAATGTGGCACCCTGGACCTTGACTTGAAAAAGGTAGCACAAAACTGGAGAAGACCTAGGCCACTACTAGGACTTTTACTGAGTCAACATGACTCAACAAAATTTAAATTACAGGGAAATACATACTCAAGACTAAAATTGAGTTGACCAAGTCAACCCTTATTACAAAATCAGAAAATTCTAATTCTTCGGGCAAGGTCAATCAGAGATCCAGATGGAGCCCTGAAGTCTTCTTCTGAGTCTGGTGCCCGCACCAATTCTCCCGGGGTGGGAGGAACTCGATCCTGTCGAGTATGGATCAAGCTGGCTCTGGTATCTCTCCAAGAGGTCTGTGTCCAATTCTTGTAATTCTTCTCGGGAGATCCAAGAGTTATCAGAATCTGGCCTTCCTTGCCAGCGGACCAGGTATCTTTGGTATCCTCGATTACGAGTAGAGATAACCTGATCATCCAGGATCTTTTCAATCTGCTCTTTCCTCACAGGCCAGTTTGTTGGTGGACACACAGGGTTGGATTCACTCTCAAGAGCAGGATTAGGCTCAAAAAGGCTCACTGGGAATCACAGCTGGCTCTCTATACTCTACTAGGTCTGTAATGTTGAAAGTGGAGCTAACGTCTAGTTTGAAGGCAACTCGAGCACATAGGCATTGGATCCTACTTTCTTCACTACTCTAAATGGTCCAGCTCCTTTAGCATGTAACTTTCTAACGATTCCGGGAGGAAACCGTTCAGGCCTTAACCTAATCATTACATAGTCTCTCTCAACAAAAGTTTTGACTCGTCTTTGAGAATCAGCCAACTTCTTATAAGTTTCATTACTTAAAGTTATTTTGGCATGAATTTTTTATGCAAGTCCTTTACACGCTATGCAAGTGCATCAAGAGACTTGTGTGTGTGGGCTAATAGTGAAATCAGATCAAGTGGTGTGTGAGGCTTGTATCCATGAACAATTTCAAAGGGACTCTAGCCTATAGACCTATTGATCGAAACATTGAATGCAATTTCAGCCCTGGACAAAATACAAATCCCAATTCCTGGTGCTCTCAATCAAACCAAAATCTGAGCCAAAGCCTAGTAAAGGGTCAAGAAAAACTAAACTAGACTGACGACGCACTCCTAAAGAATCGACTTTATTCCAAAGGAACCCTAGGTCTAAACCTAACAAACTAAGGCTCTCTAGGTTTGACCTTGGGTCGGAGGAGGGCATGCAGAGCATGAAAACTTATTATGGATGCCTAGTAGGTGCCATAAGGTCTTCCAGAAGTAGGTGGCAAACCTAATAGGTTCTAAGGAGTCTTGCAACCTAGATATCTCAGTAAAGTGTAATCCCATAGCTCTAGAAACATGAGAAGATTCAGGGAAGGGTAGGAAATAAGAATCAGAGTTTTGAGGTGGCTTATCGGAAACAAGAAACAAACCTTGGTTATTCAGGACGACCTTAAAATGAGGACATTGTTCTATAGGTGCACTCATCCAAACCTCATGATTTGCTCTAGGAGGGTCTACAAGTGCAAGTTCTAGGATAGGCTGGGTGCTCCTAGAAGGTGGAAGGTTATTAGGAAGGTCTTTGGAATGTTTATCTAAAAAGTCCTCTAAGCTACTGTCTTTTTCTTGTTCTTGGACCTTCTCAATGGGAATTCTTGTGAACCCCTTCCTTCTTCACACTTCTCTACCAGATTTGACTCAGGGGTGTCTTCTTTGGATTCCTCAATGAGTTCAGGGGTATTCTCACTTAAACTTTCATTTGGTGTAATTTCCTCTTCCTGAACTTCCTCAAAAGGGTCTTCTCTTAGGGTTAGCTCCTGAATTCCTTGAGTGGCAGGGGTCCCCTCAATAACCCCATTAGGTAGGAGTTGGTTAATTGAATTATCGGGAGAGATATCCTCAAATTCTTCTTCTTCATATTCATCTATCAAACTTATGTCAGGCTCATATATTTCTTCCTCAATCTCACTGAAAGGTTCTAATCTATTCTCCTTTGATTCCTCTTTAAGTACGGCTCTGGTCAGGTCAACTAATTTTGGGATGGCCATGCCTAACTCCTTCTCAGTGTTATCCTTCTGGTCAAGAGGTGACACAAGTGGGAATTGACAAACAAAAGTCTGGTTCACTACGGATGTCGGATCAATCGGAACTTGACTCAAGTTGGTAGAGGTTGGCTTTAAGTCCAAAGTACTTGATTGGTTATATCTTAAAGACCACTCATAGTCTTGGGCTTCTTGGTAGGCTCGGTCTAACTTATTGGTCTTTTCAAGGCATAGCTTCCTATAAATGTCTGGGTGTAACCCAACCCTAAACCTCGATATGATCTGAGCTTCGGTCTCAATGGTATTGCATTTCATGTCATACCACTAGAAGTCCTCGATATATTTAGACACAGGCCTATTACCTTGTCGCAATTGGTACCATTGGTCTAAAAGTCTTTTCTCATAGGATCTACCTAGGTACCTATCTCTCAACTTACTTCTCATATCTCTCCAAGTATATATTTCCTCTTTTCTTTGATAACACTCATGCTCAATAGCATACCAATGCGACCTAGCATGTTTGGTGAACTTGGTTTTGGCCAACCTAACTTGTCCTAATTCCGATATGTTAGTGCACTCAAAATACCGATCCATTTGTTCTTCCCACTTAATATATGTCTCTTGTCTTCCATCAAAAGTGGGTGCATAAGGTTCGGTGTTCCTAACGGGTCCCTTTTCTGAGTCAACCAAGTATGGATATAGGCTCCTAGAGTTATGCTCGGGATCATGGTATAAGGTCCTCCTAGGCTCCTGGCATGGGTGAGGTTGGGGCCTATTAAATTTTGGATAAGGGGTCCAATTTTGATGTCTATGTTTCTCAAGTCCCTGGGCTCGGTCTCTAAACTGGGCAAAACCCTCATTCATATCCTGACTCAATTTGGTCATACTTTCTGTAAGAGTTCTAATCATGGCCTCTAAATCAGGTTGGGTTTGACCAGGTTGGAGGGTACTCCGTTCCGGGTGGACATGATGATGCAAGCAAGCACACAGAATGTGACTAGACTAAAGCGACTACTGGCTCACTAGACCTAGAGTCCAAACTAGATGCCCAATCAGAGTGGCAAGCTAGCCTGTAGTAACTCGGGACTCAGCCAGGCAGGTGTAAGGGGAGTGTTAGGTCCCTAATTGCCAATCCTAGACACCAATCAGTGATTGGCCAGGTAGGCGGACCAGCACACAAGCCCTTCGGGACGTAGTCCCTGAATCACCATTTTAGATACTGAGTACAAAGCACACACAGAGTAACCAGACAAACTGACTAAACCCTAGGCTGGACCTGACCAGTTGGTGTTCCTAGCCCACTAGGGCAAATTAAGTCTAATAAATTTTAAAATTAGGCTTAGGATCGAATGAATGGGTGGTGATTTTGGGCTAAGGAGAGGTTATCAACTCCTCCCCTTATCTTAGATGCTCAATTGCCCTTAAGATGAATTAGGAGATGATCACTCAAAAAAAAAAAAAAATTGAATTGCAGAAATATAGAAATAGAATTGCTGTAATTTAACTCTCAAAAATTTCACAGAAACCAATAAATTACAGTAAAATTACATAAAATAGTTTCAATTATATTGGTTCCAGCAAAATAAAAATCATGTAATTTGGAGTTACCTGCAATGAAAAACAATTCTTTCAACAGGATAGTTACAGACTGAAAATAGAATGCTTCCCCCGTTTACAATTCCTACTACGAAGTTGTAACCCAGCGGATCCCCTACACGCCCTAGGAACACCCCATGGAATGGAAAGAGGAGGCTTGCACCTCGCTTCGTTCCTAGGACCGGACATCCTGGGGAGTCTACTTCGAGCAGACAAAGTAAAAAAGAGAGACACTCAAAACATGCAAGCAAGTTAGAAACCCTAGACAGGGCTCTGATACCAAAAATGATGCAGAACGAGAGCTCTGATACCAAAATGATGCAGAATGAGAGCTCTGATATCAAGAATGATGCAGAACAAAAGAGATGATGCGATGCAGAAGTAAATTAAAATTAATATATTTATTTAATTTTTTTTATATATATATTTTCAGAAGTTGGCTTTGACTCAAAGGAAAGTTAAACTAAATTGAAAGAAACTATATAATAATTGAAAGCACAATTCAAAAAAACTAGATTATCAGAGTAGTTCAGAAGTAAAGGATCGCTGGGGATTGAGAAACTCCCAGACCTAGGGTTTCGCTCAGAACTTTCAACAGGACAGAAATAAAGAGAAGGGAAGGGTTATGTACCAAGCAGTGATCTTCACAGAGTTTGGTGGAAGGACTCTCTCGAGCAGATTGTTGGATCCTCGAATTCGGATATCTTCGCAATGGATCCTCCAATACTGGCCCTTTGGCAGAGTTGGCTTCTCCTGAATTCAGGATCTGGGAAAGAAGAAGAACAAGTTAAGGAACCAGATACTCAAAGAAAAGATTTACCAGAGAGAAGAACTTGAAAGTTGATGTTGATAAATTCTGATTCTCCTGGATGCTGATCTAACTTCCTCTGGAATTTGCTCTGTATTCGAAGTAGCCGAACTGGACCCGGATGCTGGTGGTCGGCCTCTACTTGGAGAGAGGGGCCGTGAGAGATGGGGTAGGCTAGGGTTTGGTGGAATGAAGAAGATGATGGGCGGCTAGGGTTTGGAAGTGAAGTGGCTAACCTAGGGTTTTGGGGTTGGAGATCTCACACCTCCTCAAGGTTCCTAAGGAACCCGGATTTACTCCCTCACGGAGCTCAACACCTGAATGCAAGTGCGGAAGAGAGAAACACAAAGTTTGCTCACACATAAATTGAATTCATTCATCAGTTGTTCTCTAGAACTTACAAGAGGGGTTTATTTTATAGGTCTTTACAAGAGGTCAGGGTTTTATATCTTCCCATGTGGGACTAATAGGATGGATCTTCAAATTAGGCTTGTAGAATCAAATCCTTCTCATATGGCCGGCCAAGAGCTTCCATAAGTGTTGATTGATGGCTCCAAATGGTAAGTAGGTGGCGCCTCCTAGCCTTGCTCTTCAAGAAATTTTTTTTTCCTTCCATGCTTGGTTTTATTTGGAAGTATTTGGGTGCCTCCTAGTCTTGCTCCACAAGTTTAGGCTTCTTCCTTTCATGGCTCAACTCTTTTGGACACCTCCTTTTCTTTCTTCCCAAGTCATGGCTCTTCCCAACTTTGCTTTGGTCTTTTTAGGCATGGATTGGGCGCCCCCTTGAAGTGCTCTCCAAGAAATGCCTCTTTCTTCCTTTAGCTTGGCCTTTTAAGGTATATATGGGGCGCCTCCTTGATTTTGGCTTCAAGAAAAATTCTTGCTCCCTTGGGTGTGGGGACCAAGACACTGGGATGGAGATGTGGTGCCCCCTGGATTCTGGCATGTGGCTGGGAGTGTGGCGCCCACTTACTTGAGCCTGGGAGAAAAATGTGGCACCCTGGACCTTGACTTGAAAAAGGACCTAGGCCACTACTAGGACTTGTACTGAGTCAACATGACTCAACAAAATTTAAATTGCAAGGAAATACATACTCAAGGCTAAAATTGAGTTGACCAAGTCAACCCTTATTACAAAACCAGAAAACCCTAATTCTTCGGGCAAGGTCAATCAGAGATCCAGATGGAGCCCTGAAGTCTTCTTCTGAGTCTGGTGCCCGCACCATGGACCGAGTCCGTTTTCCGCCCTCCAGAGCGAGACCCTCGGAGGCTAGTGCCCTGTGATCGAGGTTGAGCTCAGTGCTCATCCACCGATATGGATCCTCTTCGAGCGCGTGCCCTTTGGACCGGGTCCGTCCTTCGCCAAGGTGACCACACGAGCTCGGAGCATCCAGACCGGAGCAAGCCCTGGCATCCCAGGACACCGGCGAGCCGCCTGAGGACTATGGAGCGTCGCCTCCCATGCCGCCATGACTACCTGCCTGGTCATACTTCCAATGGGATGGGCCAGCCAGAAAGCACAAACCCCTAGGATGGCGACCCCCGAATCGAGGCTCTGGCAAGTTTCCCGGAATGGAGCGACAGGAGAGGATGTCAGAACGAATAGAAGCTTTCCCTATCACCTGTCAGGAAAGGCATCTCGTTACGGTACGAAACCTTGCCGCACGCGCCTGCCAACCTAACGAGGATCCTGAGGCAATATTCAAACAACCAATTTTCAGCTACAAAAACAGTCGGCACCCTCCAAAAAAAAGGGGAGAGGTAACAACAATAATCCACCACCAACACAAGTGCAAGCTCGACCAAGAGGGCGAAGCGCCACCACCAAAATCACCATTGAGGGAAAACAAGGAAAACAAGGAGAAGTGGAGGAACAGGGAACCCCTTTGTCCCCGCTATTTGTCTCCTCGTGCTACGTTTTCGCCTCCACACACATCTTTCACTCCTCCTAGTACGGAGTCCATCAAGAGGAGCCTGACCAGGAGGATTAGTTCTCCTGGATCGTCACTGACTTGATCGTTGGAGTGCCCCCACCGGAAACCCCGGCCCAGGTCACTAACCCCAGTTTCGCAGGTCTAGGAGTAGAGGACCGATAGGCGATGAAGGGAGCGCACTCCGGTGCCGGCAGCAGCTACGGGCCACGACGGTCTTAGTGGCAACAGCCACCATTTGGTGTATAAGAAGATATTCTAGAATTGATTCCTTGCTTGTAATTATATCTCTCATGAAGTTGTTCTTTATGGCTATGTTTGGTTGCGGAATAGGGGGTCGAATAAGGGGATTATTCCTGTTATTCTCCCAAACAGCTCCAGATTCGAGGGAGAATAACAAGGATTTCTTATTCCGGTCAAACAAGGTTATTCCCGAATTTGTATTCCACGGGTCCCCGTGGAATTACACAATTCTTGATTCCGCATTCCATGGGCAGCTCTGTCTTTGATCTTATCCAGAAGGTTCTTTCTTTCTCCCCTCTCGAAGCTAGTCGACCATCGCTTTCATCTCTCCCTTCCTTCTCCCCTCCGTTCTCCGGGCTTTTCCCTCGGCGTCCAAGATCCGTCGAAGTACCTGTACATCGCTTGAGGTAAGCCATTTTTTCATCTCTCCCTCCGTTCTCCCCTCCGTTCTCCGGGCTTTCCCCTCCGTTCTCCGTTCTCCCATATTCTTGACCTTGCATGGGCCATGGAAAGCTTTTGCCAAGGATTTTTATATGCTTTATACGTTTATACTCTGACGGTTGAGTGAGTGAAATTTTTCTTTGCATGCTGGTGGTATTTTGCAGCACCGTTCTCACCCATCTTTATCACCAATTGACAGGGAGAAACAGAGAGAGAGAGAAGCAAGTAAGACCCTTTTTGAGCTAAGAAACAGAGATTAGAAGCGTGCATTAAAATTCTTAGACTGTATTTCTTTTGGATAAAAGTAGAATATGACAATATTTTTAGTCATTCTATTGCATTTTAATCAGCTAAATACTAGAAATGTAGGTTATTTATTGGAAGGATCATGAAATAGATATGTTGTAGAGCTACTTTTTGGATTAACTATTCTACCATGTAGGGTAGTTTTTTTTTTAGAATGGAGTTGGTTACAAGTCAAGTTATTTATTCTTGGGCAACTTACTTTACAACTAAATGCAAAGAGAAGAAAAATAACTAATACGAAAATTGCGGCAGAGATGAACTCATGGCAATACATATATCTTTGCTTTGCTTTGTGAAGTATTTTTTTAAAAAAAAACTAGATTTAGAAAAAAAATTAAGCCAAAAAAAAAAAAGATTTGCCCTTGGTTTGAGAAAAAAATGATTCATGTGGTAACTTTGTCCATAATTTTAATAGCATGTACTAGTACATTTTGTTACAAATTAATTGCTCTCACACACATCTAACAAACAAAAAGTCATATTACAAAGTTAGTCTAAATTTTTTTATTAGAGTCGATTGACTTACTTGGGCTAGTTAATTGAGGGATTTCATTCCATCTTGTCATTTGCCTTCTAGTTATGGTCATTTTTCAGCTTTTTTTTTCTTGCTTTTTACTTCTAATTTTTGGTTATGTCTCTCTCTCTCTCTCTCTCTCTCTCTCTCTCTCTCTCTCTCTCTCTCTCTCTCTCTCTCTCTCTCTCTCTCTCTCTCTCTCTCTCTGTTTTGTTCTCTCTTTTTTTTAGAACCAACCACTTTACCAAAGCTTTATATATGTACAACCCCTTGCATTGGTCATTGCATATCCTTAAGGCACTTAGGTAACATTGAACATATCCCTTGAATAATAGCACTATTGTGGTCAGCCATATAATTGGCCACCCAGTCAACAATATTATTGACCTTCCTATAGATATGCTTAGCCATATAAGTGGTATTCGATGAAAGTCTCTAGTTGTTCATCAGCAAGGAGTTACCAACATCCTACTGTTCTGCTCCTTTATCGATCCACGATATAACTATTACAAGTCCCCTTTTAAATTATATTGTTAGCTTGTAGAAAAGTAATGATATCAACCAATTTTTTATGCAACTCTTAACATAGCTATTAGTACTGGTATATTTACAAGCTACTTCGTTTATTAGTACCTAAACATTAATAATGTTTAGCAAAAAGTACAGCTCTATAATGTTTTGTAGTACTTCATATTATTGTATGATACTCATTAATAATGACTCCACCTAGGGTTTATGAACTTGTATTTGTACATTTTCTCCTTCTGTTTCCGAGCGTTTGTTTGGTTTATGTTACATTATTTGGTGGTTGATATATGTTTTGATAGAAACCCGAGGCTGATAGTTGGGATGGTATGAGAGAGATCTTGTTTTTGGTCTTTCATATTATTCAAAGTTAACATATTTACATGATGTTCACTTATAGTATTTTATCTGACGAATTTTCTTGGATTAAAGTTATAGTTATTCTAAAATGTCCAAATCACGTGATAAGAGTGAACAAGATGTGGGAGGTTCCTCACGTCGAAGGGCATCTAATTGGACGGATTTCCTCGACATGATCATGATTGCCTTAATGCGGCAAGAATATGATGAAGGTAATTGTATAAATGGAACCTTCACAAAGAAAACATGGAAAAAGATGACCTTGTCTTTTAATCAACAAACAAGGAAGAGTTTCATGTACCCCAACCTGAAAAACAGGCTGAAGGTCCTCCAAAAAACCTTCAATCTGTATTTCAACCTGGCTAATCGATCGGGTTGGGGCTGGGATCCTGTACTGAAGGTGCCTACTCTCGGTGATGAACAGATATGGGAGGAGATCATTGTGATGAGTTCTTTGTAGCTAATACCATTCTAACCAAGTGTTAAGCATATCAATTTATGTAGTTAACATGTACACCTGTAAGACGTACAGGTGAACAAAGCTTATGCCCGCATTAAGGATAAGCCTTTCCCTACCTATGAAGATCTAGAGATCTTGTTCTTTAGAAGCACAACCACCGGTAGGCGTGGGGCCATATCTGTTTTACCAGAAGGTGTATCGGATAATTCAATGTCTGATGATGAAGGACAGACGGAAAACTTTGATTCCTTGTATATTAGGCAGTCCTCACAAAATACTGACCGCGTATCTACTGCTTCATTCTACCGTTTGGAAGATTCCGATGAAAGCAGGTTAGATGAAGCACCTAACAGCCCGCCCGCATGTACCTCGACACCCGTAACTGAACCAGTTTCTGAAGGACGGCCTTCCTCTTCTAGCAAAAAGAGTAGGAGGTCAAATTTTCAGACCGGTAGGTCATGTCAATCTTGGATTAGTAGTGATGCAAGTGATGCACTACAAGAGATCGTTGAACAAGGAAGAAGAAGATTAGAAATTGCAAATGAGCTTCTATGTAGGGAGAAGCTTGGTAGGCCAAATATTTATTCTATTGCTCAATGCATGGCTAAGTTGGAGAGTTTACTCGGAATTACACCTGAATGCATAATAGGTGCATTCAAAATTTTCAAAAATGAGGATAATCGATGGTTCTTTATGAACTATGATGGGCATGTTTTGGATGCATGGCTTCGGCGATAACTATCCGAATTTAATCAAGGCCCTAGATCGATGCAAGCTCCTCCTGCATCAAATGTCTATGTCCCAAATGTTTACACTCCCAATCCCATGCATGATGTCCACAGAGCTACCCCAAAGTTTTTTATGAATTCATTATGAATCAAAACTTCACTTGCACAAATATGTTTACTTCGACTTCTAACTTCAATCAGGATTCAAGGTGGTACACCATCATTCATGGACCAAGTTTTTAGGGCTAGTACTAGAGGTAGCCCAAGTGCAGCTCATTCAAAATCTCTTGAACCAGCTCGCAATTTTTCGGTTACAAGCTCTTCTATACCACGAAATCAGTCTGATGACACTTACAGACATGGTTGACGGATGACATACTGTATTCTATGTCTGCTGAAGTTAACATTTTCCTTAACTACTTAAGTTAATAGGCTTGAATGACGTATTATTATAAGTGGTTATGTTTGTATTGCTATTTTAATGTTTAATTAAATGTTCTTACATTTGTTTATGCTGTTATGTCATCTTAAGGATATATGTATCTATATTTTTTGGTTATATCAATGAAATAGTACTTAACTCTCCATTTCGTATTTCTATATTTGTTTCTTTATATGTTTCTCGGCAAATCCATATTGTTCTATAGTTTTAATGCTTATGGATTGTATGATATGAATTATAGACGAAGTTATTTTATTTCCATTTCTAATACCAGAATTTTATTTAGATGTCTCCCCGAATCAGCTATTGCAATCATAAATTGGATAAGGAAGATTTTGGGATGATGTTGTTATGACATGTTAAGTACAGGACTATTCATTGGAGGATTATAACATACATTACAGGAGACCATGTCGAACTCGTCCATTTTCAGGTCATAATATGATTACGGACAGTATGAGGGGTCATCCTGATAGGGGGTTACTCTCATTTTCGAATGACAAATAATATGTTCAACAATAGACCAGCTGCTTGTCTCACGAGGAGTTATAAGTGGCACTCGAAACGTAACCTCTACCAAATAATTGGCTTTCTTTGTACTGCGTAGGGCATGGGGTCAGCAATAAAGTTTTGTCCGACTTTCCAACGTTCAGGTGAGACGATATCAAGATACTTTAACAAAGTTCTTAAAGGGATTTGTTCCCTAAAGCTGATTTCATAGTTCAACCATCTGCTGCTGTGGTGTGGATCCAAGAATCCATTGATAACAACCTTTCTATCAATACTTCATGGTATAATTCAAAGCTTTATCAAATTACTATTGCTACGTTATATTCGTGAATTTGATTTACGTTGGGTATGTGTCATCAAGTCAATGCTGTAGGTGCTATTGATGGTACACACATACGTGCTCTAATAAAGAAGAGCAATAACCTCGATTCAGGAATCGAAAGGGAACACTTTCTCAAAATGTTATGGCAGCTGTCCTTTGATACCATTTTTCTTTTAATCTGTAATGGCTCGGGAGGGCTCTGTAGCTGACATGCATATTTTGCGTTGGTGTGTGGAGTCCTGGTGGTTCATGGTCCAGAAGGTATCGAATGCCTTACGAATCATTAATTTCATGGGATATCGTTGACAATGTCATTGACTGTTACAATACGAATTATATTGTTTCAGGAAAATATTACCTTGTTGCTCTGGATATGTGAATACTGATAGTTCTTGGCTCCTTATCGGGAAATAGGTACCAATGAGTACATTCAACAATCTCGAACTCGTCGATATTCAAACAATCGAGATCTATACAACCATAGACATGCACGATTACGCATTATGTAGAGAATGCCTTTGGGATTTTGAAAGAAAGTTTGAAGATTTTGAGGACTGCTATATCGTTTTCATTCAAGGTACAGAAGCGGATAGTAATGGCTTGTTGTATTATTCTAATTTCATAAGATGCAACCAGGGTAATGACAAGTACTTCAACATGTCATTAGCACCATTGCATCCTGACCATGACGAGGATGACATAGATCCTTTGATAATTTTTGGTAATGATGAATGTCGTAGAGGGAAATTATCTACATAATTCCATATCGAATAGGCTATGGGTTTGATCTCAACCGAGGATGTGCAAATGACATATTTCTTTACCCTAAAATTGGGATTTATTTCATAAATTGTTTGGTAAAAAATGTTGCTAATTTACATTACTACACTACGCATAAAGTGATATTATTTTTTTGTTATACAGGAAGGCGAGTTCCTCGTTAACTACCTCCAGTAATGACATCTCAAAAGTACTATGTCATTTTTGAGGGTCGCCGAAGGAGAATTTATGACTCATGGGCTGAATGTTAACGTGAAGTATCTGGTTACACCCATGTATTATATAAGAAGCTCAGTACACAATCAGAGGCTATCGATGCACTTGACAGATATGTACGAGGTTCAACAATCCTACTCTACCTGAATATGCTATCAATGAGGTTGAGGCAGACAACATTCATCTGATAGGGCAATAATAATCACTCGCGATGTGCCCTAATGTTTGTTGTAGTACTTGCCATCCTCATAGGCTATGTGCTGGGCTTGCTGACATGTGCTGCTAAATAAACTAGGATGTTATGGATTATAATATTGTATTATTAAGACGTGTTAATGTTTGTTGTATGTTGCATTGTTGTCTGCATAAAGTATTACATAATTTTGTCATCTGCATAAAGTATGATATGTTTTTGTCGTCTGTATAAAGTATGCTATGTTTTTTATTGTGTGCAAGTATGCTATGTTCTCTTGTGTGCCAATCAAGTTTGATTGGTTTCAGGTGAGTCCGATACATTATTTTGAAGTTTCTGATTTTATGAAGGAAAAGATGGGGGGCTGCCTATTGATGGAGCATGGCCTGGAGACAATAGTTGCCCTAATATTGGTTATGTCTACATACTATTGTAGCCGCGATGCTCTAAGTCATATCAATTTGAACGTATCGAGCCATCTTTTCCAATCTACATACTTCTTGGTTTTTACATTTATATTTTGTTATTGATATTCGTTCGATTGATGGAATGTGGCAATGATGATTGGCTGTCTATGGATGGAGCATGCCAGAAGACAATCGTGATACCATGTATCCAAGTTTGTTACTATTGTAGCCGCAATACTCCATTGACGAGGATTCTGCATTTGCTGAGCCACAAATTCAATTTGCCATTGTAAGGCATTACTAAAGTGGCAGCCCTTAAAGTCCCGCTATATTGAGCTCCTTGTATTGTTTGATTGTAATATGTACATGATTTTTTAACTAAGGCAATGATGATGGGCTACCTATTGATTGATTGAGCATTGCTGGGAGGTAGGAGTGGAATTACACATTTGTGTTCCACATATCTTGTAGCCATGATGCTCAATTGAGATTACATTCGCTGTCCTGAGCCATTTTTCATATATATATATATATATTGTACTAGTACTAATAATAGCAGCTTTCAGGGTGCTATACTTATATTCATGGCAGCCCATGTTTTTTAGGATTTTAAAGTTTTATATGGATTATAGGTGTTTTTACTATCATTATTAAGTATTTTGTTAATTATGTACTTATGTATTATCATTTGTTTTCCTCTTGTTCATGCCGTGCCACTTGACTGGTAGGGCCGTGCCACCACTATACATGCCGTGCCACTTTGACTGGTGGGTCAAGTTCTGTTGGTTTTTAAGGTATGACTTCCATGGATAGACATGTATACATGCTAATTATTCTGCTCTAATGTTTATTGGAACCTTGCCTCAGTTTCACAGGTTTGTATATAAACGAATATAGAAGAGGTTAAAATTACTTATTTGGTTGAGGTTTCTCTATTCATGTTTAACATGCTATAACCTTTTGAGGGCAATTAAAAAGGTTGAGCTTGATTTCCAAAGCGGGATATGGGAGTCTGTGTCTGAGATTGCACGGGATCTGATTTCCAAAGCGGGATATGGGAGCTTAATTTCTTCAAAATTTTGGTAAATATTCTATATATCATTTTCTTATTTCACATTGTACTGGCTTTAATCTACTAAAAGAGCTATTTTTGAACATGTAGTTACCATACTAATTGTTGAATAATTATATACTGCAGGCCGGAACATGGATATAGAGATTGCTGAGCTTGTGACTGTAGCTGTTGAAATTGTCAGAGTATGAAATCCATCCTAGTCCAATCTTTGATCATGCGACTATGATTAAATCGTTATTTCAGTAGTATGATGGTGTTGAATTAGGTGACTATCCGATTCTTTGGTATATTATTTTGAGTAAAACATTATGCCCTAGCCTGGTCCAATCTGAATTCCAGTGAAGAACAGGATAAAAATAGAAACTACTTTCCATTGTGCCCTAGCCTTGCTCTTAGCTTGAGTGTTGCATCTCCTCTTAGACCTATACCCATGATATATTGAGGCAAATTGAGGGAAAAAAACAACATAGCTTTCTAGTCTAGTCTTGATTAAGTTAAAATATTACGTTTGGGGATGGTTTTCATGTACTAAGTAGAGCCATGAGATTTTCCTATTTTTAGGAGACATTTGGTTGCTAGAAGTGGAAGTCAAAGAGGGGATGGTTAAAGAATGGAACAACAAAAACCTATAAACACAAAAATGCAGCTCCAAGCATATATCATCCTAAGACAATTTCAGTATATTATGAAAAGGCCTTGTTGTCTGTTTCCCTTTTGATATCATTTGCATTGACCTCTTGATAATCCGTTGCTAATAATCCTGTTTCAGTAGGTAGTTTCAGCTAGTTTAAATGTTTTCCAACTTTTCTAACACAGCTTCTTCATGTTGTGTGACGAGGTATGTTTATATGCATGATCTGGGATGTTCTTTGTTGGTTATGGCAATGATGATGGGCTGCCTATTGATTAAGCATTGCTGGGAGGCAAGAGTGAAATTCACATGGGTTGTTTTCTCTTGTAGCCGTGATGCTCAAGTGAATACTTTCGCTTTCTTGAGCCAAAATTTGTAACTATATATTGTAACAACTACTTAAGGTAGCTGCAAAGTCTTGTTTCTGTTGGTAGCCCTTATTGTTTCAGTATGTTGACCATCGTATATTCCAGGATGGTTCGGAATGGTTGACGTGTTAGTGCACTGTATGGATTCTTGTTATTACGGTTTATGATGATGTTCTTGATGTTCCAGGATGTTTCAGTTATTAGTGCATTGTATCGCTTGTTGGTATTATGGTTATGATGATGTTCATCATGTTGCAGGATGTTTCAATTGTAGTGCATTGTATAGCTTCTTGTTATTACGGTTTATGATGATGTTCTTGATGTTTCAGGATGGTTCAGTTGTTAGTGCATTGTATCGCTTGTTAATATTATGGTTTATGATGATGTCATGGTTGCAGGATATTTAATTATTAGTGCATTGTATGGCTTCTTGTTATTACGGTTTATGATGATGTTCTTGATGTTAGGATGTTTCAGTTGTTAGTGCATTGTATTGCTTGTTGGTATTATGGTTTATGATGATATTCGTCATGTTGCAGGATATTTCAATTGTTAGTGCATTATATGGCTTCTTGTTATTACGGTTTATGATGATGTTCTTGATGTTCCAGGATGTTTCAGTTATTATTGCATTGTATCTCTTGTTCGTATTATGGTTTACGATGATGTTCTTCATGTTGCAGGATGTTTCAATTGTTAGTGCATTTTATGGCATCCTGTTATTACGGTTTATGATGATGTTTTTGATGTTCCAGGATGTTCCAGTTGTTAAGTTATATGTATCGCTTGTTGGTGTTATGGTTTATGATGATAGGCAGGTGTGCTTCTATAATGTTCAAGTGACTACATGTCATTCAAGTTCTTTGTTTCCATAAGGTATATATTATTTATGTGGCAATGATGATATGCAGCCTATTGATTGAGCATTGCTTGGAAGCAGGAATGGAAAGATGACATTTGTTGTTTTTCTCTTGTTGCCGTGGTGCTCAAGTGAGATTTCATTCGCTGTCTTGAACTATTTTTCTAAAATACATGTTTGTACTATTTTACATTTTGGCAGATGTCTTGTGCTATGCTTATATTCTTGGCGGACCTTAATAGCCCTTTACCAAGATTGTTATGTTGCCATGTCAAATTTCAGGTTACTTTACTCGATTGTCATAATAAAATTTTATTGCACAGGTTTAGTATTTCATATATTTGAATTTAGGTAGTTTATGTGAATTGTATATTTTGCACTATGACAAGTATTTATTATTAAAGGTAAACTGTTTATCTTTTGTTTTAGGGGATATAATTCTTTAAATGGTCCATAGAGCAGTTTGTATACCAACATTTATTATTGGTTGTTGCTAATGAATAAGGATTGAAGTGCAGCACGTGACTGTTTACTAATTAATTATATCATTTTTTTTAGACTTGTGGGAACTCAGGTTCATTTGTGTATTGTCTGGGCATGTATATTATATCCATGTTCTTGTAAAAAGTACTCACCTTTTATACATTTATATGATAATTCAGATTAATAATAAAATATGTACTTTTGATGTGGATATTACATAGTTTTGCTCATGTCACAGGATATTTTTACTTATATTATAAGATATCTGAATTGTATATCTGCCCTTGCATACGTAATTTAATTTAAAAATTTAGAAGTCAATAATTGCGGCTTGTATTGCATGTAGGGTTGAATAATTGCTGCTTGTATTGTAAAATATATTATTTTAGCAGGGATTCATGTAGGTCATTTATTTGTGCCATTAATTGATGAACCTGTTTTAACAATGTTTACTGTGAATTGTCTAATTAATCTGATTTAAATAGATTTATAGTGCTTTTCATAGATATAAAAAATAATTCAAATAGGATAATGAATGGTTACTGGATCATAATAATAATTAAATAATATGTTGTTGTAGTGATATTAATTTAATATGTCGTAATAATCAATTAATTTGTATAATATCATTTAATATCATCATAATTTGAATTAATATTAATAAATTTATTTTTAATTTTATATTACATACACCAAATTAATAAATTATTGGTATAACATGTTTTTAATACATCATATTAAAAATTATTATTAATATAATATATATTTACTTCAATATAAATTAAAAATGAATTTTATAACTTATTTTATAATATATTTGAGTAGGGGTATTTTTGGAATTTCAGAAAATTCCTTCCCTATTCTGGTGGAATACAAGTTTATTCTCATCTCACCAAACACCATTTAGAATAACACCGCATTAATTGCACTGAATAAGGTGGAATACCATATTTCATCCAAACACAAATTGAGAATAACAACGAGAATAAGCTATTCTTGGAGAATACCTATTCCTATTCTCAGAATACCTTCTCACCAACCAAACACTACCTATATCAATATGTTTTGTTCTTTATGATATCTCGGATCCTTTACATTTGCAATAGCTATCCGATTATCACAATGAACTGTCACAAGGTTAGCATTATTTTCAATAACTCCCAAACTTTGAAAAAGTCTCTTAAATCATATGCATTGTTGCTGAACAAACAGTAAATTCAGCATCCATAGTTGATAATCCAATGCAAGTTTATTTCTTGCTTCTCCATGAAATGACACCGTTATTTAATAAGAATACATATCCATGTTGATCTTCATTCATCAAGATCTCTAGCCCAATCAACATCTGAATATTCAACTATTCACAAATCTTTTCCTTCGTAACATTAGGAATAGTCCATATTCTTTTCAAATAGCATAGAATCTTCTTAACTGCCTTTAAGTGCTTTCTAGGATTTGATTAATAATGACTTACCAAACCTATTGTATAAGAGATATCTGGCCTTGTACACATTGCGGCATACATCAAACTCTCAATTACATTGGAATAAGGAACCCTTTCCATTTCTTTCCTTTCAGTTGGAGTCTTTGGGCATATATCATGGTTTAAGGCTTTATTTTTGCTTATTGGAGTATATATCCATGGGGTTGCAATCTTCGTTTGAAATCATTCAAGTATTTTCTTGATATAAGACTTTTATGACAAAGCCACCAGGTCTCTTGAACGATTTCTTTGAATCTTAACACAAGTATATATACAGCTTCATCCATATCTTTTATTTTAGAGTTAGATAATAACTAATGTTTTATGGTCATCACAAAATCAAAATTATTCCCAGCTATCAATATGTCATCTATATATGAGATAATATTGTAACTTATTCTCCTGATGTTTGACATAATACAATGGTCCTTTCTATCATATCAAAATCATATGACAATCTTGCTGGGTGAAACTGAGGCACCATATCTAAATGATTGCTTGAGGCTATATATTGAATGTTTGAGTTTGCAAACTTTTGCTCTTGGCCATTTTCAATAAAACCAACTGGTTATTCTATATAAATTTTCTCATTTAACTATCTATTTAGGAAAGCTATTTTAACATCCATTTGATATAACTCAAGATCTAGGCTTGCAACCAAAGCTAGGATTAAATGAACGAGAAAGATCTGATAATTAGAAAAAATGTCTCTTCGTAGTCTATCCCTTTTGTTGGGTGTAGCCTTTAGCCACTAGGCATGCCTTATCCTGCTCAACAATACCAACAGCTTTTTGCTTAATTTTAAGAATCTTTATTTCCAATGGCTTTATAACAAAGTGGAAGGTTAATTAATTCCCAAACTCGATTTATATTTATGGACTCCTTTCTTCTTCCATTGCTCTTTCTATTGTTCTTTAGTAGACTACATAAAGCCTCATTCATTGTCTCTGGCTCTGTTCATCATGTGGAGCTACCATAAATGCTTCCCCTTCTATTTCAAAATGTTGACAATGTAGGCTATTTCACAAGCTTCTACGCACTTGTGTCTCTTCGACATGAGAATTGCTCCCATTAGGATGAATTATTTAAGGCAAATCCTTGATCAGATTATTCAATTGATTTGGAGCAATCTCACTATCATGATCTTCCAAATCACTTATTTGAATGTCTTTATTTATATTACCTTTACTTGGAAAATCATTCTCTAAAAAAGTGACATCTCATGAATCTATTTTGGTCCAACCACCATCTTGATGTCCACTTATGAACACATATCCTTTGGAGTATTTTGGATATCGTATATCTTCCCTCTCACATCCAAATTACCATGTTTGTGAGAGGAATCATAAACATAAGCTGCTGACCCCTAAGGCCACAAATTTGTTAAGCAGACTTCCTACTTGTCCCTAACTCATATGGTGTTGATGACACTGATTTTGTTGGCACATGATTTAATACATAGGTAGTAGTTAACAATGCATCACCCCAATATGAAATGGGCAGATTCACTTGCAACATCATTTACTGGTCCATTTCTAGCAAAGTCTTATTCCTCCTCTTAGCAATACTATTTTGTTGTCGAGTTCTGGACTTGTCAGCTATCTTATAACACCTTATTTTCATAAAATGATTTGAATTGTTTTGAAAGATATTCGCATCATCGATTTGTTCTCAAGATTTTAACTATTTTGTCTAATTGATTTTTTTCTAAATTCACATATCGTATAAATCAATCCGATGCCTTAAATTTATGTGATAGTAGAAAGACATGACCGTAACAATATAATCATCTATAAAAGTTATAAAATAGATAGCCTGTCCCTTGCTTTTACGTTCATTGAACCATAGATGTCAAAATGGATAAGTCGCAATGGTTTCTCGGCTTTGGTCCCTTTACCAAAATATTTTCTAATTGTTTTCCTTTAAGGCAATTAATGCTCATATATAGGCAATTCAATTTTACTCAAAGATCCTGAATGACCTTCTTGGGCCAGTCTATTCAATCTATCTTGTCCTATATGACCCAATTTAGCATGCCATACATTCACATTTATATCACCATTGATATTATGAATAGATGAGTTAAAAGGAAAAGACAATAATCCACATAATTAACATACATATGATCATTGACATCAAGTATAATGAAGTTATTTAAAATATAACCATAATCATAACAAGTTTATCCTAAATACAGGTCCATGCCATTACTATGAAAGCTAATAATAAATCTTAAATTAAGGAGAGCAACAATAGAGACCAAGTTACATCGAATGTCTGGAGCATAAAGCAAAACATGCAGGAATAAAGTGCAGCTCCTCGCAACATCAATTTGCAAGCAATAGTTCCTTAACCTTTACATGAGAGTTGTTTTCTACGTAGATCCATCTCATACCAAGACTTATTCAATGATACTCCATGAGGACTCCATGCTCTCTGGCTACATGATCGGTGGCTCTTGAGTCTACAGTCTGCAAGAGACGAGCTTTAGATAATAAAAAATAGTTACAAACATAACAAAAAATAATGGAGTATAGTATTCGTTGAGTGCACTCACAAGCAAAATGATCCAATTTGTGACAAATAAAGCATGTCAACTTGGCCTTCCCTATCTTTCCATTGCGCTTTCCTCCCTTGCACCGGTACTTGTTAGATTTCATGGTTGCATTGCTACTAAATCCCTTTCCCATCCTTTTGTTACGCCATCCTTTGCACTTGTACTTAGGAGCTTTGCTAGGCCTAGCCACAGCAACAAGAGCTTGCTTAGAAGATTTTATAGCCTCAAGTCACTCTTCTTCTAGCTCTGGATGATGCCTATAATGTCATCAAATGTCTTAATGTTCTCATCATTAGACATCTGAATGACCATATGCTCCCATCTCTTGGGTAATGAATGAATCACCACTTGTTGCTCATTAGTCAGGTCATTTTCAGCAACCTTAAGCTCTTTTATCATGTTTGATATCTATGTGATGTGTTGCTTCATTAATTATCACATGAAAAGGCATCTCATACGTGTTGAACTTAATAGTAAGACTTTCAGCTGGGTTGTTGAAGTCCCACCAAAGGCCTCTTCGAGAGCATTCCACATGTTAAAAGTTATCTCATATTAACCATCGGCAGGTGGTGCAGTTGGTTGTGAGACTTTTTTCACAACCAAATGGCTGCGAAAAAATTAATATGCGCTGTCTCTTTTGTTCTATCAAAAAAAAAAAAAAATTATCTCATATTCCTTATACTTGCACATGATGTCATTTTCCATGCTACCAAGTAACATAATGCGAGCAGTCATGCTGTTTTTTTTCCATGCATCATATGCCTCACCATCCCTTTGGTGCTGAGCTGTGCAGCTCCTCTTGGGTTCATTCATGGCATGGAAGAAAACTTTCTCCACACCTTGTGATTCAAGGACATACTGGATTGTACGGTGCCAAATATTAAAATTAAGCACGATACACATTATCATTATATGTCATGTCTATCTAGCAGCCAATTATAAGCTAAATCAACAATAATCTAACATAGATATAGAAACGAAAGTTCACCATGTTTCCAATCAGCTCCTAGTTTCTAACATCCAATCATTATTAATAAAGCCTAATTGCACCATATTATAGTTCTAAGTGAGTAATCCAATGATTTCTACTAGCTTTAGAACTCCATTTAATTATCTCAGCACATGTTTCATATATTCATAGAAGTATATAGTCATGTCATATTTAATTTAAGTGTGACAAAAGAAAAATATTGACTATTCACATTAAAACATACATGACCAATATGTTCACACACTCGAAGAAAATGAAATATTTACATAAGTAATCAAAGACTACACATGATCATCAAATGCATAAACTAATCATAAATATTGCATAGTCCCAATATTTAATGTTCTAAACTCATCCACAACCAAACAGAGTGCCAACTCGATACAGGAAAGCCCTGAGGTCAATGCTCATAGCCTGAGCATGAGTTATCCTTATACGTCTCAGCATATAGTGATGGTTGTATACATATCTAAACCTCCTTAATGATGTCTCGTACGTAGCCAATCTACAATATGTTATTTCTATATATATTATATCAAATATGAGCCTAATATTATCGAATAGTGTGCTCTAGGGCTTGGGTTTTCTTCCTTTCTTGAATGGTCAACTCCATCATCTAGATCTTGAAATAACATGTCTAACCGGAAGACATGTTCTTGAATTGTTGGAAAAATTGGCTTCCTCTCCTTTAATATACATCGAAGCTTGTCACATATCAATTTTCTTTTTATGTAGATAAATATGACCATATTTCTAGTCCAAGATATAAGTCAGAATATTTTAATAACTCAATACATATGTACCACATTGTCTAATAATGGCATACAACATATATCATTATGCCTATTTACAAATTATTCTAATATATTATATATATATATATTATATATATATATATTATATATATATATATATATGTAATAATCAATATAAATGGGCAACGTGAGACATTGTTTATAAGGTATGGATAGTTCCAAATCCTTATTTTATAGAGAGAACCTTTTTGAAGCTGTTGCATTCAAATGGCATCAATAGACTTTTCTAAGGCATTGCAGTTTATAATGCCTGTTCCAACTGCATACAAACACTGTGCGCATAGCACCAAACAGAAAGTTTTACTTATTTACTGAATTACCATTATATTTTTTAAATTCAAACCTTCATAACTCTTAAAGCAGTTATCCAAATTTGATGTTCTTTATATCAATGAAAAGCTTATTCATAGTACTTTCAAATGATATAAATCTCATTATTTATTTCATATTGTCCACGGACAAAATAACTCCAAAATATGGGTTCTAAAATAAACAGAAATTTATTTGAATTATAAGTTCACTTACACACATTCATTTGAGATGAAAATTTCCAAATTTGAATAACTATCCAAGGGCTACAACATAGTTAAAAATCATAGCACTTGTTTGACTCCATAAAAAGATGCCATTAGAGGGTTCTAAGAAGCTTTAAACCGAAAAACTTCAAAAACTTAGCATGCTTGCACTTAACCTATTAACTATTACTATGAAAATCTATATGCTCTGATACTAATGGAAACATAGAAGGAAGGAATGATTAAAATACCTTGAAATGATGAAGTTAAAATTTCTAGTGGAGTTGCTTGGTTGAAAATATCGAATCACAATTATATGCTAACCGAGTGTGTAATCATATAGGAAAAACATAATTTTACAACCCAAATATCTTATAAATTCATAGTGAGAAATTCTTCTCATTTTCTTCCAATATCCACACTCAATAGGAAGAAAAAGGTTGCAGAGAGAGAAAGAGTTCTATTTTGGTAGTTCACATTCTTTATATATATATATGTAAGGACAGGAAGTTAGTGACTATTTCAAATTGGCATCACTACTTCCACTTCCCTCCTTTTTTTTCATTAAATTCAAAATTAACCATGTAGAACATTATGGGCGCTTGGCAATTTCCAACAAAATCTTTAAAAAGCCTGACCTCAGACCTTTGATTGCCTACCTTTTCTCTATAAAAACTCTCAATTAAAGAGGAGAAAATATTTTTTTCTTCTTTAATCCTTATTATTATCCTGAAAACCTAGGATTAGGAGTTATTTAATTCAATAACCTAACCCCCCTTCTCTCTCTCTCTCTCCCCCATCTTAGCTAAATCTTGGACTAATCTTGCTATCATGAACTCCACAATTACCTTTTTTCTATTTAGATCTATTATCAAAGAAGCTGTACTGGACTAGATCTACCACTTCATCATCTTCCTCTAGATCCATGCATATTACCCATATGATCCCCCTTTGTTGGATTCTAGATTTGCTTAATTCCCCTCTTTCTCTTTCAAATCTATGTAGTTTTCTTTTATCATTGCTCCTTGCTTAATGAATGTGTAGATTTCATTTACTTGATTTATTCCTATCGATGATGTAGCTTATTTCCTTTCTATTTTACCTTTTGCATTCTTGCTCAATTGTGTTATTAATACACTCTTTTTTAGATAGATGGGGCAAACTTTGGTTACCCAGTCCTAGAGATACCCAAAGGCATATCATATTTATTCCCTAAGCCATGGAAGCATCAAGATCCAAAGCAAACTTATTTTTTCTCTCGTATCGTAGAGGGAAGCTTATAAATGTCTATCCAATTGGCATACATAATTTTTACTTGACTCGGGTGGGTTGAGTAAAGGCCTAACTTAACTAGAAGTTCCTTGAGGGTGGCCCCCTTCTCCAGCAGTATCCTTGCCCCTTATCATCTATCTAGTTCTCTTCTTATCCTTTTATAATTATTTTAGACTAGGTATTTCTATTTTTTGTTCTTAATTTAAAAGATAATACATGTTGATCCATGGGTTGATTTTGATGATGTCAAAATACCTGAGTATAGATGATACTGTTATTGACTTGAGATAATGATTATAGGATTTCTTATATTGCTTAAAGGCTATATACAAATTCAAGGAGAAACCCTCTCTAAAATCACTAAAGCTCGAGTTTCTCGAAGATTTTAACAAGTTTTGAAAGAGAGAAGTTGACCCTTGGATATTAAAAACTAATCCCTGAATATCCACAAGCTTAAACAAAAGATAATCAACTTTTAAAAGATTAAGGAGTCGCCCCCCTATTAAGAGTTGACCCCGATATATATGGAGTAGATTGGTACAACCCACGAGTCAACCCTAGAACATCCGAGTTGATCCATAAATTGTTATAGGGTGAAGACAGAAAATAGTAAAAAATGATCCATTCAAGAGTCAATCTCGGAGCTTAACAAGTCATTCCCATCAAGACAAAAGCCATCCCTAGGTTCAGAAGAGTCAATCCCAAAATGGTCTCAAAGTGAAGATAAAAATTAATAAAAAATAGATAGCTTTTGAGTTCACCTTAAAATAGGATGAGTCGATCCTAGATTGGCCACAGTCAAAAAAACAGTGCTACCTAGAGGCACCGTACTTCATGAGTTGACATAATGATGAGTCGACTCATTACAAAGACGAGTCGACCCTTCTATTTTTGACAGCTTAATGGATAGTTTTCCATAATGTCTCCAACGGGCAAAAAAATATGGACAATAGATAGTTTGGCTTTTTCAATGATCTAATTACCTCTTCTGGTCATTTTTGAATATATTTATTCAAAGAATTTAAGTAGAGAACCTAAGTAAGTAGAAAGGAATTGAAAACCAAGTAAAAAGGAAGCTCTTTAAAGAGAACATCCAAGTCTAAACTTTCTACACATTCAAGCATCCTTTCAACCCTCTCTCGAGCATTAAAGGAGAAAATCAAAGCATTTAAAGAGGTTCTTCAATGGCTTCCTTTGTGCTACAACAAGATTTTATTTTGAGCTTTAATTTCTCTAATTCTTGTATTTATTGCTTTTCTTCAAGTTTATTACGATAGAAACTTAGGATAAAATATCGGTTTAAGCCTAAATTAGACAAGTTATTTGACTAAGTTTAGAGAGACTTGGTTTAGATGGTTTGGTTGATGAGCCAGTATAAAATCAACTGAATTGATTATGAGCCTTGATAAAATAATCAGACTGAAATCTTTTAGTTTATAGTACAATTTCCAAAATGAAATTTTTAGGAAGTGGACGTAGATATTGGGTTTAACATCAAACCACTATAAATTTTTATATTTATGATTGTGCTTCTTTACTTGCCTTTATTCCCTGCTTTATAGTTTAATTTGCTGCATGCACATCACACTTATATTTCTAATTGATAATTAGAGCACGCATTTTATATTTAATTTTAAAGAATCTAATTTACCTCACTTCTTGTGTTGCTACCTCCGAGTATAATAATTCTTGATTTGATTGATGACAAGCCCCTCGAGGGACATCCATTTAATATAAAGAGGATCTACACAATCTTGATTTTGAAGATTAAACATTTGGAGTTTTAGATTATTGTTCAATCTCAATTAATTATCATCTCTCTTAAACATTTTCTCCTTGCTCATGCTTCTTATTACCAAGTGTTCCTCCTTAAGCTCCTTAATTTCCTTTGATTTGCACCTTGACAAATGTGTCCATCATCATACTTACCTTTAATTGGCCAATATTAAAATTTAGCTTTTCCTACAATTTAAGGCATGCATTAGGCTTAGCACTATTCAAGATTTAAGGTCTATTTATATCACGTATCGAATCCAGCATCGGGATCGGCTACGCAACCGGCCGCACAATCCTAGGTATTACCCTAGAGAGCATGCCAGGCCAATCCTTTAATTCAATAACCAAGCAGAGGTAAAGAACAAATTTCACTCAATATTTATTTATTTCTAGAATTTTTTATAAAGGTTAACATATAGATATAATTCAACTAAAATAACATAGACTAAGATATTAACACCTAAATCCTAGCTCTTTACTTATTGGTCCCAAGCCTGATTGATCTTCCGGATCTGTAATAAAAATATAGAAAATAGGGGGGTGAGCTATTCAGATTCAGTAAGTTATCAACACCTCTAATATATGCATAAACATGTAAACAATAATTTGCAAACATACATAAATCATGCATCATAGAATAATCAGCTCACAATAAAATAAAATGCAGCATCACATTATATGCACATTCAATTACAAACGACATGACTATGGATGGTCAACCATTTACTTTACTCTCTTAGTTCCTCTGATTATGACCACGATCAGCTCGTGACTAGCCCCGAAAGAGAATAGAATCCCCACTACACATACCGCACATCGGTCATGTACTAGTGATCGCCCCACTGGAGGCTTGGAAGGAAACTAACTCTGATATCATATGAGAAAACATGCATCCCCAGCATGTGCTAGCAACTGCCATGCATGGCTAAAAGTAAAAAGGTAACTAGCTCCTGATTACACATACCGCATATCGATATGTACCAGTGATCGTCCCACTAGAGGCCCGGAAGGAGACTAGGTCCTCGTGTGATCATAATCGGACTAGAGAGAGACAACACCAATACACATGACAATGAATGCAATATAATGCAGATCAAATTATATCACACACATTTAATATGCACAACAATCATAATAAATTTAGCATGTAATACTAGAGGTCAAAATAACTTATCCAAAATCGATTCTATCAGGAACACGCGACTCGACTCTAGACCTCGATACTTCCATACTGATGGGGGACGAATTTAAAATGATGAATGGAGAGAGAGTTTAAGCAAGCTAACCAGCAAGCAAATTTGAGCAATTAATTATCAAATAAATGGTCTAAATTAATCCAAGAAAAGAATCTTCATAAGGAGACTAGTTGATCTAAATTACAATACCCGAAATATAGATCTAGTTCAAAATATAGATTAGGATTTTCATGACAAGGAAACCATCACTACTAGGACAAGTTAACCTTCAAATGATCAGATCTAATGAAGCTTAGGAAGAGTTTTCCTACCAACAATGATGGCTAATTATTTGGTGGAAGAAGGAGCTTTCATCACTCAAGGATTGAGGTCTAAACCATAAGACTAGCACTCCATATCTTTAGAACTCACCTTGGCCATGATCCTTGGCTTGGAGACCTTCATATTGGACTTGAAAAATCAGAAAAAACCTGCATCAAATCAGAGATTAGGCATGGAAGGAGAATTCAAAATTGGAATGGAAACAAGAAAAGAAGAAAGGGAAAACAAGGAAGTAGAAACCGGCGCCTTCAAGGAATGATGCTTGGATCTGAATCAGGGATCCTCAAGATCAAGCAAGGAGCACTCCACCTTTCAAGCACTCAAGGATATTCTACCCTAAACACTCACTCAAGAACCTCACACTCTTCTCAAACCTATCTTCTACCTCTCAAACTCAAGAACTTTTCACTCTAAACAAGAGGACATAGGGAACTAGAACAAGAAAGATAGCTTTCTTTATTTAATCTAAAGTAGAATGAATCATAGAATGAATACAAGAGAGGGCCTAAGGCCCTATTTATAGGCTTTTAATCCAAGGGAACTTTGTCCAAGGAGAGGGGATAAGGATGAGCTAAGGGGATAAGGATGAGCTAGCTAATTCTAGTTGGATCCACAACTCTTGGTTAGGTGGTTCAACTAGAATTAGTTTTTTTACAACCATTTATGGGTGGAAGGTTACAACCAATTGATATGTGGCTCTAGGTGGCAATGATGTGTCCTCCATTTGCTGATGTAGATCATGTGATGTGGCATCCCACCTGACAAGTTAGTTGGAGGGTTGTTGGGGTAATAGAACATGGCTTCAGCCCATAAAATTCTTGATGTGGTGTCCTTCCTCCTCCCCAAAAGGTGATTGATGTGGTGTTGACCAATTAAGGAAAATGGGCTTCAAGTAGATGGCATCCAAGTGAGGGAAGTGGGCTTCAAATGGATGGCACCAAATGAAAAAAATGGGCATTGAAGAAATGGCCTCATACCCTGCTTGAATCTAGGTTGAGTCGACTCATGAATCAGCTCAAGTATTTGCTGAAAGAGAAGATGGACTCAAACCCTTTATTAGATTTGTCTATTTTAACTGCAAAACAAAGTAAGTTAGTCCAAAAAACTTCTTTCTTGTTGATGTCCCCATCAATTCTTCCGGGGTGAAAAGAACTCGATTATATCGAGTAAGAATCAATATGACTCTGGTGATACTCTAGTTGGTCTGGTCGATTCTTTGTAGGTCTTCTCAAATAATCCATGAGTCTTTAGAATCAGGGCATCCTTGCCAATGAACCAGGTAGCGTTGATAGTCCCTGTTTCGGGTAGTGATAGTCTTATTGTTTAAGATTCGCTCAATCCTATCATACTACTTTGATAACTTGGCTGGTGGACACTCATGGGTTGGCTCACTCTCAAAGATAGAATCAGGCTCGAAAGGCTCACTAGGTATCATTGTTAGTTCCTTTACCCTCCTAGATCTGAGTTGTTGAAAGTAGAACTGATACCAAAGTCGGATGGTCAATCTAGCACATATTAGGTCCAAATTTTTCTTACTATTTTGAAAATGACCTACATCATGGGCATATAATCGTTTAGGTTTGGCCTTACCATGACATAGTTTCCTTCCTGAAATTCTTTGGCTCTTTTACATGAGTTGATCATATGCTTATTAATTTTATTGCTCAAATTTTCTTACTAATCATGCTATGCATATGACTCTCGCTGTCATGGACACTTATACATGGGAAGGTCTAATGACATCAAATGACAAAACATAAATGACACCAAAACAAAACAAGCTCTAATGGACTTTATTATCTATGAACTAAACTTTATTGCTAGGAAGCAAATGTTCTTAATTTCCAATATTTTTTAAATGGCTTTAAAAACTCTGACACACAACTTTAGGTAGGTGGCAGTGAATCTTAATTTGGTGCCCAATAAATGCCATAATGTCTTCCAAAAGTAACTATTGAATATTATTGGGACTTGATCAATTGTATGGTGGATGTCCCAGCTGGGTGGATTAGGATTAGGGATGTTCTCGAAGGGTGAACCAGGCTTTGGGTAATTATTAGGGAATTCAATTTCCATCTTCCTTCTCTTACACTTCCATCTTTCAATTCCTACCATCTCTTCATTTCTAATCTTTATGTTAAATTCTTTTGCAGGTTCCACAATTTCTTGGGGTTGATCCTTTGGAATTGGTTCTAGATTTTCTCTGATAGTCAATACCCCATTAGGTGATCCTTCACTAATCTCTAGATGTAAATCCTCAACAGTGATTAATTTCGAGTCCTCTATTATCTCCTCGAGTTATTCTTCATGGCTTTGTTCTTGGACTTCATTTTGATCATCCCCGTTGTTGATTTCTTTAGGCTGGGTAACTATTTTATCTTCAAGTAATTGTTCTTGATCATATTCGTCCATAAGGTTAGACCCAGCTTCATAAACTTCTTCCTCAGGTTCTTCAATGGATTTAGGATTTTCTCTTTCTAGCCCTTCATTTGGACAAGACTTTGATTCTATTTCATCCTTAAATTCTTCAATAGGTTTAGGAGATTTTTTCTCTAATTTTTCCATGGGTTTAGTCTCTTCTTCATCTCCCTCATACTTATTGAATTTGGCAATATAATCAGATATAGTTGTATCATCTTGTCTCAATTTGTACCATTGGTCTAAAAGTTTTTGCTCAAAATATTTACCTAGGTACTTTTTCCTCAGTTTACTCTTCATTTCTCCAAGTATTTATTTTATCCCCACTATAATAACCTTTTTGCTTAACTTCTCTCCAATATGCTTTAACATGTCGGACTAACTTTGATTTGGCAAATTGATACTTTGTTACTTCCGACATTTCATCAATTCAAAGTATTGATTCATTTTCTTTTTCCAATCGACATACACTTCAAGATTTAAATTTTCATTGAAAGTGGGTGCATAGGATCAATTGCTCCTAAAGACTCTCTCCTCCTAATCTTGGTAGGGGTATTTAGGATTATACTCAGGGGTGAGATCATGACATTGGGCTCTTGGACCAAGGGGAGGTGGACTAGGTGATTCAGGCTCAGCATGGATCCTATGGGCTTCTTCTATGAAGTCATGGTGAAGTCATCTTGGATTGTATTCAGTAGTGAATTCATGATGATGGACTCTTGGACCTCGAGAAACTGAAATAAGTGACTCAGGTTCGGTGGGGGTCATTGGGGTCTCTTCAAGTGTCCCAACATGGTCCTTCACTTGACCTAATTCCTTTCTCATTTGTCCTAATTGCCCATTTATGGTATCAAACTTTTTTGTCGGGGTTCTCAAAAAGAATTCAAGATTAGGATCCATGGATAAAAATAGACTGAGTATGGGACTATTGGTATGGAGCTTCAAAATAAATAGTACAAACTTAACTTCTAGGGCTCCTAGACCTAAAAGTTCAAAATACAGGAATTGACTAAGTACTAGTTAAAGTTGTAATTACCTTTTCCACTGGCTAGGTAAGAGGTGGGGTTGTGGGAGGCTCCCCTCGCTTTCACGAGGTTCTAATTAAAAACTGCAAGTCCACTTAAGACGTTTGCCATTGGACCTCTTGCCTTAGACACTAATTTCAAGAAGTACAAACTCAACTAATATTTGGTCTCATCTTGCACTTGAACCCGACTTGTGAGTGTCCCTAGTTTTAGGTTCCTACTCGATTTCAATTATGGTTTAGGTCAATGAAAATGTGGGTGATTGTTTTGGACCAAGGAAAGGTAATGACCTCCTTCCCTTATGTTATGATTGAATGCCCTTAATTAGATTTAGGAATGGATGCATAAATAATTCACCAACTAGTTAACACAACAACTATTATTAGCACAAACATATGATTCAAACCCAAATTCTAAAAAATTAAAATTCAAAAAATTAGATTTTGAAGTCCAGATTTCAGAAATCAAACTTTAAAATTTAAATCTTGAATTAGGATTAAAAATTTATTCTAGAAGTTAGAGTTGTTGCAAGATAGTTTCAGCCCTAACAACTTCTAGTTAACTAATTTTAAACAAACTCGAAATTAAAATTTTAAAATTTTAAAAAAATTAAAATTAAAACTTGAGTTATTAGATCCCTTCGTGAAGATTCTAGATTCTAAATCTTGAAATTTAATTCCTAGAATTTGGTTAAGAAATTCATTTTGAAAGCTAGCTGTAAAAAAAATTTCAGCAGGAACAACTTTCAAGAAGCTAGTTTTAAAAACTCAAAATTTAATCTTTTGAAAAATTCAAAATAAAATTGATTTGGTTAACTCTCAGATAAGAATTCATGGATTTTAAAGTTTTGACTTTAAATTAACTCAAATGGTTGAGAAGGTAGTTTGAAAGCACATGCTAGAAGGTTCCAGCAGTTAGCTAACTCTTAACAACCTGAATTTAAATTTCAAATTTCTAACTCTAGGTCCTTCTAAAATTCAAAATTCCAGTGACAAATAACAAAATTTGAAGTCTAAATCTTATATAAAAACTAAAATTTATAAAAAATATTTTTATATTTTTTTAAAAATAAATGAAATGGAGGTAGTAGAAACAAAATTTTGGACAGAACTTTAGAAATGATCTAAGAACTCATATTTTTAAATCTAAAAATCAAAGAAAAAATATTTTTTTTAATTTTATATTTCGAATCCTAACATAATAAAGTACTGGAAAATTACTAAAATTCATGAAAAACTTGGGTGAATACTAAAACAGAAATTTCAGCAATCAAAACTTGACCTAATAGAACCTTAAGCTCTTGATACCAAAAATGATGGGGGACGAATTTAAAATAATGAATGGAGAGTTTTAGTAAAACTAACCAGCAAGCAATTTGAGCAATTAATTATCAAATAAATGGTCTAAACTAATCCAAGAAAAGAATCTTCATAAGGAGACTAGTTGATCTAAATTACAATACACGAAATGTAGATCTAGTTCAAAATAGAGATTAGGATCTTCATGACAAGAAAACCATCACTACTAGGGCAAGTTAACCTTCAGATGATTAGATCTAATGAAGCTTAGGAAGAGTTTTTCTACCAACAATGATGGTTAATTATTTAGTGGAAGAAGGAGCTCTCATCACTCAAGGATTGAGGTCTAAACCATAAGACTAGCACTCCCTACCTTTAGGACTCACCTTGGCCATGATTCTTGACTTGGAGACCTTCATCTTGGACTTGGAAAATAAGAGAAAACCTGCATCAAATCAGAGATTAGGCATGAAAGGAGAATTCAAAATTGGAATGGAAACAAGAAGAAGAAGAAAGGGAAAACAAGGAAGTAGAAAGAAACCGATGTTTCAAGGAATGATGCTTGGATCTTGGATCAAGTAAGGAGCACTCCACCTTTCAAGCACTCAAGGATATTCTACCCTTCAAACACTCACTCAAGAACCTCACACTCTCTTCTCAAACCTATCTTCTACCTCTCAAACTTAAGAACTTTTCACTCCAAACTAGAGAACATAGGAAACTAGAACAAGAAAGATAGATTTCTTCATTTAATCTAAAGTAGAATGAATCATAGAATGAATACAAGAGAGGGCCTAGGGCCTTATTTATAGGCTTTAATCTAAGAAAATTTCATCCAACAGGAGGGGTAAGGATGGGCTAGCTAATTCTAGTTGGATCTAACAACTCTTGGTTTGGTGGTTCAACTAGAATTAGTTTTTTTACAACCATTATAGATGGAAGGTTACAACCAATTGACATGTGGTTCCTAGGTGGCAATGATGTGTCCTCCATTTGCTGATGTAGATTATGTGATGTGGCATCCCACATGGCAAGTTAGTTGGAGGGTTGTTGGGATAATAGAACATGGCTTTAGTCTCCCCACAAAATTCTTGATGTGGTGTCCTTCCTCCTCCCCAAAAGGTGCTTGATGTGGTGTCGACCAATTAAGGGAAATGGGCTTCAAGTATATGGCATCCAAGTGAGGGAAGTGGGCTTCAAATGGATGGTGCCAAGTGAAGAAAATGGTCATTGAAGAAGTGGCCTCATACCTTGCTTGAATCTAGGTTGAGTCGACTCATGAATCGGCTCAAGTATTTGCTAAAAGAGAAGATGGACTTAAACCCTTTATTAGATTTGTCTATTTAACTGCAAAACAAAGTAAGTTAGTCCAAAAAACTTCTTTCTTGTTGATGTCCCCATCACATATTGATAAAGGCTCTGATAAAATAAGTTAAATAATTAATCCTGAATATAAATAAGAAAATAAGGTAAAATATTTTTCGATCTGGTCTAGGGCTAGGCTTGATCTAGATATCTATTTAGATCCGGTTAATGAAAATCGAGTTAATACCCAAAAATTTTATAAATTTATTTATTTTTATTCTTTTTCTTCTCTCCTCTTCTCCTCTTTCTCTCTCTCTCTCTTTCTCCTCTCTCTCTTTCTCTCACTCCTCTTTCTCTCCTTTTTCACTCTTCTTTTCTCTTCCCTTCTTTTTCATTTTTTTTTTATTTTCTCTTCTTTTCTTTTTCTTTTCTTTATTTTTCTTTCTCTTTTTTTTCTCTTCCTTCTTTCTTCTCTTCCCCCGAACTCTCCTCCCTATTCCTCCTCGGCTCAATCGAATTGGCCTCCCCCATGGTTGTCGGTGGCGGCCATGGGAGGCGGTTGCTAGGGAGGGCTCGACGGACGGTGGGAAGATAGCAGCGGCGTGGCCACTGATTGGTACAGTCCATCCAAAATAAATCTTCCTAAAATAATTGAAATAAGGAATAAAACTTACCGTGTTGAAGGGCTCTCTGCCTGTAATACCTGAAAAAAAAGGATTTGGGGCCAGGCTGGCCCACCAGAATGGACCAGCCAAGACTCAGCACGTGGCCCAGCATGCAGCCAGGCAAGTGGGTGCATGGGCACTGGCAAACGAGACGCGGCATGCGGTGAGCGTGGCGCGAGCACGAGCGGGAGTTGGCGACGCAGATGAGATCGTACGGGCGATGGCGTGCATGCATGGGGGAAAGCGCGGGTGGGCGACACGAACAGGTGTGCGGGCGGGTGCGCGAGGTGCTAGCCCGGCCCATTGTGCGGGCGCGCGAAGCATGGCCCAATCCACGCGTGTGGCGCGCGCGCAGGCGCATGGGCTCGGCCCAGCTGGAAGCGATGCTGTTGAAGGCATTTCCCTGCCTGTTTCTCGTGCATTTTCCCAAGGTTTCTCATAGCTCACCAGGGGTCCATGGGGTTTTTGCATGATGGATCATCTGATCGCCTGATCGAACGGCTGAGATGAATCCGAGGAAGTATAGGCTTGATCAGAGACTTTTGGATTCGGATTTGATGCAGTTTGAGGCATTGATCTGAGATCTGATGGCCGGGTAGATTTCTTGATGGTTTTTGACTTCTCAGACAATGTTTGAGATGATTTTGGATTAGTTTTGTTCCTCTTTTAATCAGGGATATCGAGGATTATTATTTGAGAGGGCCAATAGTGCAGAGAGCCAGAGAGCCAAAAAGACAAAGAGGAGAGGAAGAAAGAAAGAGAAAGAAGAGAGAGAGAAAGAGAGAGGAGAGAGAAAGAAAAGGAGAGAGAAAAAGAGGAGAAGATGAGTTGAGAGAAAGAGAAGAGAGGGAGGAGAAAGGATTGGAGAGTTTCTTGGAATTTGTGATGTTAGGATTTTGTAAGGGTGCAACCTTCTAAGCATGAAGGTATGAGACGGACTCCAGATATAAATTGATACGGATATTTGGATTAGCGATTGAAGGTAAGGATTCTAGACATAATCACCAATTCTATATATTATTTATATGGCATGATTTGATCCGTGTATATGAGCATTGGCAGGCATGTTTGTTTTGCATCGTATATTTGATTTCTCAAGATGGATAGTATGTTTGAGATTATTAATTATGTTCCTATATACCATGTTTTACCAAGAAAGTTATATTTTGATGGTTTGGACCGTGATACCGGTCATCGAAAGATTTGAGATTTCATAGTTTGACATCATGATGTGGTGTGACATCATGATGTGGTGTGACATCATGATATAATTTGACAGGATAATATGGAAGGATAAAGTGTTAACGGTATTTGGACTAGCCATGCTACGAGATCGTGGTTACACAGCCAGAGCACGGGCTTAGTACGTGGGCTTGGCTATCGGCAGATTGTACATGATTGATTACAAGATTGCTAGTCACAGGCTGAAGTGTGACAATGAGCTTGCCAGTCACAGACTGAAGTATGACACTGAGATTGCCAGTCGTGGGATGAAGCATGACCATGGTTAGTTCAGAACCTTAAAGAAGATGGATGATTAAATTGAAATAAAAAGGAAACATGATTTTACAAAAAAATTTGTCGACATTTGAGTTGTTTCATTGCATGGCATGATATGTACTCTTATCTTCTTACTATTTTCAAATTATTATTATTGGTGACTGTTTGGAGGCCTTACTGGGCTGTAGAGCTCACAACCCTACTTTCTTCTTCCAGAGTTATGCAGATATTCGGGCTTGGTGATGAATGAGATTTTTTTGAGGTGACTCTTATATACCTAGGCTTTGCATGATCTTTAGGATAAAACCTAGGGTTGTGCGGCTGGTCGCGTAGCCGATTCTGGTGCTGGATTCGGGGTATGACAGAGTGGTATCAGAGCTTAGGTTATGATCACTTGGGATGGTAATATATATGATTAAAATAATAATGACATGATGATTATTAAGATATGACAGGAATAGTGTAGAGCTTAGGTTATGATCATTTGGGATTATGATACAAGTGGATGATGATAATAATGACATGAAGGTTATTAGGATATAACAAGTATAGTGCCAGAGTTTAGGTTATGATAATTTGGGATTGTAGTATAAGTGATTATAATAGATATGAGTGATATTGAATTCAAGTCATGATGTTTGAGACTGTGACATTAAAAATTAAGAAATTAACATGATGATTAGTAAGACATGACAAAAATCTCTGGAAAGATTTATTAGTAAACCTAGATGGTTTAGTAAATTATATCAGAGTGTGCAATGAAAGCGTAGTGATTTAGAAGTGTTATGATGGGAGCACTGATTTAGATCTCAATCAAGCTAATTTCGAGAACAAAATTATTTTAACGAGGAAAGAATGTAATACCCAAAAAAAAGGATTTGGGGCCAAGTCGGCCCACCAGAATGGATCGGCCCAGACTCAGCATGCGGCCTAGCACGTAGCCAGGCAAGTTGGTGCACGAGCACTGGCGAACGAGACGCGGCGTGCAGTGAGCATGGAGCGAGCGCGAGTGGGAGCTGGCGATGCGGACGAGATCGTGTGGGCGATGGCGTGCATGCAGGCTCGACCCGTTATGTGGGCACGAGAGGCGCACAGGCTGGTGCACGAGGCACTGGCTCGACCCGTTATGTGGGCACGAGAGGCGCGGCCCAAGCCCACACGTGTGGCACGCGCGGGCGCGTGGGCTCGGCCCAACCAGAAGTGGTGTTGCTGAAGGCATTTCCCGCCTATTTCCCGGGGTGTTTCCCAAGGTTTCTCGTTGCTCACCGCGATCCATGGGATTTCTACATGATCTGGACAGTCCGATCGCCTGATCGAATGGCTGAGATGAATCCGAGGGAGTTTAGGCTTGATCAGAGACTTTTGCGTTCGAATTTTGATGCGATTTAAGGCATCGATCTAAGATCTGATGGCTAGGTAGATTTCTTGATGGTTTTTGACTTCTCAGATGATGTTTGAGATGATTTTGGATTAGTTTTGTTCCTCTTTTTAATCAAGGACATCGAGGATTATTTAAGAGGGCCAATAGTGCAGAGAGTCAGAGAGCTAAAAAGACAAAGAGGAGAGAGGAAGAAAGAAAGAGAAAGAAGAGAAGAGAGAAAGAGGAGAGATCTAAAGAGGAGAAGATGAGTGAGAGAGAGAGAGAGAGAACAGAGGGAGGAGAGAGAGATTGGAGAATTTCTTTCTTGGAATTTGTGATGTTAGGATTTTATAAGGGAGCAACCTTCTGAGCATGAAGGTATGGGACGAACTCCGGATATAAATTGATATCGGATATTTTGGATTAGCGATTGAATGTAAGGATTCTAGACATGATCGGCAATTCTATATATTATTTTATATGGCATGATTTGATCCGTGTATATGAGCATTGGCTGGCATGTTTTGTTTTGCATCGTATATTTGATTTTCGAGATGGATAGTATGTTTGAGATTATTATTATGTTCCTGTATACCATGTTTTACCAAGAAATTATATTTTGATGGTTTGGACCGTGATACCGGTCATCGAAAGATTTGAGATTTCATGGTTTGACATCATGATGTGGTGTGATATCATGATATGATTTGACAGGATAATGTGGAGGATAAAGTGTTAACGGTATTTGGACTAGCCATGCCATGGGATCGTGGTTACGCAGCCAGAGCCACGGGCTTAGTACGTGGGCCTGGCCATGGACATATTGTACATGGTCGATTATGAGATTGCTAGTCATAAGCTGAAGTATGACAATGAGCTTGCCAGTCACAGGCTGAAGTGTGACACTGAGATTACCAGTCGTGGATTGAAGCATGACCATGGTTAGTTCAGAACCCTAAAAAAGATGGATGATTAAATTGAAATATAAAAATGAAGCATGATTTTACAAAAGAATTTGTCGACATTTGAGTTGTTCGTTGCATGGCATGATATGTACTCTTATCTTCTTGCTATTTTCAAATTATTATTATTGATGATTGTTTGGAGATCTTACTGGGCTGTAGAGCTCACAACCCTACTTTTTTTCTTCCAAAGTTATGCAGATATTCTGGCTTGGTGATGAATGAGATTTTTTGAGGTGACTCTTATCTACCTAGATCTTGCATGATCTCTAGGATAAAAACTTAGGGTTGTGCGACCAGTCTCGTAGCCTATTTCGGTGCTGGATTCAGGACGTGACACCGCCACTCGTCGGAGAGGAGAATGACGGCGTGAGAGGAAGCTTGAAGGGCTCGATGGCGGCGATGAGGGGATTTAAAGAAAACTCTCGAGCGAGCTCTTCTTGCCGTTTGGGAAAGAAAGACTCCATTGATCAGAGTCCCAACCCTTCCCGAACTCATCGCCAACTTGCCCCTGCCCTTCACGATGATCCAGCGACCTTTCCGGCGAGGTTTCCGGATGGGTAAGAGGGGAAAATGAGTCCCCTGTTTTCCGTCGCTTAGCCTTTTTTTTTTTGGTTTTCTAAACTGAAGTTGACATGCCTTGCCGACTTCAGCCCAAAATGGTCCAAAGGTCGGGGTTCCACAATTTAGCTGCCTATAAATGAGCATTTGAACTCAATTTTGCCCCAAAAGAAGTTTGCTTTGGGCATTTAGTTGGGTTAAAGTTGAGTTGAAGTGAGTTATTGCACAACCTAATTTAGAGAGAAACGGTTCAAGTGGCTAAAACCTAAGGGAAGCCAAAGCAACTTTAGTAAAGTGGGCTTCTGCTCAACCTACTCATGGAGTATGTATTTATTCCTATATCGCATAATTTTTTGCCAACCTTTTTAGGTGAAGTCTTAGGTTTGTTTAATTGTTGAACTTGCCAGGGTGGCAATTGGGTTTGGTCAAATAAGATATGGATAAAGTTGAACACAAGATATAGCAAAAAATAGTCAACCCAAAGTTGACCTGTATATTAAATGAGTAAGAAATCTATGTTTGTATCTAACTTTTTATTAAACAAGCAATCTAATCCAATTTAGAACAAGTTGAAACAAATTAGATGGTTTAAATACTTGAAGATTGCCGCTCATAGATTCGATCCATAGCCCACATAAGCTAGGGGATACTACAATATGGCTATTTTGAGGCTAACCACAGTAATGGTGGTGGTGTTAGTATTTGCGTGGAATTTGTGTTGGATTCTGATTGGACGCTCGGTGAGAGCCTAAGGGCATTCGTGCAGGCATGCGTTCAGTTCCATGTTGGTTGAACTATGGAAAGGACTTAGGTATTAAGCATGGAAAATGAATCCAAAATATAAGTGCCTTTTTTTGGTGAGGTCCTAGGTCCTTACAAAGAAGCTGAACAAGCTCTTAGCTTAAGCTCATTCCTGCTCCATATCAATTTGCATGCCCTAGCTTAAGCCCAACCAAAATTGTTTCAAGTTAAACCTAGATTGGCCTAAAATAACAATATAGGTAAGCCAAGCCCAATGCAAGTCTGCATTTAGGACAGTCCAGTCCATTTAAATAGTTAAATAATTATTTTTCTTGATTTTATTGGTGGATTGGAAATTATGACATAATCATTTTTATATAAATAAAGTTAGATTTAAGCTCTCTCTCTCTCTCTCTCTCTCTCTCTCTATAGTAATCCATCCTTTTTGTATGCAAAAAATAGTGTTGTTTACATGGTACGGCCTTAATGATATGTATAAGGCTGTAAATGGATTGGATTGACCCGTGACCCAACTCGATTCAATCCAGTTAGACTTGATCTAATCTGTTTTCAAGGATCTATGGATCCAGGTCGGGTCTGAATTTACTAAATTTAGACCTAATTTGACCCGACTAGAACCAGGTAATACCATTATGATCTAAATTTATTTGGACTTCTAAATTATTATTTAAGATTTTTATAAATTATATTTTTAATATAAAGATGAATTTATTTTTATATTCTATTTATTTTGAGAGTATTATTTTTTATTTATTTTGTGATTAATAGTAGTTAGCTATGTGATAATTAAAATATAGTTGTCTATTTGATCTAGACCTGATTCAGATCTAAGTTTTTTAGATTGGGAATAAGTTGTACATGGACTCGATCCAATCCAATAATCTATTGGATCAAAAAATTTAGATCGTGGATCCAACCCAAACTAACCTAATCTTTTGTTGGGTTGTGTTCGAGTCCAATTATGGAACTTGATCAAAAAATTGAGTTGGATTGGGATCATTTATGATCTGGTCCGACCCGATCCATTTTCACCCCTACATATATATATATATATATATATATATATATATTAGATTAGGCTGGCCAATGGCCAATGTGCTTCACGTAATCACGTCATGCTTATGACCTAACCTAATGATAAATTTTTTAGACTACATTTAACCAAAGATAAAATATGCAAACCATAAGGTGGTCAAGCGCAATATGAATCAAGAATTTGTAAGCTAAAAATATCCGATAAAAAACCGGCCTAGAGTATATTTCCAAAGAGGGCATATTTACAAATTCTGCTAATATATATGCCAACCAGGTCATAAGGGTTAGGTTGTATTTTCATGCAAAAAAAATTGATTGATTTTATTTTTCATGACATCAACTAAAAAAAATGATCATACCTTGTCTGGATTCAAACTACTTCAATATTTTTCTTCCATCCACCTTCATATATCTTGAAGCAGATATTGTACAACCCATCAAATGGTTGGGTGTCATAAAAAAAATTTTAAAAAAAACATTTTTTATCTTAG
Source organism: Areca catechu (assembly GCA_021397845.1). Lineage (NCBI taxonomy): Eukaryota > Viridiplantae > Streptophyta > Magnoliopsida > Arecales > Arecaceae > Areca > Areca catechu. Next base: position 67,394,425 of record CM038049.1, on the reverse strand, counting down.
TCAAATAATTTGTAAAAGACTCTAAAGGCATTTGATATGAGATGATCATTTCAAGATCTAGATAGAGATGATGAGATTATCATATTTAATTATATCATGATAATCCTACGTTGCAGTTATTTCAAATCATCTTCGTTCCTTAAGTCACCACTCAAACCAATAATGGTACCTATTCTTCGTATTCAGAATCCAAGATCATCTTAGGGTGGTGATCTTCAACTAAAATTTGAGGATAAAAATATCTCTCAATCAATAAAAAAATTAGTACATCAATATATTATTAATATACTAATCAATATTATATATATTATATTAATTAATATTAGTATAATATATTATAATATATTATCAGTCATATATTATTTTTAATAATAATTTTAAATTATAATAGAAATATGCTTCTGCACTTTATATCTATATAATAAAATTATTAAAATTATTAATATATTACTTCTATTTCTTTACTTTTCTAATTGTTGTACCCATTCGGCTAGTCCTGGGTTGGACCAGCCCTAGGTGTCCGGTCGGCTGACCCTCGCGGCAAGATCCGGGAGGCCATGAGAAGAGAGGTCCGACCCCCCGGTTCTTGGGAGGACCCCGTTCCCTTTTCCGAAGGGCTGACCCGGGGAACCTCGAGGGCCGACGGCTCCTCCTGTGCGTGCGTTGGCTTCTTTGAGGCCCTGTCGGATGCCACGGTCGGCCGGACGACTCCCCTCGGTCGAGGCTGATCCACTGTTGAAGGGGCCGCCCGAAGGTTCCAGGAGCCTTCTCCCTGACGAGTTCTGTCATTCTGTTGTAACAGACTCCATCGCATGGCCACGACCCTTGCCGCCAGGCCATTACTCTGATGCTCCTGCCACGCCGCCAGCCCATGATCTCGCAACCATGCTAATTCTCCTGGAGGCAAATCCGAGTTTTCCTACCTTATCCCCCAACAGAATTTGGCGGCACTCCATGCCTATAAAAGACGCCCCGGGGATCTCCGTGAAGGAGGTAACTCTCTTCTTCCCAACCGTGAACTCCTTCCCTTAGTTCTTTCTATTCTATTGCTCTGCTTCCTCCTCTAACTTAAGCATCGGAGTGTCCCCCGCCGGAGCCCCTCCGGTGCCTAGGGACTTTCTGCAGGTCGACTGGTCGAGGAGTTTTCCGGCGTACCCATCGAGCTCGGTCCAGGAGGAAGAGCGGCAACAGATTGGCGCTAGAAGGAGGGGCGCCTCTCGAACCTTCGTTGTGCTCCCTGTTCTAAAAGGAAAGATCTACGGGGAAGTTCCGGCCATGGCAAGAGGAAGAACCCGAAGTATTTTCACGAGGGGAGGGCGTTCTCATCATGGGCCCAATGCACCCCGCGCGGAAAGCAATGTCGCCGCCACCGCCGAGCCCACTATCACCCTGGGGTTGCAGCAATTCCAGATGCCGGTAAACCGTATTGAGACGCTTACATTAGCGGTCCAGCGCTTTCAGGAAATGGCCGACCATCAACAGCAGCCACCGGCGGCTTCATGCGTTAACAATCAGCCCGTCGCTGGTGTAAGCCAGCAGTCGGAGGTGCCTCCGCCCCCGTCCCTTGCTGCTCCGGAACCCCAGGGTCCTTAAGAGCTCGTGCTGAAGGAAAGAGGGTGAGGTCAGCTTCTCCCTCTTTCACCGACTCTGTCCCCATTGACGGCCGGCGCCCTACTGTAGACCTGCACGACTACGGCAGCAAAATCATGCGCATGGAGGAGCGCATTGCCGAGATCGCTGAGCGGCATAATGCTGAGGGGGGCAGGCACGCGACACTCGCCCCCTTCTCCGCCGAGATTCTGGGGGTGTCTATCCCCCGACATTTTCAAGATCCCACAGGTGGACCCCTATGACGGTACCACCAATCATTGGACTACCTGGGCACTTATAAGGCCCATATGATGGTGCAGGGCACGTCCGACGCCCTCCACTGCATCGCCTTCCCGGTGACTCTGAAGAAGGCCGCGTGGATGTGGTTCTCCGCCATCCGCCCAGGTATGATCCGTTCCTTTTTGCAGCTCGAAAACCTTTTCTTTTCATTTCAGGACTTGCAGTCAGACTCCGAAGAACACCGATTGCCTCTTCCTCATCCAACAAATAGAGGGAGAGACCCTCCGGACTACATGGCCCGCTTCAACTCGACTGCTATGGAGGTCCCCGACCTGAATGAAGCGGTGGCCATGTCAGCCTTCAAGAAGGGACTCCGCTCATCTAGGCTCACATTTTCCCTGGACAAGAAGCTTCCAGTGAGCTACATCGACCTGCTGGCCAAGGAACACAAATACGCCCTGGCGGAAGAACAATCGGCGAACCGATGCCAGGCTTGAGGGGAGGTCAGCCCCAAAGAAGCAGGGCGACAAGGCCCCTGCGGTCCGACCTACCGGCGATGATAGCTGATCCTCCCGGCGCCAGAGTCCCAAGTAGAGGGACTACCTCAAGCGGTTCAGCAACTATGCGCCCCTCTCCCGACCACGAGGAAAATCCTGATGGAGATCGAGAATGAGGCCTTCTTCCAAGGCCTCGACCGATGAGAGGCCCTCCTACCTCCAGGAACAAAAACAAATACTGCGGTTCTACAGGGATCATGGGGCGCGACACAGAAGAGTGCCTCCAACTGAAAGATGCCATCGAGGACCACATTAGGAGGGGGGTATATGAACAAGTAGTACGTTCGACCTCGCCGGGATTGGGCCGAGACTTCAACTGTTAGAGAACCCTCGGAGGAGGCTGAGCTCCCCAATCAGCATCCAACGGATGGAGGCTTGTGCATGCGCACCGACGATCCGACCGGGGGTGGAAAGAGGACCAGGACATTGTAAAAAGGTCCAGGGGATCCAATGTAATCAGTTTCTCTGATGAGGACCTCTCGGAGCCTCCTCTCCGGGCGATGACCCTATGGTTGTGTCGGCTATCATCACAACTATGATGTAAAACACGTCCTTATCGATAATGGAAGTTGCGCAGAGGTTTTACTGTATGATGCTTTCGTCCGGATGAACTTGTCTAGGTCTATACTGCAGGAGTCCATGGCACCGCTCACTGGCTTCGGGGGGAACTCCGTCGGGGTTGAGGGGGAGATTGCCTTACCTGTAACCCTCGGGATGGAACCTTACCAGCGAACCTTCTCTGTCAACTTTGTGATCGTCCGTACGATCTCGACGTACAACACCATTTTGGGTCGGCCGACCCTCAACAAGTTTCGGATCATTGTATCCTCTTACCATCTCCTGGCCAAGTTTTTGGACCCGTGCGGAGGGGGAGCTAAGGGGAGACCGCAGAGTAGCCAGGTAGTGCCTAGCTATTCACGACAAGCAGCTGGACGGGTGCCCCACACTCGAGCAGCTCGATCCCAGAGATGAAGCCGACAGCCATGGTCAGCCCGTCGAAAAGATCGTATTTGTGCCCCTTAGAGAGGATGATCCCACGAGAGTCCTCCAAATAGAGAGCACTCTGGAAGAAGGGGCTAGGCGGGAGCTGGTCGGCTTTTTAAGGAGCAAGGCAGATGTCTTTGCCTGGTCGGCATCGGACATGCCGAGTATAGATATCATCACGGCAGATATCATCACCCATCATACTAAGGGTGGATCCTACCTATAGGCCCGTCTGGCAAAAGAAGAGGAGCTCGCTGCAAAATGGCAGAGGGCCATTGAAGAGGAAGTGAAGAAGCTCTTCGGTGCTGGCTTCATCAGGGAGTCTCATTACCCAGAGTGGCTGGCCAATGTCGTCATGGTGAAGAAGGCTAGTGGGAAGTGGAGGATCTGTGTGGATTACACAGACCTCAACAAGGCAAGCCCAAGGACAGTGTCTCTTGCCAAAAATTGATCAACTAGTAGAGGCGACAGCCGGCCACCAACTCTGAGCTTCATGGATGCTTTCTCCGGGTATCCAGATCAGGATGCATCCCGAGATGAGGAGAAGATGGCCTTTGTCACAGACAGGGGCTTGTATTGCTATAAGATGTGCCTTTTGGCCTAAAGAATGCGGGCGCCACCTTCCAAAGGCTGATCAACCAAGTCTTTGAAACTCAGCTTGGAAGGAACATGGAGGCGTACGTCGATGATATGATTGTCAAAAGCCTCCATAAGGCCGACCACATCAGGGACCTGCAAGAGTCCTTCGACGCGCTGAGACGCCACAGGATGAAGCTGAACCCCACCAAGTATATCTTCGGGGTGACCTTCGGGAAATTTCTCGGCTTCCTGGTTACTCAAAGAGGTATTGAGGTCAACCCCGAGAAGATCAAGGCCATCATCGACATGACTCATTCGACCACTAAAAAGCAGTTGCAAGAGCTTACGGGTCGCATTGCTTCTCTCAGCCGCTTCATCTCTCGGTCGATCGAGAGATCCCTCCCATTCTTCAAGACCTTGCACCGGTCAGACCGCTTCCAATGGACTGATGAATGCCGGTCGACCTTTGAATCCTTGAAGGACTACTTGAGGAATCCTCCGCTCTTGGCCAAACCAATGGAGGGGGAAGTGCTGTATTTGTACCTGTCAGCCTCTAGCGAGGCCATCAGCGCTGTCCTCATGCGGGTGGGAGAAGGTGGCCAGTAGAAACCTATCTACTGCATCAGCAAGGTCCTCCACGATGCTGAGGTAAGGTATCCTAAGGTGTAAAAGTTGGTCTACTCACCGGTCATAGCGAAAAAGCGCCTCCGGCCCTACTTCCAGGCATATTCGATCATCGTGCTGACAGACCAACCTCTCAGAACGATCCTTCGAAGCCCTGACACCTCTGGACGGCTCGCCAAATGGGTCGTCAAGCTGGGCGAGTTTGACATCTCCTTCTAGCCACGATCATCCCTAAAAGACCAAGTGATAGCTGATTTCATCGTGGAATGCACCTGGGGGACGGAGACGACCCTGACAACAACTGAGACACTTGTGGCTGACCCCGCGGGAGGAGCCGAGCCCGTTTGAACCCTGCACATAGATGGAGCTTCCAATCTCTCGGGGTGCGGTGCAGGCTTGATCCTAGCTGACCCTGATGGGCAATGTTTGGAGTATGCCCTGCATTTTGCATTCCAGGTGTCGAACAACCAGGCAGAGTATGAAGCTCTGCTTGCAGGGTTGAAAATAGCGAATGAATTGGGCATTGGTAGGGTTCGTGCCTTCTCCGACTCCCAGTTGGTAGTCAATCAGGTGAAGGGTGAATTTGAAGCGAGGGATCCTTCCTTGGTCAGGTACTTGGACAAGGTACGAGACCTGGTATCACAACTTAAATTTTTTGAGATCCTTCGTATACCTCGACAACAAAACTCCCGGGCGGATGCCTTGTCGCGATTGGCCGCCGCTGCGGTCGGTACCTCCGACTGGACCTTCGTGGAACATCTACAGTACCCGAGCATTGCCGAAGAGCTGATGGAGATCCACCAGGTTGAGCAAGAAACCTTGTGGATGGACCCGATCCGTGCATTCCTGATGCAAGGGGCCCTTCTGGATGACCCGGCGGAAGCCAGGCGTGTTCGCTCAACGGCCTCTAAATACATCATTCTTGATGGGGCCCTCTACAAGCGTTCATTCTCACAACCATTGTTGAAATGCTTGGGATCGGTCGATGCGAACTACGCGCTCCGGGTGGTGCACGAGGGCATCTGCGGCGATCATCTCGGAGGGAGGTCCCTAGCTTATAAAATCATCCGGCAGGGATATTATTGGCCTATAATCCAGAAGGATGCTTTGGACTTCGTATGAAAGTGTGATGCATGCTATAGGTACTCCGGCATCCAAAGGAGGCCCACCAGCCAGCTGATCCCACTCACGGCGCCTTGGCCATTTCACAGTAGGGCATGGACATCCTGGGACCTTTCCCCCCAGCCTCCGGTCAATGAAAGTTCCTCCTCGTAGCCATTAATTGGCACAGATAACGGAGACCAAGGTGGAGAACTTTGTCTAGAACTATATTATCTTCCAGTTTGGCATTCCGAGGACGATCATCACCGACAATGGAAGACAATTTGACAACTCTCAGTTCTGGGGTTTCTGTCAACAATACCACATCGCCCATCGGCTTAATTCGGTCGCCCATCCTCAGTCCAATGGAGAGGCTGAGGTTACTAGTAGGATAATTCTATATGGGTTAAAGACCCGGCTGAATGAAGCCAAAGGGCTCTGGGCGGAAGAACTTCATTCAGTGCTTTGGGCATATCGAACAACCGCTCGGATGGAGATGGGAGAAACCCCGTTCAACCTGACCTATGGGAGTGAGGCGATCATCCCTGTGGAAGTCTCTCTACAGTCCCTGTGGATCAACCGGTTTTCGAGTCGGCCAACTCGGAGCAACAGAGGGCTGACCTGGATCTGCTGGACGAAACCCGACTCCGAGCGAGTATGAAGATGGCGACCTACCATCAAAAGATGGCCAAATATTATAATTCATGGATCAAGACGCGGACTTTCCAAGTTGGAGATCTGGTCTTGCGGAAGGCGGAGGTTTCGAGGCCAACCGAACAGGGAAAGCTCTCCCCCAATTGGGAAGGCCCCTATCGGGTTACTGAAGTAATTCGAGCTGGAACCTACCGACTCGCACACTTGGACAGACGACAGATAGCGCGCCCGTGGAATGTAAACAACCTTCGCAAGTACTATTAATAATGTCTACAACTTCTTCAACTTCTTCCAGCCTGCTCCGAAAGTCCGACTCCGGTCGGTAGAGGCTCTAGGGCAGCCCACTCTAAAAGTCCGACTCCGGTCAGCAGAGGCTCTAGGGCAGCCCACTACGAAAGTTCGACTCCGGTCAGCAGAGGCTCTAGGGCAACACTCAAAAGTTTGACTCTGGTCGGCAAAGGCTCTAGGGCATCCACTTCGAAAGTCCGACTCTGAACGGTAGAGGCTCTAGGGCAGCCCACTCTGAAAGTCGACTTCGGTCGGCAGAGGCTCTAGGGCAGCCCACTCTAAAAGTCCGACTCCGGTCGACAGAGGCTCTAGGGCAGCCCACTCTGAAAGTTCGACTCCGGTCGATAGAGGCTCTAGGGCAGCCCACTCCGAAAGTCTGACCCCGGTGGCAGAGGCTCTAGAGTAGCCACTCGAAAGTCCGACCCCGGTCGGCAGAGGCTCTAGGGCAGCCCACTCCGGAAGTCCGACCCCGATCGGCAATCATCCTAAGACAACCCCGTGGGACCGCGTGAGTGATAGGCCATAACCTGAGCTAGCTCTTGGACGGGGCCCAGAAGCAAGTGTTTAAATACCTGGTTCGAATTAAGCTACCGCCCTCAACTACCCTATCGGCTTCTGACCCAAGCGAGCTGACCGGACATACTTAGGAATTTCACTAAGGGGTTTAGGTTCAAGCTATGTTAATGCTTGTCGACCGTTTGAAGGAGCTTGTGACCCCGCAATACCGTGGAGCCGACCGAGGGTACTTAGAAACATTTCAGAAGAAAGATACTTGTTTCATGCCCGCATATATTGAAAAATTTCAGAAGAAAGGTCTTCTCATTCATTTCAAAAAAGAAGGTGCTTACAAAAGTAGGTGGGTCGGACCTTTACAAACTCCTTAGGTCCAACCCATGGAAGATGCGATAGGCGCCACAACCCTGGCTCCATCGGCTACAATGGGGATCGACCGGAATCGCAGTAGCTGGAGTTTGCGCTAGGGAGGCCACCGCTCCCGTGCCGGCTGGTGCTGGGGTTTCGACCCTAGCCACTCCTGCCTCACCTTCCGCTGGAGGCTCCGCCTGGGGTTCCTCTCCCTCGGTCGGGTCTCGCAACTCGGCTCCCGTGCACGAAGGTCCAGTCCCGGGAAGAGCAAGCCCACCTTCTTCAGGCAGTCGTCGTAGCCCTCCCTATAAAAGTCCGACGCCGCCGCCTCCATGTCCTCAGTGAAGCCATCGAAGGCTTTGTATGCCGCCACAGCTTCCTGGACTTGTCTCGCAGCTAGTTCTTGGGTTTCCTCGAGCTAAGTCATCAACCGCGTCGCCACCGCCCGTTCGGCCTAGTCCTCTGGTCGGCCTCCACGTCTCTCGCCGCTCCTCGAGACCGCGCCTCTGCTCTCCCAGCCGGCGGGTGAGTGAGTCAACTTTCGCCTTCCTCTTCTTCAACCGAGCCTCGCGGTCGGCCAGCCGGCTCTCGGCCTCTCTCAGAGCCACTCTCGCCGACTCTGTCTCCGCTCGGGCTGTCGCCAGGCTTTCTTTAGAAGATCTCAGGGATGCCGTTGCGGCCTCCTGGGTCACCTCCAGCTCCTGAACCCTCTTCGCGGAAGTCTTGGCAGCATGCACTACCCGGAAAATGCCGTCGTCTATGAGGGAAATGTTGTGGAGGAGCTGCAAACAGGAGGCCAAATCAGTACCATGCATGGAGAAAGAAAAATAAAGGGTAAAGGGACAAGTTAAAGTCCTTACCCTCATGAAGTAACGGTAAGACTCCACGGCTACGTCGATCAGATTTTTCTGGATCGACACCTCCTAATCGGCATCTGTAATGGACCCCTTAGCAGGCTCCGTGCCCTCCTAGGGTGGTCAAGTGCATTCCAGTGCTGGAATTCCTTCTGGCAGACTTCTTCGTCTGACTGTTCGGCCTCGCTGTCGGCTCCCCCCTCTACGGCCGTCCCCTTGACCTTGTCGATCAAGGGGACTACCTGCTCTGGATCGGCGGGCGTAGGAGTTGACGCCGCAGCTGTGTCGGACACCCCCGGCTGCTCCTGCTCCGGTCGGATGGCTAGCCCTCCCAGTAGAGCCGGCGCCCCGCCTTTTTCCTTGCCATGCACTCGATGAGGGGGATGCCATCTTCATCCGACTCGACCTCGATGACGGGGACGGGTCGCTCCTCCTCCCATTTCTTCTTCTATCGTTTGGCGGCTGGCGCGGAGGCCGATTCTGGGATGACCTGCTTCCGCACCGCCCGTCGGATGACTTTGGATTTATCGATCCTCTGCATCCTTCCTCCTGTCGTAGGAAATTTTGAGTTAGTGAAAAAGGAGATAAAGAGCTAAGAATCTATAAGAGAGGAGGTCGGCCCTTGCCTAGGACTCCTTAGGGGCTGATCCCCACCTGGTGAAGGATTCCCTCCCCCAAAAGCTCGAATGCCGCTGTCGGGCCGGCTCTACTGATCTCGTTGAACTTATCCTGGTCGGCCGCCGAAACCAACCTCCCCTCGCGGACTCTCGGCTGCGGTTCTCTGCACAACGGCTCGAATCCCCAAGGCTCGAGATTGCTGACAAAGAAGAACCGGGTCTTCCACCCGTGGACGACCGACGGGAGGCACTTTAGGATTTTTCGGCCTTTGCGGGAAATGAACAAAACCCATTCCCAACTCCTAAAGTCCCTCTTCAGGTAGAAGAAGTTATCGAAGAGGGACAAACTGGGCTCGGACCTAACCTTATGGCACAGCACGATGAAGCAGCATATCGCCCGAATGCTGTTCGGGGTCAGCTGCACCGGGGTTACCCTGTAAAAGTTGAAGACCTCTATGGACAGAGGGTGCAAGGGAAACCTCAGTCTAGCCTTAAGGTGGGATTCGTACATGGGGAGGGTCCCTGGTCCTAAAGGGTTGTTCGCTCTCCCCTCTCGGCCCGGGAGCGTAAGGTGCAGGGTGGAGGGAATGCCGTACACCGCCCTAAGTTTCTCGACCCGTTCCTGGGTCATGGTCGAAGGTATCTCGCTTGGTCCTGGGTCCCTAGGTCTATGGGTCGGACCCCTACTACCAGACGCCATTGGGGCTAAAAAGGAGGAAGGAAGGCTGGGACTAACCTGGGACTGGACTCCTAGAAGTCGGGTTTCGCAGAAGAAGGAGCGGACTCTATCTCGCAGAGCACAGGCGCAGTAGGAAAAATCCTCTCGTGTTGTTGCCCCCTCCTTTTATAGGCCTCCGAGGGAAGGGGGAGAAGGAAGGAGGGGCAGCAGTTGCCCATCTCGTGCACATCCCAGCTGTCCCATCAGGAGATGCGATCACCAGCATTTCAGAGTTTGAAGCATCCGGAGCATCCCGTTGTGCGGGTGGCGATCCGCATGAGCGTCGATCGGCGGCGCGGGACCAGCCTGGGGGGCGATGCCAACCGGCCAGATGCCACCGTGTGGCGCGGCGCTCTATTCCACCCCGGCTCGATGCAAGACAGCCTGGCCTTCATTATAACGCCTGATTCGCATTAACTGCCCCGCCTGCACTCCAACGAGTGGCTGACAGCTGTCCAAAGAGACGTTCAAGGGGGATTCGAAGCGACCCGACGCCTCGACCCGGGATCCGCCGCAGGTGCACGCAATCATGCTCTTGCCCCTTTGAAGCCACGTGACCCCTCAAGGCCCAGGAGTAGGGGGGCAACTGTTGTACCCATTCGGCTAGTCCTGGGTCGGACCAGCCCCAGGCGTTCGATCGGCCGACCCTCGCGGCAGGATCCGGGAGGCCGTGAGAAGAGGGTCCGACCCCCCGATTCTTGGGGGGACCCCGGCCCCTTTTCCGAAGGGCTGACCCGGGGAACCTCGACGGCCGACGGGCGCCTCCCCGCGCGTGCGTTGGCTTCTTTGAGGCCCTGTTGGACGCCACGGTCGGCCGGACGACTCCCCTCGACCGAGGCTGATCCACCGTTGAAGGGGCCGCCCGAAGGTTCCAGGAGCCTTCTCCCTGACGAGTTCTGGCATTTGTTGTAACAGACTCCACCGCATGGCTACAACCCTTGCCACCAGGCCATTACTCTGACGCTCCTGCCATGCTGCCAGCCGACGATTTCGCCACCATGCCGATTCTCCTAGGGGAAAATCCGAGTTTTCCTAGCTTATCCCCCAACAGAATTTGACGGCACTCCATGCCTATAAAAGGCGCCCGAGGAATCTCTGCGAAAGAGGTAACTCTCTTCTTTCCCACCGTGAACTCCTTTCCCTTAGTTCGTTCATTATGTTGCTCTGATTCCTCCTCTAACTTAAGCATCGGAGTGTCTCCCGCCGGAGCCCCTCCGGCGCCTAGGAACTTTCTGCAGGTCGACTGGTCGAGGAGTTTTCCGGCGTACCCACCGAGCCCGGTCCAGGAGGAAGAGTGGCAACACTAATCAAAATAGATATTACTACTAAAATACTATCTTATAAATATAAATATTAATATTAATTTTTAATAACAATTAATATATATTTATTGGATTAATAATTTATGGGACTAATAAATGTATTTTTAATGAATATCTTAGTAATCAATATATTAATAATTATATTAATAATTTATTATAATATATTTATAAGATTAATAAATATATTTTTATGGAATATGTCAAAAATAGCTTTGCAATTAAATGGATGGTGATCTTTAATTTTCATAGAATACCAAATAAATCGTTTACAAAAATATGGGGATCTTTGATTATTAGACTATAGCCATCCAACACAGCGAATTTAGATTATTTAAAATCAAATCATTCTACGATTCAGATCATAAGAAATTTTAGATTACTCATGAGGATCACCAAACACCATCTTATTGTATATAAAAGCTTCTCTCGCTGGTTGCAACGAAACTCATGGGCATATTTGATCGATGGAAATTACTAAGCAAGCATTTAGCACACCCATTTCTCAGTTCACGCATTCCGACACTCTGTTGTGACCAGGGGTAAAATAGATTGGATTAGATTGGATCATGAGTGATCTCGGTTTAACTTGATTTTTCGATCGGATCCTATTATTGGACCTGATTCGGATCGGGTCTATGATCAAAATCTTTGATCCAACAAGTCATTGGGTTAAATCGAACTATATATAACTAATCACAATCTAAAAAATTCTGATCTAGATATGATCCAAATCAATTATAGATAAATATATTTTGATTATCATATAGTCAATTACTATTAATCATACAAAATATATTTGAAATAATACTTTCAAAGTAAATTAGAATATAAAAATAATTATAAATATATCTTCATGTTAAAAATATGATCCATACAAGCCTTAAATCATAATTTAGAGATCCAAATAAGTTTAGATTATAACAGTATATCAAGTTTGGATAGGGTCCAAATCCAGTAAACTCATATTCAACTTGAAAAAAAAACGGATCTAATTTTAGAATCCGACCTGGATCCACGGATCCTTGAACATGGCTTAGATCGGGTCAAACAAGTTGGGTCAGGTCAGGTCATGGATCAATTCGACCTATTTGCAGCCTTCGTTATGACACAAGGCTCATCCCAGGTGGTCCAGAGGTGCAGTGAAAATGGCTGCTCGGCAAAGGGGGCGTGTTTAAAATGGGGTCCAAGAAGTCCCCTTCCTAACCAACAAGAGGGTCCTCGTTGAGCTCTCATTGTCACCTTTTTTACCATCTCACCAACCAAAGAACTGGTGACATAGACGCCTGAATTGCCTTCATTTTTAAAAGCAGAAGATTGCTTGTTATTTTTATCATCGAAGCTACGACTTCGATCCATGTTTTCTAGTAGTCGTTCTAGGAGGACTTCAGATCCATTGCTTGCTAGTAGTCCTGGTTGTTTACCGTACCATCTAGCTGTCACCAGATGAATCCAAATCTGAACGTTCCAAATCAGAAAATTACAGATTGCAGATGGGTTCAAGTTATGGACCAACTCAAAGTTCACTCGGTTAGTAATTCTCTAAAGCTAAATTAGTAGGTAATAATTGCTCATGGTAACATCATGGTCTTCAAATCCAACTTGATCAGGGCTTCTAAGGGTTTGGATCCTTAGCAGTGTGTTTCTTGCACCATAGAGAGTTCCATGGCTTTTGATGATTGCTACATCATTCATTTACGAAGATGAATGGCTATCAAATATTTATATCACACATGGCATGCCATATTTGGATGCTTGATAGTTGTCCATCTTTGCATTTAGATGACATGGTGGCGGTTGAGCACCGTTATGGGCATTACCTACTCAGACTCGAGAACATGATAAATGCTTATCACTCCATAAACTGGAAGAGCATCCCGACCACAATTAAAGGTTAACTGCTGCTCGGTGTTGATCACCATTCAGTGCCAATTACTCCTCTCCACCAAGTAGAGCTATCAGTCAGACCAAGTACCCCTTCGGTAATGACTACCTTTCCCTACATCAAGCTTCTATGACAATCTAATTAGATAGATCTAGGTAGGCTTGTTCATGTATAACACCAAGCCCCATTGACGGCAATAGTCTCCCTACTCGGATCGAGAATGTGTTACTCAGACCCGAGTAGATAATCAACAACCTCCAACTGCTCCAATAAGAAACTATAATGGACAGGCGGTATTTAGTTACCCATTGACTCCTTAATGGATTACAGTATCTTGACGACTTCAACCACCAAATAGTATCTAGTTATACTTAACGGTATTTGGTCATTCCTAGCAGAAGACAATTGTTCCACTTCCAATAATAAGGTAAGACGGATCTCTGGCCAGGTGTACTATTCTACCCTAGCTCTTAGTCTTCCTTACTTTTTTTTTGATAAAGTGGAGCATTCAACCCACTATTCTCGAATAACTACAACAAAGAGCATCAGCAAGGAGGATATCCCTAAGAGAGATAGGAACCTCCCCCAAGCTAGACCAAAAAACCTCACCAGAATGATTAGCTACAAAAGAAGCCATCCAATTAGCTACAGAATTGGCTTCCTTATGAACATGCCTAACAACAATCCCTGAACACCTCTGTAGAAGCCAGACAATGTCGTGGATGAGAGGGTGAGCTAGAGTGGATTGAAATGCCTGCCAGATCTACGAGATGACAGTGAGAGAGTCACCCATAATAATAAGCCGCTCAAGGTGAAGGGTCCTCCTAGCATAGCAGATACCAGCCCAAACACCCTGAAGCTTCGCCATGGGAATGGTGGGGTCAACAAGATGACACCCACCGGCAGCCAAGAAACCAGATCCAGATGCCTGGATAGCAAAAGCACCTCCCCTGCATGTCCCTAACGATCCCATCAAAGCTGACTGTGGCGAACATCGAAGGAGGGGGTTCCTAAGATAAAAAACCCAGCGGGGCATTCGGAGAGCAATGTCGGAACCCCAGATCTCTGTATTCACCACAGTCGAACTTTGATACTCTCTGGCATGAGCCCTGGCTCACTCGACAATCATCTTGGTCATGAAGATGGAGAAGGAAAACACAATGTTATTCTGGGCGAGCCAAATATGATACGCCAAGTAGGCCAAAATAATAGTAATAGGGTTGGTTGAACTGGAGCACAGCAAGTGGAGGAAGATATCGACTACATCCTCAGTCATAGGAAATAGGCCATGACAACTAGCCATACCCCATACCTCCCAAGCTCTCGGACATAAGAAGAGAACATGCAAGAGAGATTCCTCCTCCATCCCATAACTAGGACAAGAAATAGGCAAATGAAGGTCTCTTGAACAAAGGAAAGATCTAGTCAGAAGACATGCCAAGCAACTTTCCAAATAAATAATCTTATCCTGGGGTGAACAACAAGAGACTAGATCAACCCACCTGAATACCCCTCACTACTCAGGACAATAAATAGAATAAAGTTAAGTCAAGGGGGCCTTGGGAACAGCAGAAGACCTCCAAATCTAATATCAGTACTAGGATGCTCGGGAGACCAATAGATAATACCCTCTGGCCTAAAACCATGCCAAGGACGGGTAACCATTGTAGGGTTCCACCTGGACTTTCCAGGTAGAAACAAACCCATAATAGATATAGTGTCCGGGATATCCACAGAAAGGAAGGTAGGCCACCTATCCAAAGCAATATCCAAAATCTAATGATCAGACATAAAATTAATCAATCTACCATCCCCAACTATCCACCTTATGTGATGCTGAACAACAGGAGCCCTTGCCACGATCTCCCTCTAGATAGCAGAGTAGTGATGAACAGGCAGATAGACCCCCTGAATCAGTAGAGGGAAGCCCATATCTAGCCAGCATAATGGAGGACCACATACTAACAGGATTGAGGAAGATGTGAGTGACATGTTTGGCTAATAGAGCCTCCCTTATGACAAGAAGGGAGTGAATACTCAGGCCCCCTGACTAATCGGCTGATAGACAGCTTGCCACCCCAAAAGATGAATAGCCCGAGAAGCATCAATAGACTTCCACAAGAAAGCCCGAATAATTTGTTCCAGCTGAAGAACAACTGACTTTGAGACAATGGCATTGGAAAGCATATACACCGGAAGGGAGGTAAGGACTGACCTGATTAAAATCACCCTTTCCATAGAGGATAATGCCCAACCCTGCTATTCCTCCACCCTATCGTGATAGCCTTCATAAGTATAGAACAGTCATGCTTATGAAGTCTACCTCTATATAGGGGGATCCCCAAATAAGACAAAGCACCCACTTTCTCATGAACCCCAAGAATGCTCCTATTCAGGTGTCATTGACTAACAGGGGTCTTCGAACTAAAGTGAACCTCAGACTTTTAGAGATTGACCTTCTGTCCTGAAGACATATAATAAGAGTGGAGCACCCTCTTGAAACCCTGTGCCATGGCTATAGAGGTCCTACCCAAGAGCAGGAAATCATCTACAAACAACAGATGTAGATTAGGGGGCAAAAGGAGCGACAAGATATGACTGAATTGCCAACTCCCACACCGAATCCTATAAGGCTCACGAAAGAGAGTCAGTATAAATAATAAATAAATACAGGGAGAGAGGATAACCTTGTCAAAGACCAATACTTGAGTAGAAGAACTCTGATGGAGAACCATTAATGAGAATATAAAATGAGGGTCTGATAATGCAAGCCATTATCCTGGAAGTCCAGAGGAGGTGAAACCAAAGTCCCCAAAGCCTTTTCCAAAAAATTCTATTGCATGCGGTCGTAAGCCCTTTCCATATCAAGCTTGATAGCCATCAAGGATCGCCTTGCTGGGACTTTACGAAGATCAAATATGAATTCTTGATCTAACAGAACATTATCAAAGATACACCAACCCCTATTGAAGGTCCCTTGCTTAGGGCAAATAAGATGCGGGAGGATAGGCTTTATCCTGTTAGCCAACAACTTTGCACACAACTTATAAAGAGTATTACATAAACTGATGGGTCTAAAATGAGTGGCCTCTCAAGCATCAAGGTATTTAGGAATAAGAGTAACAAAGGTCTACTTCTAGCAGTCAGATATCTAACCAGATGTAAAGAAATCCTACACTACTATGACAACATAATGCCAAATAATACTTCAATATCTTATAAAAAATAGAAGGGGGAACCCATCTGGACTAGGAGCTTTATCCCCCTCCAAAGACCAAAGCATAGAGTCACTTCTGCCTCAGTGATCGGAAGGAGAAGGTCAAGATTTTTCTTGTAGGAAACTAGCACCTCAGGGGGGGAAGTAATAAAGATGGAAACAAAGTCCGAGGAGTTAGACCACCTAGATCTGAAAAACAAAGTAACCTCCCACCTGAGGTTATCATCCTTTGTAATCCAATGCCTATCAACAGTCCTCAAAGCTTCGATCCGATTCTTATGTCTATAGACAAGAGTAGCATGGTGAAAAAAACGAGTATTTTTATTTCATTCCGTCAACCACTGCATCCTGGATTTTTGCCGCCAAAAGACCTCCTACTGATTGAGGAGAGCATGATGCATAGAAAGATGCCTCCGCAGAGTTGCCAAGTCAATATCTTGTAAACCACCTTCCCTCTCCTCCTTTTCATGTAGCACATGAATATGCCTCTCCATAGCCTCCAGTTTAGAGAAAATGTTCCCAACCTCCTCCCTGTTCCACCAAAGCAACCGATGTTTAAGAAGTTTCAACCTACAGGAGACCCGATAATTGGCATCCCCATGCACCGGCATTCTCCAAACTTCCCTGACAAAGTCCCAAGATCTAGGATAAGATAACCATAACCTCTCAAATCTAAAGGGAGCATGAGCAGGGACCTTTAAAGTGATCGAGAGGAGAAGAGGATGATGATCAGAGATAATTCTATCAAGGTGGCAAACCATATACTTAGGATAGAGATTAAGCTATCCAGGCGAGGCAAAGGCTTTGTCAATCTTTTCCCACACCCTAGCTCCTCCAGATCTATTATTACACCAAGTAAACCGGGGACCAACAAACCCCATATCCAATAACCCATTGGAGTCCAAGAAGTGATTAAAATCCTTTGAGGCCATGTCCAGGACAAAAGGCCTGCCACCTCTCTTATCTTCAGTACTAGTAACACAATTAAAGTCACTTGCCATCCCAGTAGGAATGCTTTGATCAATCAATGAAGACATCTCATGCCAGAGGATCCTCCTCTCTCTATAATTCATGCTCGCATAGACCACGGATAAAAGCCATGTTGGCCCCATAGCTTTAGACACCACAAGGGCCACATGCCGAGGGCATCCATGGAACACATCAATTCTATCGGCTTAACGATCCCAAGCCACCACAATACCACCCGACAAACCCTGGGATTCCACTGCATATAAACCCCAATCCCTTGGAAATTGATGATGAATCTGATCCAATCCAGTCCCTCCCAATCTAGTCTCCAGTAGAATACAAATATCAAGATGATGCAACTGACAAATTCTATGAAAGGATAAATAGAAGGAGGGATTCCATGCCCCCCTAACATTCCATATAAGAATCTTCATGACAACAAAACCAACAATCTTTGGAAAATCCCTTCCCTTGCCTAGAG
The DNA here is from genome assembly GCA_021397845.1 of Areca catechu. Classification (NCBI taxonomy): domain Eukaryota; kingdom Viridiplantae; phylum Streptophyta; class Magnoliopsida; order Arecales; family Arecaceae; genus Areca; species Areca catechu. Next base: position 67,376,884 of record CM038049.1, on the reverse strand, counting down.
TCACTAACAGTGATGTGGACCTCCTCCTTAGCAGTAACGGCCTCCCCTATAGCAAACAATGCTAGTTTTAACTTCCCCACATCCTCCTCATGGCCCAATAATCCCCTTCCACCCAAATCAGTCCCCTGTGATTATGGAAAGGTTTTGACTAAGCTCCTAAAGACTTCGACATCAGTGTAGATGCTCCCCCGGGATGAAGGAACAGCTTCTCCCTTAGAAAGGTGATGACCACACCACCTCACAGAGCCACCTGAAACCACTATAGTATCTCTTTAAGTAGACGATAGAGACTCCAGATTGACCTGTAAATTTATGTTTCCACTATCATCCTGTTCAGTTTTTCCTCCCAAGTCTTCCTCCAAGAAACTTTCTTTTGGTTGAATCATAGCCTTCCTAGACTTTTTTCTTTCAGCCCCTACAATCTTCAAAGAGACAGAAAGGCCCGGAGCAATAGAGACACCTCGAGTAGGGCACTGAACCTCCTTGACTGACAAAGAGCTAGTAGGAAGAGCCAACCCTTATCTCCCTTATCCCCATCCATACAAGGTTCAGGAGAGCGTACCTTTTTGATCATAGAGGCCACTATGCAAGGATCCGCTGGAGAGGAGATCATCGTTGAAGGGGACACTCCTCGTGGACTGGGTGCAAGAGAGGCCGGAGGGCCGTGGGCTCATTTCAGAGATAGAGCCCCATAGTCCACCATCTATCGATTATGGGCCGGCCTCCTCAACAGGGCCTAAGTCTATGCTTTCACCTAGTGGACCTAGAATACCAAAACCCGTAGGCTAATCATCACCATCACCAAAAAGACCCTCAGAGCTAGCTCCCGACAATCGACAACATGCCACTTTAGTCGGCTTCTACCAACCATCAGAGTCCGGTGGAGTGCTCAGAGAAGAGGGAACTACTATTGGGGATGATCATGGTGGAGAAGAAAAGGTGAGGTCATAAGTATTAGTGCTAGGTACCTTTTCCTTGTCAAACTCCCTCCTTTCTTTCACCGAAACTCTGGATGGGCATGGTTGGCAGATTCGAGTGGTGATCAACCAAGGACCGAATCGTGTCCGGACCAACCCTTCCCCCTACTTTCCCTCCGACATCATAGCCTCTAGGGGTTCAGAACTACCCACTCCTTGAACTATAACACCGGACTCTAAGAAGATAGGAAGATCACCATCACCAACAGGAACCACCCCCTCCGAAAACCTGCACCATCATCACCATGACCCATTCTCCCACACCTAAAACAAACCCAAAAGGTTTTCATACATAAATTACTGCCAGAAATCACCTTTCTTCCCACGGATCAAACCCCTAGTTTGAGGGGTTTACCGCGTCAATCTCAACCCTAACACGAGCATAGCTTGTTTTCTTCAATGATTCATGAACTAGTCCACCGACAAAGGCCTGCCCACTTCCACTACCACCACCAAGATCGCTGTCGGCTCCCAGTACTTGAGTGGGAGACCTATTAGCCGAAGCCAAACAATAACTTTCTGGATGATCCTATGGCTAGGGATAAAGTTCGGCTCCTATTCCTCTAATGCCAAGAGCTGACCACCCACAAACCATGGCCCACCAAACTTAACCAAATAACACTCCTGCTCTAACTTGAGATGTATGATGAGGTGATCCTTAGCTAATGGAAACACCTCCAGATCATAATCAAGCTTAAGTTTGGTCCATACCTCTTGGAGATCCACTCTATCAGAACTCGTCACCCCAAGCTCCTCATGATGATGGCCAACCCTTCCCATTACAGTGTGAAGCATCCAAAACGGACTTAGGCAGCTCGAAGACTTTAGAGAAGTAGGCTTGGAGTTGCTTTATTTCTTTGAAAGAGATCTTGTGAGATGTCCATGTAGAGCCCCGAGGAGCTCCTTGCACTACCCTCACCCATGTCTAGTCACCATCTTCGGAGCTCTATGACCCTTTATCGACTTCCAATTACTGCTTGCCTTCCTCTGCCATCAACCTCCAAGGACCCAAGAGTTGTTCGATGGAAGAACTAAGTGACACTAGCCAAAGCACAAATCCCAAGTCAGAGCCCTGACAACCGCACTCAACGAACCCAAGTCTTCCTTACTTTTACCTAGCCTTACTTTCACCTAGTTGTTGTTGCCCTTTTGTTCTCCTTGTTGACTTGAGCATCAAGGTATCTTGCCAAAATCCCAATCTAGGAACTTTTTGTAGTTTGCCACTTGAGAGGAGCACTTGGAAGCAAGGCATTGTCCTTACTAGAAAAAGTAGTAGGATCACTTAATGCCACCATAGTCTACCAGAGATCAACCTGATAGCAACATATTAGCATGCCAGGTAGGGGGTTTCCATTAATTTCCAAGATTTCAGAGTTGAAAAAATGGCAAAAATGAAGACTCGAGCCAAAGAAGTCTCTTTAAGCTGCACTAGACATTCTTCGCATCGTGCAGGAATGGCCAATCCCATGGTGGAGCCCTTTGCTCCACCACCACCTTCATCATCAGTCGCCTATTAGGAAATCCTCACCGCTTTGGTGTAGTAGGTCGGGCCTTGATTGCTATGGTATAGGGGCTGTAATAATAGCAAGCAGTGGTGAAGCTAGATGACCCTCTTCCCATTATCACTGTCATGCTCTTTGCTCATCAATCCTTCTAGAGGAGGTCATCCCATCAACATTTTTTCATCATTCATGACCCTAGTTACCATGTGAGCTGACTATCAACTCTCCCTGGAGGAGTCTCTTCATTGATTGAGTCGGTACTGAGAAGGAGGTTAGCATCGATCACGATCCTCACCTCTTGGGCAAGAAAACCCCTAATGCAAGAAACATCTATGGGTGAGAGAACTGAGATGAAGCAAACGCTTCTCTCCTCATCAGAATCTTCTTGGGAAGGATCTTCTAAAGAAGCAATTTGGCATCGAGTAAAACAACACCTAGATGAATATGAGCACAAGCTAGGTGAAGTCAGTTGTTGCCTCACCGACTTGTAAGGAGGAAGTTAAGATCCAAATAAATTCAATAATATCCCACCTCTCTCCCAAAGGATTATGGAGGAACCAATTCTAAGTCTGTTCAAAATGCCCCGGATAGATCCGTATGATGGCATGTTGGATCCATTCAACTATTTTGAAAGTTACAAAGCTCTCATGATGGTTCAAGGTACTACCGATGCCCTACTCTACCTTGCCTTCCTAGTGACTCTGTGAAATGTAGCTCGAGATTAGTATTATGGCCTCGAGCCAAGAAGCATCTATTACTTCAAATAGTTAGAAAGGATGTTCTTTGCATATTTTAATGCTAGCTACAAAATGTCTAAGGAACCCGATAGTCACTTCTCCATCTGAGAAATAAGATAGAGTCCCTAAAAGATTATGTGGTCTGATTCAAATTAGCCATGCTAGAGATCTATCACCTAGACAAGTCTGTAGCCATGCTGGCTATGAAAAGGGTTCTTTGATCTTCCAGGTTCACTTACTTCTTAGATAAGATGTACCTAAAGTCTTATTTGGAACTATTGACCTACACCCAAAAGTACATACGTGTGGAGGAAGCTACGATTGCTCGACGAGAGACCGATGTGTTAACCCCAGGAATGATTTGATGATCACAAAACATTGGAGCATGAATTATATATTAATACTTTTTAAATATTTAAGAATGGTTTTATAGAAAGCTTTCTAATGTCCAAACTTCAATTGAAAACTTTATACATCATTAGAATAGTTTTTGAACTCATGTGTATCATTGAAAATCCCTTTTAGCCTTTAAAGGCTTCTTTGTAACATTTGGAATGTGTGGTGAGCTCTTAAATTATTTTAGAAATATTTTTAAAGTATAGAGAGTCCATTTGTATTCTTTAAGGTTTCTTAGATGCTTTATGAGATTTTCGAATCCATAGGTAATCTGTCGCTCCACTTGGCTCTGACGATACGGCAATCCATCGTCTAATTTGGGTTTTCAAATCCACAGGCTTCAACCATGGAGATCCATTGCCCCACTTGGTTTTGGCTATACAGTGATCCATTGCCTAACTTAGGTTTCCAAACCCATAGGCTTTGGCCATGGTGATTCGTTGCCCCACTTGGCTCTTGTTACACGATAATCCACCGCCCCACTCAACTTTAGCCACATGGCAATTTGTCATCCAGCTCGGGTTTCTAAATCCCCAAGCTTCAGCCATGGAGATCGATCACCCCACTCAGCTATAGCCACATGGTGATCTGTCGCCCCACTCAACTCTGGTCACATGGGGGTCCATCACCCCACTCAACTTTAACCATGGTGATCCGTCACCCTACTCTATTCTATTCAACTTATGACTCTATATAGTCAATCGCCATTCAATAATGGACTCCTTACAATTAGTTCAAGTGCCACCATGGTCAAGGTTGAATAGGCAACACTACTTCCTTCAACCAAAAATAATGAAAATCTTAATCAGTAGCATTTTCTGTGCTTGGGAGTGGGGGGCAATGTCGTGACACTGGCAAGTTCATTCGGCCCTGACATGGTAACAAAACTACTGACTCTGGCTACTCAACGAGCCATCGCCCTATTCAACCATCAATTGCCCGGTTCGAGATCCTACAATTCCTCTCTTAGTTGGAGGTAAGTTACCTAATTGATTGAAATGATTTTGCTAAGTCACACAGCAAAACTTTTTCAAGGAAAGAAACATCCATTCAAAATAGTTGCAGAAAGAAAGCTAAATTTTCATTGATTAAAAAAGTTTATTACAAACTCGGATCAAATCCAAAAATCATTACAAAATCGGATCATGTTCGAGAAAACAAAAAGAAGATTACAAGTGTCTTCTTCTTCATCGATAACTTCCCAACTCTAAAACTTGCCACTCACCACAAAACTCTCCATATAGTCAAAAGCTTCTCACCTCTCATCAAGCTGGATGCCAACTTGTAGGGACAAGCTCAACATCAAGTTCCTGACAAGAACAATCAAGGAGATCAATTTGTTCATGAAGGATTCTTCAAGAGAATGTCCAACTAGGAACCACTGATAGGAAGGTTGTTCTTAGTCGAACTATCTTTTAGGATACCTTTGGCACCAAAAGCTTCTATTTCCAAGGACACCTTTGGTTTGCTTCGTTCTTCTCTAGGCCTTCCATCTCATCCTCACTAGACTTTGTCTCCTTCCTGAGTGCTCCAGCAATCGGAGGCATCCTTATCTCTGGCATAAGCCTTTTAGTAGAAACTCAATACCTCATTACTTCAATTAATAGTGCTTCCTTCCAAAAGAAGATGGTAGTGGAAATATAATGGGGAGACCTCTATTTATACCTGATTCGGCCCATCAAGTGCTAACACATGGTGCTGTTGGAATGGCTGAGTAGAGTTGTCACTTGGGGACCTTGCCTCATTTATTGTTACTCCAAAATCTGCACCAGAGGTCACTAGTCAACTTTATCTACCAGGTGGCATCTGTTGACTTGTCAAGGATAGCAGTTGTCAAAGGATAAAGGCATAGAATTTCAAGGATTGCCCACCTTCTAACACTTTGAAGACAGTCAAAGTTACCTGGCCATGATAGTGGACAATCGACTTCAACTAGTCAAAACCAACCTCTTTTAGTTGGAGCAATCGACCCCAAATAGTCGGACTTCCAGTGATGATTAATTATTAACATCCGAAGCCAACCTTTCCAAATGCTTCTCAAATACTTTCATGACTGCAAGACTTAGCATTTTTGCTGAAAGATGGTAGTCGATACCTATAGTTAAAGGCTCTACTCTCAAATAACCTACTTGGCTAATATTTTAGCATTCATTTAGTGGTCACATCGGTCATCATTACCAAGTTGGTCAATGAAAAAGAGTAAAGGGAAGGAAATGCTTTCACTGATATTTAAGAAAGTCATTACAAAATTGGGCCTATGCCTGATTACAAAAAGAAGAAGAAAGAAGTGTGAAACTACTCAGGGGCATCGGTCTAAGTTGTACCAAAGTCTTCCACTGCCTCGATGACCATGGAATTAATGTCGATTACCCCTCTCCACCAGGCAGAGCATCAGTCAGATAAGTACCTACTCGGTACTAACCACCTCTCCCTATCTCAAGCTCCTATGATAATCTACTTAGGTAAATCTAGGCAGGCTTGTTCATGTACAACACCAAACCCTATTGATGGCAATAGTCTTCCTACTCATATTGAGAATGTGCTACTCAGACCCGAGTAGATAATCAATAACCTCCAATTGCTCTAGCTGGAAACTATAATGGATGGGTGCCATTCAATTACCTACCAACTCCTTAGTGAACTATAGTTATCTTAATGACTTCAACCACCTATTAGTATTCAGTTAAACCTAATGGTATTCGGTTATTCCTAATAGAAGACAATTATTCCACTCCTTATAAATAGGTAAGAGGGAACCTTTGGCCAAGTACGCTATTCTACCCTAGTGCTTAATCTTCTTTACTTGCACCCAGCTCTGGCTGCATTGCCCTTCTTGTTCTCCTTATTGACTTGTGCATCAAAGTGTCCCCCACTAGAATCCCAGCCTAGGTGTTGCCCAGGTGGCTTCCCAAGTGGGGGGTGAATTGGGATTTGAAAAATTTTTCACAATTATGTGCACTTTAAAATTATTTTATGTTGTGGTGCAATATGCAATGCGGAAGTAAATAAGTAAAAGCAATAGATCAAGTAAAGCACAATCACAAACACCAAGAAATAGAGTGGTTTAGAGCAACCGACTCCTACGTCCACTACCCAAGGATCACTTGGGATTTTCACTATATCCCCCAAACCGAAATATAGTTGGATTGTTTTACCAGACTCACAATCCAAACCTATACACTTTGTTTTTACCGGGATTATCAAAGAAACCCAAACTCCCTTTGGTTTTGAAAGAGATCACCAAAGAAAATCCAACACTTAGTTTTAAACCGAGAAAACCAAGAACCCAACTTAGATTTTACAAGGTTCACCTAAAAACCTTCAATCCTCTCTTAAGATACAGCCCCTTGCTGTTCTTAGAGAGTCAACAAGGATAAATGAATGATAAATATGCAACTACAACAAACCAAGTTTGTATAAGTGTTGCCGATGTAGATCAAGATGAAGTCAAGCCTTGAATGCTCTTCAAGATGCTTCTTCCCTTCTTTAATGAGTGGATTCAATGATGGAGTAGGGTTGGTGAAGCTTTGAATCCAACTTGAATGCTCTTTGAGGTAGGTAGTTGAGTGACTTGAACGCTCTTTGATTTCTCAACAAAATTCAACAATAAAGCTCTAATAATTGTTTAATCCTCCAAAAATAATCTCCTTTATAGTTTTCTAAGAGATATGTCCATTGTAGGGCATTGGGATTCATGAAATGGCTGTTGGAGATGAAATGAAATTCAAATTTCAACTTCAGTAACTAGCTGTTGGAGTGCAGAAAATGGCTCCACGAGTTGGCTCGAGTTCCAGGAGTTGGCTCGAAGTCTCAGATAGCCCAAAATAATTTTTGTGGGAGCCGGCTCTTCTGGCTGGAGTCGGCTCTTGCCTTCAGACATTTCAAAATCATGAATGCCTAGAGTCGGCTCTTAGAGGCAGAATCGGCTCGGATTCTCAGAACTTCAAAATACCTAACTCTGGAAGAGTCCGCTCTTGTGGCAGGAGTCGGCTCGAGATCTCATGCTTCAGAAAATACTTTCTTCCATGAGTCGGCTCTTAGGATGGGAGTCGGCTCTTGATACAGAAACACTAAAACTTCCTTCGTGCCGTGCCACCACGAGTCAGCTCTTGATCCAAGAGTCAACTCTTGCAAATCTTCAAAAAAGGTGTTTCAAGCTTCTCCAAAAATCTTCAACATTGAATCAACTAGAAGCTAATCTACATACCTTATAATTTTTGCAATTTTTCAGCCCTTATACAAGATTACAAGATTGATAAATTTAGGGCTTTTACAAGTTCAAGCTCATAAATCTTTATACATAATTGACTTACCTTCCAATCAGTTTGTAAACCATTTTATACTTAAGGTAACTAATTTCCTACAAAACTTCTTAAATAATTGAAAAGAATTAGTATCAAATACATACTCCAATATTTTGTGATCATCAAAATCATTCCAGGGGTCAACACTGGGGACCTTTTGTAGGTTTCTACCTGAGGGGAGTGCTTAGAAGCAAGGCATTCCCCCTACAAGAAGAAGCGGCGAGATCACTCGACACCACCATAGTTCGCCGGAGATCAACTTGACAGCAACAAGGACTTTATTTTCATGAATAATGCAAAATGCATATCATATAGGATCTTGACTCTTGTTTCAAAACTTGCATGGGATTACTTAGATTTGTAGCATGAAGGGAAAGGAGAGTAAGAAGTGAGAGAGCTAGCATCATGGGCCCTAATCCTACGAGGTTAATAAAGAGATTTTTCAAATTTTATTATTTTAATCCTATCTAAAGGAGAACTTGCATCTTTTCATGATTTCCTTTTCTCCCTCTTATGCTTCATCTCTTCCTTCGTACCTCCTCTGGTTTTAGCCCATCTCTCTCTTGAAGTTTCTAAACAAGCCTTCACTTGATTTCAATCCATATACACCTAAAGATAAGTTTGATAATGATGAATTAAGTCATTTGTAGGGCTAAAAATGGGTCAGATAAACTCTGACCGTATCTATATCTACATCTAAATTGGCTTGGATTTGGATATTCATTTTTTAGTCCAATCAGATCCAGATATAGATTCAAATATTTAGTCCAAAAAATAGCTAGACATAGATTCAAATATGGTTTTTTCTTATTTTTTGGATACGGATATCCATTTTGTATATGGATCTTAAATTTTGGTTCCATTTCTTTGAAGCTTCGATAGATGAGAGCCTGAGAGTCATTGTGTCTGTGGTAGCTAGGATTTCTCTTTCATTTCTTTAACACATTGCAAAGGATGCATTCCTACCCATCGGTGACCAGTAATAGGTAGTCTCCTTCCCAACTGGCATTCGGCGTTCACCATTAGATTACAAGCATTTAGATTCCAAACCCTTTTTGGTGATGATTTGCACAGCATTAACAAGAGCTAAGCCAATAAGAGAAAAATTTTAGATAAGCACTCACCATTGCTAATATATATAGTACATAGATTATTGAAGAATGTTTCGAGTAAAATAAAAGATTCATTTCTTGATCCTCAAAATAACGAATGCAACTAAAGAATAATCCATAAATCCTAGAAAGAAGAAAAAAGAAGTTAGGATTTGTCCCTTTTCCCCTATTTTGTTTATAGATTTCCCTATTACATATTTCATTTCTTGTATTTTGAATGCATATGTTATACATCATGTCTTCTAGTAGGAATATTGAAGATGCAAATAGAAAATCAATTGAGCCTACAATCAAACAGAGAGGCCAAAAAAAAAAGAAGAAAAAGCTAACATCTAGAATTTAGGATGTTTTTACAAAGTATAAACTAGAAAAGAAAGTGTTGACTCCTGTCTTGATTTTGATGAATAATGAAATACTTAAATATATTTGAGTACTACTGTATATTAAAAGTATGTTTATTAGAATAAGGTACTCATCAAAGTTATAGTACTGAAAGGTTCATAATGCTTGACAAACAGTTGAAGAAGTCTCTTAAACTATTGATTTTTCAAGTTGTATGGACTTTGGCACATAAGAATGACTTTGAAGGACTCAAATTTTGAATTTAGATAAGTTTCAACAATATTTCAGCCAAGTGTCGACTCATGGAATTGAAGTATCGACACAAGGTGTCGACTCATAGAAGCTTGAAATGATACACAGAAAGAGTTTCAGCCGGCATGCTCAAGTGTCGGCTCATGAATTACCAAGTGTCAATTTAAGTGTCAACTCATAGTCAGCCAAGTATCGACTCAAGGCCTGAGACCAAAAGATGACAAAACTTGCTAATTTCAGGAATTTGCTCAAGTATCGACTCATAAATATGAAGTGTCGACTCACCAGAAGAAGTGTTAATGCACCAGTGCATTCTAGAGAGCTTCAAAAAAATTTTTCGACTCAAGTGTCGACTCATGATCTGAAGTGTCAACTCAAAGTATCGACTCATTGACTGAAGTGTTGACACTTGCAAGTCTGACTGAATAATAACAACTAGTTTTTTGAAGCACATAACTTCTTCAATTTATGTCTAACGGCTATTTTCTCCTCTTCAATGGCTATAAACTATCCTTTAAGGCTTGGAAAGGTATTTAAAGCCCACAAAACACAAGAGGAAAGTGATTCATTGACAATTTATTAAAAATTCATTGAGTATTCATTACCTTTGAGTGAAGTTGAGCCTTCAAGCATTCAAGTTTCAAAGAGAGCATTTAAGTCCAATTCATTCAAGCATTGATTGAGGCTTTAACAACTTCGAGACAAGCTTCTCAACAATTATTACGAGCTTCATCGAGTTTATTTGCTTTTTAAGAAAGCTTATTATAATTTACATTATACTTGAATTATTTTGTTGTTCTTAATTTCAAGGAAATTGAAACTAGTGTGAGGTTGTTGGTTAGCCTTGAATAAAAACCAACTTAATTTGTTGGTGAATCTTGAGTAAAAACCAACTTAGATTGTTGATAAGCCTTGTGTGAAAACCAACTAGGTTTTTGGTTATCCTTGTGAAAACCAAAAGGTTTTGATTAGCGAGCTCGGAAAACTAATCTACTGTAATCAAGGTTGGATTATAGTAAATATCCAAGAGAAGCTTGGAGAGTAGATTTAGATATTTTGGGATATACCAAACCACTATAAATCTTTATATTTGTGATTGCTATTTTACTCTTTCTGCATTTACTTTACTACTTCTGCTGCACATTATTATTAAGCACATAATCACTTTGAAAACACAATAGCACCTATTTAATTCTTGTAAAAAGTTTTTAGAAACCCAATTACCCCCTCTTGGGTGCTTTAGCTGGGCAACAAGTGGTATCAGAGTCTTTACTCAGCTAAGTAGGTCTAACCACCTTGAGTAAAAGATTTATGGTAGTCCCAATAGGTACTAGTATTGTTGAGAGTTAAGCCTCAATAGACCACCCTTTTCAATGGCACACATTAACATATTGAAAAACTCGCATGCATATTTATATTCATTCTATTGATTATAATCTTTGAAAAGTAGTAATTAAAGGTCCACATGTTCCTTCAATTTTGGTTAATGGCATTTCCATTCGCAAGCTTGAAAAAGATTGGGATAAAATGAATTAAGCAATCTGAGCTTAATACCAAGAATATGCATCGACAAAGAAAATATGGGACACACTTGAGGTTATATATGAGGGTACCCACCCATCAAGTAAAAAATACAAAAATAAATATGCTTGTGCATACATACGAAATGTTTAGAATGGAACCTAATGAATCCATCACTGATATGTACACAAGATTACTAATATTGTTAATGGAATGAGAAGTCTTGGCAAAGCAATGTCTAATGCTGATTTGGTTAACAAAATTCTCAGGTCTTTGCCATCTTCATGGGATTCAAAGGTGATGGCTATCCAAGAGCAAAGGATGTTGAGATCCTATCCTTGGAGTAGCTTGTTGTTCACTCATGACTTATGAATTGAATCTAACGCAAAAAGCAGTGGATGCGAACAGAAAGAAGAAGATAATTGCCCTTAAATCCACTACACCAACGGAACCTTCAAGTGAGAAGTCAAAAGAAAGTGAAAATAAGATGAGGAGGCTCTAGTGGCTAAAAAATTTAGAAGATTTATGAGAAAGAAGAGTACTCATACAAAAAGAAGCCACACAAAGGAGAGCTTACTAAAGATAAAGGCAAGGATAAAGAAAAAAAAAAAGAAAGGAGAAGGACCAACCTATTTGCTTTGAGTGCAAAAAGCCCGGTCATTACAAGTTTGATTGTCCTTTCCTCAAGAAGCTCAAAAAGAAATAAAAAGAAGGCAATGATGGCTACTTGGAAAGAAAGTGAAGATTCTAGCTTGGAGGAAGAAGAGCAAGAAGTTGCTAATCTTTGTCTTATGGTATATGAAAATGAGGTACAATCCGAATCTGAATTTACTTTTGAAGAGCTTAGAGATGTTTTTGATGAACTTGTGCATGAATATAAATTATTAAAAATTGAGTACAAAAATTAAAGAAGCAAGTTGATTCTTTTTTTTTGAAAACAACAATCTTGGAAATGAAAACAACGAATTAAAAGCCAAGGTTACTATTTTGGAAAAGAAAAAGAAGCTCTCTCAAAAGAGATAGAAGTTCTAAAAAGACCCAAGACTTTTATTTCAAATAATGAGCTTATAAAGAAAACAAAGACCTTGAATTGGAAAATAAAAAGTTTAAAGAAGAGCTTGATAAAGTCAAGTCTTTTGTTGAAAATTCATGTTTAGTTATGAAAAACTGAATTTACTATTAAATAGTCAACGTGCAGTTTTCAACAAAGCTGGCTTGGGATATAAAATTCAAAAATAATAAAAGTACTATAAAAATTTTTTTGTTCCTACATCTTTTAGTATTACATGCTATAATTATGGTAAATTTGGTTATAAAGCATATAAATGTAATCTAAGAAAAGTAATCAAATCAAGAAAGTTTGGATTCCAAAAGACCTATTACTACTACCCTAAAGGATCCAAGATGGCTTGGGTACCTAAAGCACCAACTTAATCTTTTTGCAGGTGTGTCTTGCAATCAAGGAGAAAAGAAGATTGTGATACCTTGATAGTGGTTGCTTATGACACATGACGGGAGATGTGAAGCAATTCACCTCTTTTGAAGCTTTGAATGGAAGGATGTGACTTTTGAAGATAATAAAAAGGTAAAATTATTGGTGTCGATAAAGTCACATTTCTCCATCTACTTTTATTGATAATGTGTTATTAGTAAAAGGATTAAATATAATTTACTTAGCATTAGTCAATTTTGTGATAAAGGTTTTAAAGTTATTTTTGAATTATCTCTTTGCATGGTGTCTAGTCTTAGTGATGATGGACTGAAATTCATTGGAAATAGGCATGGCAACATCTATCTAGTTGATCTTGATAATCTTTCTATACAAGATGGTGATGCCTAGTTGCAATGAATGCTACAATCAATGAGACTAGCTGGTTATAGCATTGTAGATTAGGTCATGCAAGCATACATATACTTTTCAAATTATGTAAAAAAAATTATTTAAAGATTTACCAAAACTTAGATGTGAAAAAATAAAATTTGTGATGCTTGTCAATTTGGTAAATAAACAAGAACTTCTTTTAAAACTAAGAAAATTGTTTTCAATTACTAGGCCATTAGAACTACTCCATATGGATCTCTTTGGACCAACTAGGATCACAAGCCTAGGAGGCAAGAGATATGGTTTAGTTATAGCTGATGATTTCTCGCATTTTACTTGGCTTTTTTTTTTTAGCTCATAAAGTTGAATCTTTTTCTGCTTTCATAAAGTTTTATGAAAAAGTTTTAAATAAAAAGGTATTCTGTTATTTACATTCAAAGTGATCACGGAACTGAATTTGAAAATCATGATTTTGAAGTTTTGTAATGAAAAAGGTATTGAACATTATTTTTTTGCACCTAGAATATCTCAACAAAATATGATAGTAGAAAGGAAAAAATAGAACTTTAGAAGAAATGACACGCATCATGCTTTATGAAAATGACCTTCCTAGATATTTTTGGGTTGAAGCTGTTAACACTACATGTTATATTTTAAACCGAGTTTTAATTCGATAAATTTTAAAGAAAATCCCTTATAAACTTTGGAAGAAAGAAAACTTATCCTAAAATATTTCACATGTTTGGTTGCCGGTGTTTCATATTAAACAACGGTAATGATAATTTAAGTAAATTTGATACCAAGTCAGATAAAGATATCTTCTTAGGATACTTCACATCTAGCAAGGCATACAGGGTTTTCAATAAAAGATTACTTGTTGTAGAAGAATCTATGCATGTCGTATTTGAAGAGTCTACTAACAAGTCCTCTAGAAAAGAGGATACTTCTGATGATGTTGCAGGTATTCAAGAACTTAAGAAGCTAACTATAAATGATCCTCCTTCCAAAGAAAGTGGAAGATCGAAATAAGGAGAATGAAGAAGAATTCACAAGATCTTCACCAAAGGACCTACCTAAAGAGTGGAGGTGTGCTCATGGACATCCTAAGGAATTAATCTTAGATGATCCATTAAAAGGGATAAGAACTAGATCTTCTTTCAGAAATGAATGTGATTATCTTGCATTTATATCTCAAATTAAACCTAAAAGCATGGAAGAAGCTGAAAAAAATCCTAATTGGTAAATGCTATATAAGAAGAATTAAATCAATTTGAAAGAAATAAGGTTTGGATACTAATAGAAAGACCATCTAATATCTCCATAATAGGTATTAAATGGATATATAGAAATAATTAGATGAAAATAGAATTGTAACTAAAATAAGGCTAGGCTAGTTGCTAAAGGCTATAATCAGGAGGAATGGCTTGATTTTGATGAAACCTTTACTCCTATTGCTAGACTTGAAGCAATTAGACTATTGTTAGCATTTGCATGTTTTATGAATTTTAAATTATTTCAAATGGATGTTAAAAGTTTCTTTTTAAATGGATACATAGCTAAAGAAGTATATGTAGAATAACCACCTCGCTTTGAAAATCATGCATATCCTGACCATGTTTTCAAACTGCATAAAACTTTTTATGGTTTAAAACAGGCCCCACATGCATGGTATGAAAGATTAAGCAAGTTTTTAATTGATAATGGCTTTACTAGGGATCATGTAGATACTACCTTATTTTTAAAGAAAAAAGTTGATGATCTCTTAGTAGTATAAATCTATGTTGATGATATTATCTTTGGTGCCACTAATGATTCTCTTTGCCAAGAATTTTTAAGCTTATACAGGGTGAGTTTGAGAAGAGCATGATGGGAGAATTAAGCTACATCCTTGGACTCCAGATCAAACAAACCAATGAAGGGATCTTCATCAACCAAGCTAAATATACAAAGAAGATTCTGAAAAATTTGGGATGGAGAAGACTAAACCTATTGGCACATCTATGAGCCCTTCATGTAAGCTTAAAAAAGATGAATCCGGTAAGATTATTGATCAGAAATTTTATAGAGGCATCATTGGTTCTTTGTTGTATTTAATTGCTAGTAGGCTAGATATCATGTTTAGTATATGCATGTGTGCTAGATATCAGTCTGAACCTAAAGAATCTTATATATTGTTTGTTAAATGTATACTCAATATCTATCTAGCACTATTGATACAGGATTATGGTATTCTAAGGACTCAGTAATAGATTTAGTTGCTTATTCTGATGCTGATTTTGCTGGTTGTAATTAAATAGAAAAAGTATATTTAGAACCTATTAATTTCTAGGAGTAAATGTAATATCTTGGTTTAGCAAGAAACAAATTCAGTTGCACTATCTACAGCTGAGGCTGAGTATATTGCAGCTGGAATTTGTTATACTCAAATCTTGTAGATTAAATAATAACTCGAAGATTTTGGCATCAAATTAACTAAGACACATATTAGATGTGATAATACAAGTGCAATAAACTTAACTAAAATCCTATACAACATTCAACAAGTAAGAACATAGAAATTAGACATCACTTCATTAGGAATCATGTTCAAAACAATGATGTTTTGCTTAAGTTTATTTGTACTGAAAAATAATTAGCTGATATTCTAACCAAGCCACTTAATGAAGATAGATTTAGTAAGATTAGAAGAGAATTAGGGGTCATTAATCCTTTTGATTAGATTTCAATCATTTCTTATGACCTTTGAAATTCTCTTTGAAAATTTCTTGATCTAATATTCTTAAAACTTATGATCAATCATTATTGGCTATTCTAATCAACTCCCTTAATCTTATTTACGATTTTTCCCTGACTTTTCTGAAGTGTCGACACATCGAAGATCGACACTTGGACTAACCTGTGAGTCGACACTTGACTGGTAGAAATGGTGATCAAATAGGGCAAACGATCTCATTTTTCTCCCATTTCCCTTGAGCCGACACCTCTTCTCCCTGAGCCCTTGCCTCCATTAGTTCCCGTTTAGGGTTCTAACTTTTTTATTTTGAGTTTTTGAGCCCTTTTTCCCTTGCATTTCCTTGATCCTCATGGTTTGACCATGATTGGTGCTCATTTCCCTCCCCTTTTTTGGTATTCCACTATTCTCTGGACAATGGGACCCAAGAAGTAGCTGGTGAGGAGGCCATGATCAGTTTCTCGGGGTGTGGAGCACCGCACCAAGGATAGACATGACTCTCCTCAGTGGATAGAGGGTCTAGTGCAGCGTGATCCTCTAGCTCGACCACCACCAGTCCTAAGAGCAGACCGCATGGCCTCCAAGGCCATTATAAGGGGACATCAGGTGGACTTTGATTTCGTCGACCAGTAGCACTTTAGAATCAGAGACTGTTTGAGAGATGCAAGATTAGTCCAGTTCTGCTCTCTTCGAGAGAGATTTTATTGGTCTTGATGAGAGAGTTCTATGGGACTCTGGCCCGAGGCATTGATGGATGGATCGGAGAGGTTAGAGGCATCTCTATTCCACTATTAATAGAGATTCTGAGCCACATCTGGAAGATTCCCATGAGGGGGAATGTTGTAGATTATCTTGAAGACCGGATCAGCAGTTTCAGATGCATTTTATAGAGAGATGACCTGGATGAGGGAGCCACTATTATTTCATCGTAGTTATCAGTGGAGATGAGGCTTCATGATCACATATGGCTCGGATCTTACTGTCGAAGATCAGGCATTTTGACTTCATTATAGAGAGAGTGCTTTTGGTTATGGTGGCACTCATACGAAGGATGCCCATTTGCTTGCTAGTACTTATGGTTCATCAGATGACAGAGGCGGCGACGAGCAGGCAACTCTGCTTGCCTTATGGCATGGGTTTCACCAAACTTTTTAGAGCTTATGAAGTTGATATCGTCGGAGAGCCCTACAGAGAGCTTCTACACACCGACACCTATGATGAGAGGTCTCTACACTGGATGGGTTATCTGAGACACCAAGGTCATTGGAGGTGCAGAGTTTCAGGATAGATGCCTGACACTGACTCGGATGATAAGGAGGATATTTAAACGAAGAGGAGGAGACATAGAGAGATGAGGCCGGGCCATCTGAGCCACCTAGAGATGCACTTGAGATACAGCCTGAGCCCTTTGTTTCAGCACATACTGAGGTGCCACCTCCTGCAGACATTACCGAAGATAGGATCACTTGCCTAGAGACTGAGATGTGGACTATGAGACAGCGAGTTAATCATATGCATGTGAGATGAGGACTGGATTTGATGAGATGAAAGAGGGGTTTGCTACAGTGATGGCTACTCTACAGAGATTGACTTTTGGTAGACCATCTTCCCCTTCACCATCACTAGATTCTCTACCTGCTCCACCAGCACCACCTGCTCCACCAGCTCTACCAGCAGATGATACTGAGATAGGAGATGATTAGGGTTTTAATCAGTGACTTTGATGTTAATGACCTTTATAGTGGAGCCAAAGCCAAGCTTGAGGCGAGAGCTGATCAGGTCATGGATTCGACAGAGTCTGCGCAGATGTCATATTGTCTTCTAAGGATGCTTATATTCCTTTAAGTCCAGCTCTTCAGACCTCTATCCTACCTAGTACTCCTATCATATCTGATCCTTCTAATCCTGATGTATCCACACCTATTCTATCTACTGATCCATCTAATACTTTCACTAACTTACCTACACCATCGATTACTATTCTCCCTACCTTTCCTGATAGGATACCTATAATTTATTCTGTATCTTTACCTAGTTCATTTTTATCCAGGGAGTTAGGTTTCTACACTCTTGGATTCCATATTCTTTCTATTGTCCTATCTTTGATCATACACCTGTTGACCTTGTCTCTCTTTCTGACCTTGTTCCTGACATTGCTTCTCCTCTAGCACGATCCAGAGGGAGAACACGAGCCAAAGGCAGAGGCAGAGCTAGTGGAGACCTTCCTAGAGCCGTCCATACTAGACTAGTAGATCTTCAGCACATGTGGCCTCGACCTCGACCTTCTAGGATTACCGGACCTATTATATTAGAGGTTGGGTCTTCCTCTGATGAGAACAGTGCCCACTAGGATTGGTCAGGGTATCAGTTAGATGTATGTTTGTATCAAATTTTATATCGGTGTATCAAATTTTGTATGTTATGTTTATATCAGACTTTGTATCAGTGTACTATTGTATACTTCTGTCTATATCACAAAATAGTTTAACTTATATATATATTATGCTTTCAGCATTTTTTACTTGTGTATTCATTTTTTACTTTCATTGCTTTTGATACCCTTCTTATTGTTATTACATTTTATCCCTACATTGAGGGGATGCTTTGTTACTTCTTTCTCCACTTTGCACTCTCTTCACTTTTTTTTCATGATGACAAAAAGGAAAAGAATGGTATAAATAAGGAGAATGGTATAAATAAGGAAAATGGTATGAATGGTATAACATAGGGGGAGAACAAAGGGCATAAGTAAAAAGAAAGGAGGAGAGAAGAAAAGAATAAGTAATAAATAAGAAAGAAGAATAAGTAAGGAGGAAGTGTGAAAGAAAGAGATTTCTAAATTTTTTTGGAAATAATTTTTTTGAAAAATGCTAATACATGCAAGCCATTTTTGAAAAGTTTGAAAAATATTTTCAGATCATATGTTGAGGAGGAGCTCTATTTTTAACTTTGATACTCTTTTTTTATGCTCTGATACTCTCTATCTTCATATCATTTATATGCTCTGATACTCTCTATCTTCATATTATATTATTTGCTCTAATACTCTAAAGATTTTGCTCACATTACATTTCAAACTTTTTATTTTTGCGCTAATACACATTCTTTCAAATCTATTTTAGCTCTGACACACCTTTTTAAACATCTTATATATGCATATGCTTTGATACATTTCCATATACATAGCTCTGATACATCTTTTAAACATCTTATATAAGCATATGCTCTGACACATTGAAATTATATGAATTTAATTTATTCTTATATATATAGCTTTGATACATTGTAGATTTATTCAAATTACATATTAAATGATGAGTTCTTGCTCTTGATAATCATTACAAATTAGCTCTAATACTTATTGTCAATAGCTCTAATACTTATAGTCAATTAGTCTATACTTATTGCAAATCTTTTGAGCTCACTATGTTTATGTACTTAAGTATACCTTAGGAGTCAACAATCTCCATTAGTGATGTGGGATACCCTAGAGGTGTGAGATCTCTCCGTAAGTTTGAGTCCCAAAGTTTATGAAATCCCAGACCCCTGTCTTCCATCTTCATTGTTCCTTCACCACCTCCATAGAAAATTAAAAAGAAAAGAAAAACTAGTGATACCCTAATTTTGGTAACTTCTAGGCTTGCCAATGATCCATCCCCATCCCGTCCCCCATCAATTTTGGTATCAGAGCCAGAGGATTAGGGTATTCTATATCTTTCCCTCTTTTTCTCTCTCCTCCGCTTATTCCCCTTATTCCCATTATTCCTGCTATCCTGACCTTATTCCTCCACTATTACAAACTTATCATGTCATCTTCCTCCTAAATCTAGCCGGATTGAAAGCCTAGAACACCTGTCCGCCACCCACAGCCCATCAAGAAGCTCCCTCTGCCATCGCCGCTACTCTCCGGTCCGAATCTCACTGGAGCCCGCCGCAGCTTCCTTTGCTGCTGCCATCCTTCCACCGACCGGAACTGCCCCAGGCCACCAGATCGATGCCGCGCCCATAGCTACATGGATCTGCTGCTTGGTCTCAACCTCCTCGCGCTGTCGATGATGCCGACGAACCCCGTCGCCACCCAGCCTATCTCCACCTCCAAAGCCACCGATCGCGGTCGATGCATCACCCGAATCAAAGCACCATCACACGAATGTGAAAGCATCCCCGGTCCCTGTTGCTGACTTCAAGCCTGCACGCTCCTCAAAGCTACATGCTCTTCAAAGCTGCACGATCCTCAGAGCTGCCAGGATTTCAAAGCTACACGGATCTCAGAGCAGCATGGATTGTAAAGTTGCACAGATCTCTTAGCAAAGCTGATGAAAAAAAAATCTGGGATTTGTTCGAAAAAAAAGAGAAAAATTGGGTGAACCTAGTCTCGTTTGATTTGATTTGTTTGGATTTGGTTCCATCAAAGCCCCGCTTACCCAAACTCGATAGAGTCGAGTTCTCCCCACTCCAGAGGAATGATGGGGACCAAGAGCCCAGTCACCTCAGTAGCCACATGGGTGCCTAATCACAGTGCCACATTCAGGTGTGAGATCTCTCCATGAGTTTGAGTCCCAAAGTTCATGAAAGCCTTGACCCCTGTCTTCCATCTCCATTATTCCTTCACCACCTCCATAGAAAATTTAAAAATAAAAGAAAAACTAGTGATACCAACTTCTAGGCTCGCCAACGATCCATCCCCATCCTGTCCCCCATCAATTTTGATATCAGAGCCAGAGGATTAGGGTAGATTAGAGTATGCTTCATCCTCCATGACACCAACCAGTTCATCCAAAGCTTCCGCCCATTTCCCCTGTTTCAATACCCGATCATGTTCCCACCACCACCACCCTTCTAAGCCCTAGAGCAACAACTCCCCTGCTTGCCACAAATCCCACCATGCTCCAAGATCCCCCCTCACCAGCGTAGAGGAGTCACGGAGAAAGCAACCCGAAGAAACCTTTGGAGAGAAGAAAAGGTATCATCGTTGCCATAGCGCGATATGATCGCGCAATCCTGGTCTTCTTCCCTGATGGCCACCTGTTCTAGGTGGAGTATGCCCTTGAGGCCATCTGCAAGGGCAATGCCACCGTCGGCGATCGCGGCACCGACACCATCATCCTCGGTGTTGAGAAGAAAGCCACCCCGATGCTCTATGACTCCAGATCGGCGAGGAAAATCATGAGCCTGGACAATCAGATCGTGCTGGCTTGCATGGGGCTGAAGGCCGATGCACAGGTCCTCATCCACCAGGGCCGCATCGAGTTCTAGAGCCACTGCATGACGATGGAGGACCCTATCACCGTCGAGTACATCACGCGCTACATCACCGGGCTCCAGCAGAAGTACACCCAAAGCGGCGATGTCAGGCCCTTCAGCCTCTCGACCTTCATCATTGGCTTTGATCCCTACACCGGGGCGCCCATGCTCTACCAGCCCAGATTCGATCGGTGCCTCCACTGGATCGCCTCCCTTCTACCGTTGACCATTGCTCCCATCCATGCCATCGTCTCTGCACAACACGATGCTGGCAAAACCCCTTTGCGAGCCTCCCCTATTTTCCAGTATTCGTCCATGCAGAAGAAGCAGCACCCTCGCACGAATGTGAAAGCACCCTCGGTCCTTGTTGCCGACTTCAAGCATACACGATCACCAAAGTAGCACGCTCCTCAAAGTTACACGATCCTTAGAGTTGCCCGGATTTCAAAGCTACATAGATCTCAAAGCAACATGGATTTCAGAGTTGCACGATTCTCGAAGTAGAACCTCCTCTTTATTCCAAGCTTATTTGGGTACATTTGGGTTTATTTGATTGGATCTATTTTATGGGTTTGACTCTTTTGATATGCTTGGATTTGGTCCCATCAAAGCCCCCGCTAATCCAAACTCGACAGAGTCGAGTTCTCCCCACTCCAAGGAAATGATGGGGATCCAAGAGTCTATTAGAGTCCATTACTACTGAGTTACTTGTACTAAAGTGAGCCAATTGAGTCCTGTAATAAAGTAAGACAACTGAGTCCAGTTGAGTCTACTTAGTCAAGTCTAGTTGTTTTTAGTCTAGTCAAGTCCAATCGAGTCCAAGTAATTTTCATTCAAGTTAGAACCAAGAGGAGAGCCACCAGACTAGGAGATTCACCAGGCCCCCCTAACCAGAGTTGGACTTCATGCACTTGGGCCCTTACTCAAGCCCCTAGCTAGGCGCCTGGGCCCTTTCATGCCGCCAAGCCTACAAGGGAGCACCCCCCCAACCCATGAAGATGGCTCCCTAGTCCAAGCCACCCCAACCCAGTGCCCCAGCCCAAGCCCAAGTGAATTGAGTTTTCTTGGTCTTTAAGTCATGTAATCCCAGTTTATCAGGGAGTCCAGGGACCTGGGTGAATCCATAAATACCCACCCCTCCCCCTCTTGTAAACATAACTTGATGAATGAAAAAAAATTGGGAGTTTCTCTTATTTATTTGCCTTCGTTCTTTGAACGTCGATCTACGTGAGGGAGTGGGTGTGAGACCCGTTTGCCTTTGTTCTTTGGAACATCGAGGGATGTGAGGCCCTAGTTATCCAGTTATCCTTCCAAGCCCTAGCTTCCTCCAAACCCTAGCCCTAGCCGCCCTCTTCTTTCTTCTTCCAAGGAAGCTCTAATCCCTAGTGACTTCTAAGCTCGCCAATGATCCCTTCCCACATCCCGTTCCTCATCAATTTTGGTATCAGAGCCAGAGGATTAGGGTATTCTATATCTTTTTCCTCTTTTTCTCTCTCCTTCACTTATTCCCATTATTCTCGCTATCCCGACCTTGTTCCTCCTCTATTTCGGACTTATTTCTATCATCTTCCTCCTAAATCTAGTCGGATTGAAAGCCTAGAACACCTGTCCACCACCCACAGCCTGCCAAGAAGCTCCCTTCATCATTGCCGCCACTCTCTGGTCCGGATCTCACCGGAGCTTGTCGTAGCTTCCTCTGCTGCCACCATCCTCCCACCGATCGAAACCACCCCAGGCCACCAAATCGATGCCACGCCCATAGCCACACAAATTTGCTGCTTGGTCTCAACCTCCTCTCGCTACCAACTACGCTGACGAATCCCGCTGCCGCCCTGTTAATCTTCGCCTCCAAAGCCACCGACTGCGATTGACGCATCACCCAAACTCGAGCGCCATCTCACGAACATGAAAGGACCCCCGATCCCTGTAGCCGACTTCAAGCCTACACACTCCTCAAAGCTATACGCTCCTCAAAGCTGCATGATCCTCAGAGCCACCCGGGTTTCAAAGCTGCATGGATCTCAGCAGCATGGATTACAGAGTTGCACAGATCTCTTAGCAAAGCTAATGAAAAAAAATCTGGGATTTGTTTGAAAAAAAAGAAAAATTGGGTGAACCTAGTCTCTTTTGATTTGATTTGTTTGGATTCGGTTCTATCAAAGCCTCGCTCACTCAAACTTGATGGAGTCGAGTTCTCCCTACTCCAGAAGAATGATGGGGACCCGAGAGCCCAGCCACCTCAGCAGCCATATGGGATCCCAGTCATAGTGCCACATTTAGAGCGCCACCTCAGCAACTACATGGAGTCCCAGTCACACCTTGGATTGTACCACACTAGGGTTACATAGAGGATTACATAAGGTTGGCCCAGTATGAGGATTTGGTATCCACATGATAGCACATCAATTCCACACTCAAGCATACCAACTCCACACGCCAGCATGACAAGAAGGAAAGTCAAAGCAGATAAACATGAATCCTATGATTCATGCCAGCTTGCTTAGGAAAGAAGTGGTCCACCCCAAGCCAAGAGAAGAAAGAAGTTGGCGCCCCTTGGTCCCCCCCTTTGGGCCACCCACTACATACCATCTTTGGAGGACTTTTATTTGCCATTTGCTAGATTTCTTCCATGTATTCAATTTGCAAAGGAGGAAGGTTTAGGGCACCCCATTATTTCCATGTTTTCATAACTTAGGTCCTAAGTCATGTGACTCTATATAAAGGACCCATCTCTTGTATGAAAGGGAAATTAGAATGAAATGAAAATTTGAGAAGAGAGATTCTTCTTCGCTCCGTGTTGGAGAGGGTGAGAAGCCCAACTATTGCTCCGTAAGGAGAGCACGTGAGGTGCAACCCCTGGCATGATGCGAGGTCATGTCTAGTTATCCCCGTCCCAAATTTCATCTTCTTTACCACTCTCATGTCCTTTGAGATTCACTTTAACGGCTCCATTAGTGGGGTAGGATACCCTAGAGATCTGAGATCTCTCCATACAGCTCCATTAGTGAGGTGGGTAGGATGCCCTAGAGGTGTGAGATCTCTCTGTACGGCCCCATTAGTGAGGTGGGATCCCTAGAGGTGTGAGATCTCTCTATGAGTTTGAATCCCAAAGTTCATGAAAGCCTCGACCCCTATCTTCCATCTCCATTGTTCCTTCACCACCTTCATAGAAAATTAAAAAAAGAAAAGAAAACTAGTGATACCCTAATTTGGTGACTTCTAGGCTCGCCAACGATCCATCCCCATCCCATCCCCCATCAAAAAACCAACTTAGTTTGTTGGTGAGCCTTGAGTAAAAACCAACTTAGGTTGTTGGTAATCCTTATGTGAAAACCAACTAGATTTTTGGTTAGTCTTGTGAAAACCAAGAGGTTTTGATTAGTAAGCCCGGAAAACTAATCTACTGTAATCAAGTTGGATTATAGTGAAATACCCAATAAAAGCTTGGAGAGTGGATGTAGGTATTTTGGGATACACTTAACCACTATAAACCTTTGTTTTGTGATTGCTATTTACTTTTTTTGCATTTACTTTACTACTTCTACTGTACATTATTATTAAGGACATAATTACTTTGAAAACACAATAGCACTTGTTTAATTCTTGCAAAAAAATCTTAGAAATCCAATTCACCCCCCCCTCTTGGATTGCTTTAGCTGGGCAACAGAAAGTTGATAAAAAAATATTAAAAAAGAAAGAGTATGATGTAATCATTATAAAAGAATATTTAATGAAGCCAGTAGTTTAGGAATAACCCATTTGAAAAGCCATCTTGACAAGTGTTATCTATTTTTGAAAATGCTTGTGTCAAAGGCTAATAAATGTTACAAATATCATTGCAAAGAGAGGATAGTACTTGTTTTTTGAACACACACACACACAATATATATATATATATATAATATATATAATGAAGATGTTAACCATAAAAAGCTTATATGAAACCCATTTTCTAGTTAAGCATAAAGGGTTTATTGATTTTATTAAGTCTTTGTGACTATCATGTGAATTAAGGAGTTGCATAACTCTTAGAAAGGGGATTATGGAGACATATTTAGAGGACAAAACAAAGTCTATGATATATTGATCTGCTTTCATGTTGGATAAGTGCAACTATGAATTTATGGACTTCTAAACAAAATAAGTCTTATTTATGTGTGACAACACATTTCATTAAAGATGATTGGAATTTGAAAAAGAAAATAATTAATTTTATGCATATGGGAATAAGACATATAAGAGACAATTTGTGCGATACATTTATCAAAATATTATTGACTAGAACATTAATTGAAAGTTATTTATATTAACATTAGATAATGATCATGGCAATGATGTGTATTAGAGAAATTGTGGATAGGCTTCAAGGAACCTTTGTATGTAATAGCCAGTTCTTTCATATGAGATGTACTGCATATATTATTAATTTAATTATGAATGATGGATTGGAAAAAAATAATATAAAAAATATCCAGGAAATGATAAAGATCATTAATTTGAAGTACTCCATTATAATTAGAGGAGTTTGAGAAGAGGACTAGAAAATATAATTTGGATATATGTAGAGGTTTGTCACTTGATGTCCCAACATGGTGGAACATTACGTATATGATCCTTAGGGATGTTTGTTATTATAAGGAGGCTTTCAAAAGATTGCAGTGTTTTGATCCATATATATTTGATATTGCCCAACAAATAATCAATAGACAGAGGTAAAAGCATTTTGTCAAGCTTTGAAAAATTTCTATAACATCATCAAGCTCCTTTTAGGCACAACATATCCAATTTCAAATCTTTTTTTCAAGAATTTTATGAAATTTAATTGCAAATTGTTGAATAGTGCACAAACCTTAAGGATCAATTTTTTTCTTTATGGCATTATCAATGATAGAAAAGTTTGACAAATATTGGTAATAGTCTAATCTCATGCTAGTGGTGGGTTCATTCCTAGATTTTCTTTACAAAATGAAGATGGTAGAATTTTATTACTCACATATCTATTCTATAACTAGTGAAAAAGAGGATAGTGATGTTCATAATGAACCTTTATAGTAAGTATAAAAAAAAAAATTTCTTCCTTTTCTACTCCAATTATTCATGATATTGGTTCATTGAGAAATAAAGGATATATTTATGATGAGTTTGATAAGATGGAAGGAAGAAAAAGAAAATTCACATAATTTATGAAAGAGAATGCACAACAACAATAAATTAGAATAGATTTGAGTTTATGGAATATATTTAAGATTTATTTTTGAATGAAATTAACTATGGTGGATGATGATTGCATTTTTGGTACTATTTATGTTTTTAAATCCTTACTCCTATGTAATTTATTTTATGGAGATCATGCTACTCATTTGAATCATTTATCATCTAAATTTTTGCTCTTTTAATATTGGAAAGCATAGATTTAAAATAATATTATGGTTCTTATTATGATGAAGTCAAAATATAGAAGAACCAAGAAGAAAGTAAGTATATATTTATTTTTTTTTGAATGTTTATTGTTTAGGATTATTATACATCTTGATTGACTTTGTTATTTTTTATATTTGTATTTAGGTACTTTTATTACTAGTATGAATAAGCATACATTTATGTTAGATAGGGACTAGGAAGAGTATTGGTGATTATTTGGATTCTCGATATAATATATGTATATCCCTTTTTGAATATTTTAAATTTTTATAATCTACTTCTTGCTTTCAATGAAGTTTTGAATTATGATATCTCTTATATGTAATTATAATTATCTTGGATATGATTATGATTATTTTAGATTCTTATGACATATCTTTATATTTGGTTTTCATCATTGAGTTTTTCTTAAAATTTAATTAATATCTGAAATAGTACCTAATTTATATCCGTATCCAGATAGACAAATATGGATATTTTTGATATCCGATTTGTATCCATATCTATTATAATATATTATATAATTATAATATCAATTCGTATTATATCTATGTATAATAAATATGGATATGATTGATATCCGATTTGTATCCATATCTATTTAGAACAAATATAGATATGAACTTTGATATTCATTTAATATATGTATCCATATTCATATAGTTGAGAAATATAAATACAAGTATGATATACTATTATTCGATCCGTATCCAACCATTTTCAGTCCTAGTGGTTGAGCTTGACATGGTTTCAAACTTGGCTTTCAACAATTACCGAGTTCGAGTAGTTTGAAGAATTTTTTAAGTTGAGCATGAGTAGCAAAATATTGGACTTGAGGACTCACAAGCTTAGTCAAGTATATATCTTTAAATATTATATTTATTAATAATATATAATATTTTAATATTTTAAATATAATATAATATTTTCTTTTATTTTAATCATAATTTTTTAATTATGATCAAGGCTTAATTTGAATTTGATATCGAGCATAATCCTGTTGATACTTGAGTCATGTTGAGTCGATCTCAAGTATTGTACATATTTTTTCTAATTAAGTTGTGTGCAGACTGATTGGTTTTGAGTCATATTTCAAGCTTAAATATTTGAATTAAGTTGATCTCGAAACGTTAGGTATTCAACTTAATCGGTTTGATTGCACCTTAGTCGGAGACTTTGAGGAAGACTTTGTTTCGAGGGATTCTATATGCGGCTTAAAATATTTTAACTGCAAGTGCAAGTCCTCTCTATTGTGCTGAACCCAACAAGGAAACAAGTTAGCTTGTGCAGCCGTTGACAATTTGCATACTCCTAGGATAAAAAAAAAACAATTTTGTCGATCAATTTAAGTGGGCTAGGCTGGGGGTAGTATTATATTCATTTGGTACCGCTGGAAATAAAAAAGGTATATGATCCTCTAATAAGGGTAGTTTCTTACGCCCCAAGACCTAATCCTTCATGTCTTAAAATTAGGTAAATTTTGCTAGCCTAAATCAAACTGGAGTTTGTACAAACTTGTCCAGCTCAAGCTTATATTGCTTGGGCTGGTTTCAATTGACTGAGATCAATTAGCACAATTTGGAGAACCGCATGGTAAGCAAGCATGGCTGATCTTTAGCAAGTCTATTGATAAAAATTAATCATTTATTCCCAGATGCCTTGTCATTCCTTTTTATTCATTTATTTATTTGGTTAAACTTTGGTGCATCCAATGGATTAGCCTAATTGGTTCGGATTGTTAGATTTGATTAGGGATGATGCTTAACCCATTTATCTTTTTTTTTTTTTTTTTTGATAAGTCGGGGCATTCATACAAGTCATATGTGAATACATCAAAGAAATCAAAAAGTAAACTATTTCAAAAATGAGCTGGGGCCTTCATATCGAGCCACAAAAAATCCTTTGATTGCTTTGCAATATAGGCGACTGTCTAGTCAGCACAGAATTTGCCTTTCGATAGATATGCCGAATAACTATAGAAATGCAATCCCTTAAGATAGCAGCAATATCATGGAGGAGAGGGTGCACCGCATTCTCTCGCATACTCCTCTAGATCCAAGCAACCATAGTGGTGGAGTCACCTTTGATAATAAGATGGTCGGCTTACTAGATCTTCTAATTATAAGCGATTCCTGTCCAAGCACCTCGAAATTCCACCACAGGAATCGTTGGTTCATAGAGATAGCTCCCTCTGCTGCCATCAATCCCAATCTAGGACTGTGATGACAAAACTAGCACCATCCCTACTACATCTGACACTACCATCAAAGTTGACCTTGCTATACTGTGGAGGTGGGGGCTCTTAGAAAATAAACACCATGGATAACTACAGGATCAAGGTGGGGGTCCTAGGTCTCCATGGGTCTCGAGGTCATCTCAGCAATCTTCATAGCATGTATGCAGGCATGCTCTAAAATAATCATCATGGGATATCTCTTGGATTTAAGACCGGCTATTTCGAGATAGCTATATATGGTAAGTAATGTATACTACATAGATTCTTCCTCTCGTGGTCCACTATCCAGCAACACTCTACCTTAGAAAATCAAGAAAGACTTGCACTAGATCATCATGCTAGCAAGTCAACCCATGAAGTCTTGCAAGGTGCCACACTTGTCTGGCCCATTGACATATGAAGAGAACATGCTTCAAAGTTTCCTCTTCGTGTCTATAGGAAGGATAAGTTATTGTAGGTGCATCCCTCTAATAATGAGGAAAGATTGGTTGACAACCTCTACCCAGCAATCTTCCAAAGGAAGAGACTCACCTTGGTGGACTTTGGTCCTCCAAATCCAGCCCACATCAAGGCTCCTGTGTAGTTCCTCTTGACATAGTCAATAGAGATCTGCCATCACAACTCTCGAGATGCGAAATCATCTCCATATCTTGACATCCTGGCTCCTATAAAAGAAAATGCTATGGACATGATATGCTCACCCAGCACCTCTCCAAAGGCCTAGATAATAGCCTCCAGGTCCTAATATCTACTCTGGGATGGAAAAGATCTGAAATCCTTATAGAATCAGGTATCTCAACACTAGTGAAAGTTGGCTACTGGTATAGGGCTAGGTCAGCCATCCATGAATCAAGCAAGAGCTTGATTGATCATCCATCTCCTATGATCCATCTAGTATAGGAAATTACCATGGGGCTAGAGCACAAATCTCATGCCAAATAGTCGAGCTACCCCAACCAGCTCGAACCTCTTCTCTAGTAAATCCCGATCCATACTGGCCTTCACCATCAGGCTCTATAGGCTATCCAAATCAAGCACTAATCTAGCTGCATTTTAGCAATCAAGGCATCCCTTCGTATGATTATAGATTGAATGTTGAGGTCTCCCTCTCTTAGGGGCTAGAACACTACATCCCAAGCTAAAAAGTGTAGGCCACCTCCTCCGGTCTAAGAGCCCCACAAGAATCTCTAAAAATGCTGCTCAAGCTTGGTCACCAAAATTTTGGGCAAGATGGTATTTGAAAGAAGATAGAAAGGCATAGAGCTCACGACTAACCTCACTAAGCTAACCCTACCCATCATGTAGAGAGCATGGAATTGCCATCCCCCGAGGCAACCCTGAATCACCCACTCCACATGGTCGTAATCTGCCCTTCTGAGTCTACCATCAATGATGGAAACTCCCAAGTACTGCAATATCCCAGTATGCCTAGTGATCTCAAGTTTGTCTCTAATCATATGTTAGAGGTGACCTAATGTTCATGGACTGAAATGCATAGTAAACTTGAGATGGTTCACTTTTTGGCCCGAATCTAAGCAATAGTCCTTCGGAATTCTCCTGGATCCCTTGACATTATATATTGTAACTCTCTCCACAAACAAGCAGTCATCTACAAATAGTAGATATGAGATGGGCTGGGCTCCGAGGGATGGAAAATAAGGATCTAAGGCCGACCTTGGGATGCAGCACGCAAGCCAACCATAGATCAAAAAAAATATGATAAAGTCTTGTTAATCATAATAACAAAAATGGACTATCTATGCATGCCATGATCTAGCTAACCCAATGAGGATGGATATGCCAAAATCTGCCAAGGCTTTCTCTAGGAAGCTCTAGCTTATATAGTCATAAGCGTATTCTATATCTAGCTTGATTACCATAAAATTGCAATGAATGGAGGCTTGGTAGAGATCATGCATAAATTCTTAAAAAAATGAGGACATTATCAGATATACTATGCCCATCAACAATAGCCTCCTGCTCAGGACATATAAGTCGAGGTAGGAGAGGCTTCATCTTGATAACCATCAGCTTTGCACAAATCTTATACAAGGTTGTACACAGGCTAATTGGTCTATAGTATCCTAGATCAGCATCCTACTACTTTGGTATTAGAGTGATGAAAATCTGCTTCCAAGAATCTAGCATTTGACCATAGGCAAAGACATCCTGTACAGTAGCCATTACCTTAAATTGAATGATAGACCAATACCATCTAAAGAAAAGAGGAGGGAAGCTATCCGATTTAGGGGCTTTATCCTTAGCCAGAGACCACACAACTTTTTGAATCTCATCCATAGACAAGCTGAAGGAGCTCCTCGTTCTCCTACTCAGTAACCATGCCATTGGGAGGTGGAGGCATGAATGAACTGATCCCCCTAGAGTTATCATCTATCTCGATCTGAAGAAATGCACAATCTCCTATTTGATTCCATCCTCCTCAAATGCCCACTACCCCTTGAAGTTTTGCAAGGCCTAGACCTAGTTCTTATGCCTGCAAACAATTGTAGCCTACTGAAAGAACCTTGTATTTCTATCCCCATCTTGGATCAACTAGGATCTAGACTTCTATCTCCAAAGGTTTCCTGCTATCTCAAAAAAGAGTGATGCTCAGAAATCTGGTGATAGAACTTAGACAAATCATATTCAGAAAGACCACCCTTCTTGGTGAGGACACAAGTGCCAGGAAGAGGAAGCAAACCTTTTCTAATTCAATTTGGATCACCAATGAGTAAGTCTATGTGTTCTTCATAAAGAACACTCAAGTCCAAATTGTTTTGAGTTTGTAATTAAGTTAAATTGAGTTGTAATTTGATCAAATTGAGTGTAATTTGGTCAATTAGGATTGTTGAGTTACCAATTAAGTCCATTAAGTCCATCAATTGGTTTAAGAGTCTTGTAAATAGCATTAATTTGCTTTGTTTGATGAATTGTTCAATTTAAGTCCTGTAATTAGTACTCGAATAAGTCAAGGGTTATAATAAGTATCCAAGACTCAAGTCATCATCACCTTGCTGGATCAATTCTAGGTCAAAATAAGAGTTGTCCAAATTTTTCTCCAGACATTCGGACATCTAGACATCAAGACATCCGGACATTGGGACGTCCAGATATTGGGACAACATTTAAAATCCAAGTTTATCCAAGGGAGGTGCCATCCAAACTCTCTTCTTTTAGCCTATTTGAAATCCAAATGGAGTTTTCATCGCCCATTTTAAATCCCATGAAGACGCCAATTTGGAGAAGTAAAGCAGAAGGATTCTCCTCCCATTTCATGCCATTTCTCTTGAATTGTCACCTTCTCCATAATGGTTGGCCAACTCAAATTTGAATTCAAATTTAAAGAGAAGTTCATCCAAGAAGATTTCAAATTCAAAAGGAGTTTCATCCAAAAATCAAAGAGTTCTCCTTTATCAAGTTATATCCCTTCATCTATATTTCAAAGGAGTCCAAGTTCCATGGAGTCTCATCCAAGTATCAAGATTAAAGGGAGGATTAAGTAAACTTCTTTCAAATTCAAAGAATCAATATGAAGTCTACTCATGCCAAAGTGGGATTCACGCCAAGAAGGGAGAAGAAAAGTTGCCCCATCTCAATTGAGTGTCACCACTTTTTAAGATGAGTAAGAGAGAAGGACTTCTCCTCTCTCCTAATCTTTTGTCGCCCAACTCAGAAAAAGGCCACTCAAGTTGTCGCCCAAGACATGAAAAGCCAATTCAAATTTCAAATTCAAGGAAGATGCCAGGAAGCCAAGGAGTGTTTCAATTAGAATTTAAATTTAAATGTAATTTGAATTCAAAGGAGTTCTATGATATCTTCATGTGTGAAGAACTCTATAAATAGGACCCCATACCCTCTTGTAATTATTATTCATTCATGAAATAAAAATGTTTTTCTTCTACAAAGCTAGGTTAGGCTTTAGTATTTTTCTCTAAGGGCGGGGAGGTCCTTGAAAGCTCAAGGCGGTGAGGTCCTTGAGTGGAGGTTCTGCCGGATTCGACAAACTGCTACAGATCTTCTTCAAGTTCTACGCATCCAACCCTTCCTTTTTTCCATTTTGAATATGGTTTACTTCATTCTTAAAGTCTTGTTTGCTGCCTTCTCTATAGATCCCAGGTATTCAAGGACTTTATAGAACGGATCCTTTGCTTCCAAACCGAGATCTGATGGTAGATCTGAAATCTGGAGTCCCAATCTTTATCCTGCTGCGAGATCTGAGCGACCAAGTAGCCGATTTATCCTGAGTCAAAGAGAATCTTCATTGGGATAAGCAACCAATCCTTTTTCATTAGATTTGGTAGTTGAAGCATGGAATAGCTCAATCTTAGATGGTTTCCTAGCTGTCGGGTCCTTATTCTTTATAGCTTGCGGATCAGATTGCGGGTAAGTAGTTAGTTGCTTTCTTTAATCTCTTTAGTCTGTTATGTTTAGTTGCTTTACTGCTATAATCATTGCTCTTTAAAACATCTTAAACTAAAATTAAATTATCTTACACCGTATCTCATCATTTCACATCATCTTATTGGTATCAGAGTATTAGGTTAGATTAGGTTTCATGCTTGTTGAATTCTCTTTAAGTACTCAGATCGGGTGCTTCACCATGGCCGTCCGGTCATAGAAAAAAGTAGGGCTACAAAATTCTCACATCCCATTCAAAGGAGATTTTCTATGGCATGCAGGGGTGCCACTGTGAATTGACCCCTGAAGAAGAAAATGAAGAGAAATGCATCTTTAGGGTTAATTTTCTGCATCTCGTCCATTTCAGTACAAGATCTGTTATTTTAATTGTTTCTACATGTAGGAAGATTAAAAATTTTGATTTTTGCTTTGTTAGATTCATTACATTTGATTTTATTTTCTGGTATTTTCTTAGGATTTAATTCGATTTGTAAAATCTTTGCAAGCCTAATTACTGCCTAAAAATATTTCTGTTTCAGAATTTCAGCATATAGTTTAAATTCCATAAAAGTTTAATTTCTACAATTTAAAATTAAAAATTTAAAAATTTAAAATTTAAATCTGAAATCTAAACTTAAAATTTGAAATTTAAAGTTTAAATTTTGAATTGCTAGTGTTATCTTATCTTATCTTGATTGTGCATTCATTTACTTGAAAACACTTAAGGGTAAGCAATATAACATAAGGGAAGGATTGAGACCCTTTTCTTAGCCCAAAATAACCAACCTCATTTGCATAGTCCTAAGCCTTAATTAAAATCGAGTAGCACTTAAAGCTAGGGACAGCAACAGGTCGGGTTTTATATATGTGTTAACCCATTGTAGTAGTCACTTCTTTGTGTGCTTCTGAGAATTGGTGTCTAAGGCTAGAGATCTGGAGGCAAACGCCCAAAGCGAACTGGTGGTTCTTTAATTAGGACCTCACGAAAGTGAGGAGAGCCTTCCACCACCCCACCTCTTACCTGGCCAATCGAGGAGTTACTACAGTCTTGGTTATTACCTTGACTAAGCACTATATTGCCCTTAGATCTAAGAACCCTAGACTTAGGTTGATTTGTATTGTTTGCACTGCATGACTACTAGGGCAGGTACCCCATACCAAGATCAGCAGACTCAAGCCTGTACATCTACATCTATGGATTTCAGTTCAGAAAGCCTGATGCGTACTTTGACTAAACAATTTAGGCATACTTTGACTGAATAGTTTAGGCAGTTTAGTGGTAGGCTAGACCAAATTGAGCATACAATGGAAACCCTTGAGGAATCTCATGTGTCTTAACCAGACATTACGCCTCCTAGACCCACTCCAGTTTATATTCCTAGAGCCCAACATCCTGATCCTATTCCTAATCCAAATCCTAAACGCCCAACTCAGGATGAAACTGAAGAAGATAGAGCCTTTAGGAGTGTTAAATTTGATGCACCACGTTTGATGGGAACTTAGATCTTAAGGTCTATACGGATTGGGAGAGCAAGATCGATTAATATTTCAAATGATATGAAATGTCGGAGGAGCGAAAGGTGAAATTTGCAAAGTGCAAGTTAGTCCGACAAGCACAATTGTATTGGGGTAATACTGAGAGGTTAACCCTTCAAAGAGGACACATGCCCATAGTTACATGGAGGGATATGAAGGACAAGTTGAGAGAAAAGTATGTGCCATTAACATATCAATAAAGGCTATTGGATCAATGGTAGGACTTGACCCAAGGTAGTAAGACCGTGACTGAGTACATTGCCAAGTTCGATGAGTTTGTTATGCGATGTGGTGTAGTCGAGTCAGAATCTGTGACACTTTCAAGGTTTAGAAAAGGCTTGAATGAGGATATTAGAAGGAAACTATTTCTAAGGGAAGTACATGATTTGGAACATGCTTACCAGGTTGCTAGAGACTATGAATGATTTCAAAGAAGACAACCTATCTATCGATCTGAACTCAATAGGTTTAGTAACCCTAGAAATAGGTCATGCCAAGTTCCTGTTAGTCGGCCTAGTCAACCCACACTAGTAGGTCGAATGGATGATCGAGGAAAGGCACCAATTGGTCGAGTGGATGATCGAGGAAAGGCACCAATAGGTCGTATGAATGACAGTGGAAGAGCACCTGTAGTACATGGAAAAGGAAGTCAGAATGTAGAGTGTTATAGGTGTCATCAGGTTGGCCATTTTGCTAACAAATGCCTTGTACAGAACCTACACATAGGTGAGATGGGAGAAGAAGAGGAACCTGAAGCAGCTAAAGAGTGTGGAGAGGAAGTATATGAAGCTGAGCTTGATTTAGCAGAGGAGTATGAAGGTAATGAGGAGGAAATAGAGTCACCTGACCTTGTAGGAGTTGTTAGGTGTATTCTAGCTCAGACCAAGAAGAACGAGGACTGGCGTAGGACCAACATCCTGCAAACCTTCATCAAATTAGGGGACAAAGTATGTAAGATCATTATAGATAGTGGAAGCTGTATCAATGCCATTTCTACCAATACAGTCAAAAGTCTAGGTTTACCTACATCACCCCATCCCAACCCCTATAAGGTTTCATGGATTGATGCAACCTCAATTCCCATTAAGTCGATTTGTCAGGTCACAATCCATTTCCAGTCATACCAAGAGAAGGTCTGGTGTGATGTGTTACCAATGGAAGTCAGTAGCATAATTTTGGGAAGACCCTGGTTATATGACCATGATGTTACCCTATTTGGAAGATCAAATTCTTGTTCTTTTAATTATCAGGGTAAAAGGATAGTCATAAATTCAACCCCACCTAAGGATAACATTAAGAGGGGGTCCAGTAATTTGAAAGAAGAGAAGCCAGGATTGAACCTAATTACTACTAAGAAGATGGAAAGAGAAATCATTGGAGGTGCACCCATTGGAGTTTTAGTGGTTAAAGAGACTCATGAACAACCTAAACCTGAACACCTTAAGAAAGTTGTAGAGCTTTTGAAAGACTTTCAGGATGGTTTCCTGAAGACTTGCCAAATGAACTGCCATCATTAAGGGACATCCAACATGTCATAGACCAGTCCCAGGAGCTACATTGCCAAACCTCCCACATTATAGGATGAACCCTACAGAACACTTAGAGATGCAAAGACAAGTATGGGAGCTTTTTCATAAAGGATTCATTAGGGAGAGTCTTAGTTCTTGTGCAGTTCAAGCCTTGTTAACCCCAAGAAAGATGGCACTTGGAGGATTGGTGTCAACGGTAGAGCCATCAACAAAATCACTGTTAAATATAGGTTTCCAATTTCCTGTTTGGATGATATGTTAGATATGATGGCCGATCAACCATTTTCTCGAAGATTGACCTTAAAAGTGGCTATCATCAAGTTAGGATCAGAATTGGGGATGAATGGAAAAGAGCCTTTAAGACTAAGGATGGTTTGTACGAATGGTTGGTAATGCCTTTTGGCTTGTCCAATGCTCCTAGCACTTTTATGAGGATAATGACCCAAGTATGAAGAGCCTTTATAGAAAAATTTGTGGTTGTATACTTTGGTGATATCCTCATATACAGTAAGACAAGGAAGGATCACTTAGACCATCTTTATCTAGTGTGTCAGACACTTAAGGAAGAGAACCTGTATGCTAATCTTAAGAAGTGTAGCTTCATGACCACTAGGATAGTCTTTTTAGGTTTTGTAGTGACCCCAAAGGGAGTGTCAGCTGATCCTGAGAAGATCAAATCAATAGTTGAGTGGCCCATACCTAGGAATATCCACGATGTCCGTAGTTTTCATGGGTTAGCCACCTTCTATAGAATATTTATCAAAGGATTTAGCACCATTGTGGAACCGATTACAGATTGCATTAGGAAGGGAGCCTTTAAGTGGACCAAGAATGCTGATAGAGCCTTCCTAGAGATAAAAGAGAAGATGACACAAGCCACGATCTTGAACCTTCCTAATTTTTCTAAAGTGTTTGAAGTTGCTTGTGATGCTTCGGGTGTTGGCATAGGAGGAGTACTTAGTCAAGAGAGTCATCCTGTAGCCTTTTTTAGTGAAAAATTAAATGAGGCTAAATGCAAGTACTCAACCTACGATAAAGAGTTTTATGCGGTAGTACAAGCGTTGAAATATTGGAGACATTATTTACTATCACAAAATTTGTTTTACACTCTGACCATGAGGCACTTAGGTTTCTAAACTCTCAGAGGAAATTAAATCCAAGAAATGCTAAGTAGGTAAAGTATCTCTAGTCTTATACTTTCGTATTGAAGCATCGAGCTGGTTTAGAGAATAATGTTGCAGATGCCCTTAGTCGCCGATCAATGTTGTTGAATTGTGTCAATATTGAGGTTGTTGGATTTGATAAGCTCAAGGAGCAGTATGAGTCTTGTCCAGATTTTGGAAAAATCTATGAAAAATCAAGCAAGGACCATCTAGTTTGGATAGTGATTATACTTTGTGAGATGGTTATCTTTTTAAGGAAAATAAGCTTTGCATACCTAGAACATCCCTTAGGAAATTTTTGATTTGGGAGATCCATGCTGGAGGCTTAGCAAGATATTTTGGAAGAAATAAGACTATTCTGGTAATGGAGGATCCATTCTTCTAGCCAAGTCTTAAGAGAAATGTAGCTCAAATAGTGGCTAGGTGTAGAACTTGTGCTATTGCGAAGCAGCAAAAGTAGAACACTGGCCTCTATACCCCTTTGCCTGTGCCCGACTGCCCTTGTCAAGATCTAAGTATGGACTTTGTTTTAGGTTTACCCAAAACCATGAGGCGACATGATTCCATCTTTGTCATGGTTGACAGATTTTCCAAAATGGCGCATTTCATTCCTTGTTCACAAACATTCGATGCCTCTAGAGTCGCCAAACTTTTCCTAGATGAGGTGGTCATATTTCATGGTTTACCCAAGATAATTGTGTCTGACAGGGATGTACAGTTCATAAGTTATTTCTGGAAAACCCTCTAGCACATGTTAGGGACTAAGCTGAAGTTTTCTACTACTTATCACCCTCAAACTGATGGCCATACTGAGGAAGTGAACCGAAGTCTGGAAACTTGTTAAGATGTCTAGTAGGGAAGAATACTGGCAATTGGGACCTATTACTATCTAGAGCTGAGTTTGCCTATAACAGTTCAGTCAATAGGTCTACTGGTAAGAGTCCTTTTGAGATTGTACATGATACAAGCTACGAAAGCCTTTAGATTTGATTCCATTACCCATGCATGCCCATATTTTCGAATCAGCTGAGTCATTTGCATAGCATGTCAAAGCATTACATAAAGAAATCAGTAACAAAATTAAAAAGAGCAATGAATCATATGAGCACGAGGCTAACTTACATAAGAGATTTAAAGAGTTTAACGAAGGGGACTTCGTCATGATCAGGTTACGACCTGAATGGTTTCCAGTTGGAACCATGAAAAAACTACATGCTCATAGTGCTGGACCATAAGGATTATAAAGAATATTGGACCTAATGCTTATATGCTAGAATTACCATATAAGTTAGGTATTAGTCCGACCTTCAATATATCTGATCTTGTCGAGTTTAAGGAACCAATGGTGATACCTAGTGAGCCATTTAAGTTTGATTCCATCTTTGAGAGTGACCCTATCCCAGAATGTCCACTAGCTAAATTACTAGAAATGAGAGAAAAGAGTAAGCAGATCATGGATGATAAGATCATAACTACTAGAAATAAGAACTACCAAAGATATCTGGTTCATTGGCAAGGGAGACCTGAGTCTGCGGATTCTTGGATCACCATAGAGGATCTTCAAAAGTTGAACCCTGACTTGCTAGAACATTACCAGAGCTGAATTGACCCATACTCGATGGGGTCGAGTTCCTTCCACCCAGGAAGAATTGGTGATGATACAAGAGCCAGGAAGAGGAAGCAAACCTTTTCCAATTCAATTTGGATCACCAATGAATAAGTCCATGTGTTCTTCACAAAGAACACTCGAGTCCCAGTTGTTTTGAATTTGTAATTAAGTCAAATTGAGTTGTAATTTGACCAAATTGAGTGTAATTTGGTCAATTAGGATTGTTGAGTTACTAATTGAATCCATTGAGTCCATCAATTGGTTTAAGAGTCTTGTAAAATAGCATTAATTTGCTTTGTTTGGTGAATTGTCCAATTTGAGTCCTGTAATTAGTGCTTGAATAAGTCAAGGGGTATCATAAGTATCCGAGACCCAAGTCATCATCACCTTGGTGGATCAATTCTAGGTCAAAAAAAGAGTTGTCCAAATTTTTCTCCAGACATCCGGATATCAAGACATCAAGACATCTAGACATTGAGACATCCGGATATTGGGACAACATTTAAAATCTAAGTTTATCC
Organism: Areca catechu; assembly: GCA_021397845.1. Lineage (NCBI taxonomy): Eukaryota > Viridiplantae > Streptophyta > Magnoliopsida > Arecales > Arecaceae > Areca > Areca catechu. The sequence goes on along the minus strand of CM038049.1, from coordinate 67,337,531 downwards.
AAGGGAGGTGCCATCCAAACTCTCTTCTCATAGCCTATTTGAAATCCAAATGGAGTTTTCATCGCCCATTTTAAATCCCATGAAGTTGCCAATTAGGAGAAGTAAAGTAGAAGGATTCTCCTCCCATTTCACTCCATTTCTCTTGAATTGTCGCCTTCTCCACAATGGTCAGCCAACTCAAATTTGAATTCAAATTTAAAGGGAAGTTCATCTAAGAAGATTTCAAATTCAAAAGGAGTTTCATCCAAAAATCAAAGAGTTCTCCCTTATCAAGTTATATCCCTTCATCTATATTTCAAAGGAGTCCAAGTTCCATGGAGTCTCATCCAAGTATCAAGATTAAAGGGAGGATTAAGTAAACTTCTTTCAAATTCAAAGAATCAATATGAAGTCTACTCATGCCAAAGTGGGATTCACACCAAGAAGGGAGAAGAAAAGTCGCCCCATCTCAATTAAGTGTCGCCACTTTTTAAGATGAGTAAGAGAGAAGAACTTCTCCTCTCTCCCAATCTTTTGTCGCCCAACTCAGATAAAGGCCACTCAAGTTGTTGCCCAATACATGAAAAGCCAATTCAAATTTCAAATTCAAGGAAGATGCCAAGAAGCTAAGGAGTGTTTGAATTAGAATTTAAATTTAAATGTAATTTGAATTCAAAGGAGTCCTATGATATCTTCATGTGTGAAGAATCCTATAAATAGGACCCCATACCCCCCTTGTAATTATTATTCATTTATTAAATAAAAATATATTTTTTCTTCCACAAAGCTGGGTTAGGCTTTAGTGTTTTTCTCTAAGGGTGGGGAGGTCCTTGAGAGCCCAAGGCGGTGAGGTCCTTGAGTGGAGGTTCTGCCGGATTCGACAAACTGCTACCGATCTTCTTCAAGCTCTACGCTTCCAACCCTTCCTTTTTTTTATTTTGAATCTAGTTTACTTCATTCTTAAAGTCTTGTTTGCTGCCTTCTCTGTAGATCCCAGGTGTTCAAGGACTTTAGAGAATGGATCCTTTGCTTCTGAACCGAGATCTGATGGTAGATTTGAAATCTGGAGTCCCAATCTTTATCCTGCTACGAGATCTGAGCGACCAAGCAGCTGATTTATCCCGTGTCAAAGAGAATCTCCATTGGGATAAGCAACCAATACTTTCTCATTTGATTTGATAGTTGAAGCATAGAATAACCTAATCTTATATGGTTTCCTAGCCGTCGGGTCCTTATTCTTTATAGCTTGCAGATCAGATTGTGGGTAAGTAGTTACTTTCTTTAATCTCTTTAGTCTGTTATGTTTAGTTGCTTTACTGCTATGATCATTGATCTTTAAAATATCTTAGACTAAAATTAAATCATCTTACACAGTATCGCATCTTTTCGCATCACTCCTGCTCTCCTACTCTTGGAGTTCAGAGATAGACCCCTCTACCACCTCAAGTCACTGGAATATATCACCTACCTCTACCATGTTCCACCTAATTAGGCATCTTCTGGTTAGCTCAAGTCGGCGAGTCATCTAATATCTAGCATTTCTTCTCATCGGTAGACTATATCTCCTTCAAATCTCCTATGAACCAGGGTAGGATAGCCAGAACTTCTCAAATCGAAAAAGATTCCGATAAGAGGGAGAGGAATCAGTGATCAGCAAAAATGGTCAGTGATTAAAGGCAATCCACGATAGATGATGAACAAGGTGAGCAAGTGGCCATTGGATCCAACTGGCCATCACAAATACATGATTTATTTTTTTCCACACTCTAGTCCCTCCAAGCTAATTATTATACTAAGTAAATGTTAGGCCTGTAAAACCAAGGTCCATCGGCTATTAAATTGTACGAACTCTCAAAACTTCCTTAACCATGTCAGTCGGATTGGACAAAATATGGACCGAATCGGAAAAAAAATGTCAAAACTCTAGATCTGCATTTATTCATGTTATAAAATAAATAACCTAATTCAATTTATAACAAATTGTAATAAGTTGAACATGCTAAATGGTTAAGCATTGCCATTCTTACCAGTCCCGCTAGTTAGCAAGCCGAGCCCAATTGACTAACAAACAGAAAATGTCTGTTTGGCTATTTTTCCATTCTTGTTACCTAAAAAAAAAAAAATTGCACCATTACTTGAAAACCTTCCAGACTTTTCAGAAAACAATTTGGCAACGTGAAACGGTTTTAGCATGAGTGTAGGTTTTTCAAAATAAAAATAGAAATAGAAAATAAAAGCAATACTAAACTGATTTCTAAAATAATACAAAATTTTAAAGAGCATTTGGTATAGGATGATCAACCCAACATTAAGGATGATATAGATGCAAGCGATGAGATCACCGTATATGGTTGTACCATAGTAATTAAACATAGTGATTCAAATCACCCTCACTTTTCAAGTCACTACCCAACCCAGTGATCGAATAGCTATCCTTGAAGTTGAGGATCCAAGATCACCTCTAGGCAGCAATCTTGGACTCAAATTTAAAAACAAAAATATCCCTCAATTTAATAAAAAATTTATATATCAATATACCATTAAGACATTATATCAATATTATATATTTGATATAATATTATATTGATATTACATTTTATATTGTGATATATTATTAATCATATTATGATTTAATGATAATTTTAAATTAGAGTAAAAATATCTTATTTTCTTTATATTTATATAATAAAATATTTAATATATTATACATTATTTTTTATAATCAAAATAAATATTTGTATTAATAAATATATATTATAATTATACATAAGATATTAATTCTATAATAATAATTAATATATTTTTATAGGATATTAATTCTATAATTAATATATTTTTATAGGATATAATTATACATAAGATATTAATATATTATAATTATACATAAGATATTAATTCTATAATTATAATTAATATATTTTTATAGGATTAATAATTTATAAAATAATAAATACATGTTTATAAAATATATTAATTATTAAAATATTAATGAATATATACTATTTTATTATAATATATTTTATATGAATAATAAATATATTTTTATGAAATATCTTAGAGATACTTTTGGTATTATATGGTTCATAATCTTGGATTCTCATGAAATACCGAATATGTTACTTATGAATATCTAGAGATCTCTAATCAGTGGACCATGACTTACCAAACACTGTAATCTTGAATTACTAAGGATCGAATCATCACAGGGCTTAGATCACCAGTGATCATAGATCACCATGGTAATTCCATGGGAGTTACTGGATGCCACCTAAAGAAATATGCATTTTATATGTATGTATATCTTTTTTTACTGTAGTTTATATGTATTTTTTCATTTGGACTAAAACTCTAAAAGATCATAATATATATGTGTGCGTGTGAGAACCCAGACCAATGGACCGTTTTCTTGGTCAAAGTCGATAGTCCTAGCCAACTTCAACCCAAAGATAAAAAAAATAGAGAGAGCTCAAAATAGGGGATTTCATCCGCTACTTGACCAAGCATGAAGCTCGCTGGGAAGATCGGTGAGGACACCATAGATGGGTGGGAGATTGTCGATGGAGAGATGGGGGTTGACGAGACTCTCAATTAGTTGATTTTATCTGCAATGAGCTGAGGATATCCTCTTCGGACCTTCTCTATATATTCCACCCCTCATCACCTTAGTCGAGTCAAACCGAGCTACCACTACCTTCTTCCCCATCTTTGATGGCTGGCTGCATCATTGCCATTGCCGGTAAGTCCCCTCTCTTCCTTGCTTATTTTTTTAGTATTGTAGCAAGGGGCAGAGCCCTATCCATTTCCACCTTCGTTTGGTTTCTCTACTAAACTGTCGCTGGTGGCACCGCCCTGACCCCCACTCCATCCTCGTCGTGTGCTCCAGAGAGCTACCCTCTTGAACCTGCTCCTCCTTTTCCTTTCTTCCTCGGTTCTTTGGGACCATGGAAGGCCCATTCAGGCTGAGCCAAAGAAGAAAAAAAGTATAGAAAGAAGAAAATAATAGAAAAGAAAAGAGGAGAGAGAAGAGGAGAGAAAAGAGAGAGAAGAGGAGAGAGATAGAGGACAGAGAAGAAGAGAGAGAGGAGAGAGAAGGGAAGAAGGAAAGAGGGGAGAGAGAAGAGGTGAGGAAGAGAGAAAGAGTAAATAAATAAATGAATAAAAAGTAAGAGATCAACCTTAATCTACAAGGTTTCAATTTGATTAATCTGTCATCAGTCAAAATAGATTCTTATAAATCAGATCCAAATGACAACTTGGATCAAACTCATAACCAGATCTAGACCTTATCATAATCGAGAGTCTTTCTCATCATTATAGTCTTCTTTTCTCAAACTTAAGGTTAACTATGAAATTAAGATTAATTATGAAATTAACTTATTTTATCAGAGTCTTTATTACCTTTATTTTTAAAGGAGTGTCGGATCTAGGATTTGAGTCGCATGTTCCTGATAGAATCAATTTTTGGTAAATTATTTCTATCCCTAATATATTTACTAGATTTAATTTGATGGATTAATTCTTCAAATAAGTACTTTGTATATGCTGTACATGAATATGATTTGACAAAATGTTGAATTAAATATATATTTATTTTAAAAATAATTATATTATTTTGCATCGAAAAATATGTTATTTGTTAGTCGTAGTGTTTTCTAGTCCGACTATAATCATACAAGTTATGATCTAGTCTCCTTTTAGGCCTCCAGTGAAAAAATCATTGGTACAAAACTAATGAATGGTATGTATAGTCAGGAGCTAGTTTTCTTCTGGGCCTAGCCAGGTGGAGCGATCGCTGGTACATGCTGAGGATGTATATTTTCTTGTATGATATCAGAGCTAGTATTCTTTTGGACCTCTAGTGGGGTGATCACTGGTACATGACTAATGAACGATATGTATAGTCAAGATCTAGTTTCTTTTGGGACTAATCATGGGCTAATCTAGCTATAATCGGGGGAACTAAGAGAGCAGGAGTGGGAGTAGATGGCTATCCTTGGTTGTTTTGCTTTAGAAATATATTGTTGTTAACTATGCATAACGAAAAATTTATGTTGATTGTACATTATGAAAATTTTATGTTGATTGATTTGACTTATTTTATTAGCATATATTTTATGAATAAATATTAAATATTATATTTTATGAACTAGAGGTTATGATAATTTACTGGACTTGTGTAGTTTATTATATTTTTCTTCTTTTTTTGATGCTACGGAGTAGTTGGGGCTTGGGATCATGCTGTGAGGAGCTTAAAATTTGGAGGTTGTTTTGATAAGTTTGACTTATTCATTATATTTAGTAGTCACGAAGTTGGATTCACTATTATTTTTTATTATTTCTATATTTTGAAGGATTTGAAAGTTAAAAAATAGACCTTGCATATTTAATGGGATTAAATTCTAAGAATATGCAGCCATCTATCATACACCTGGCTCCAACCTCGGGCCGAGGTGTGATAGATTTAATGGTATCAAAATAAATGTTTAAGATCAAGATGACTTAGTGAAAGTATGATAAAATTGAGATTTTGATTAAATATTCTGAAATAAATGTTAATATTAAAATTTTATTTAATTTTCTTTGATTGGTATATATTATAGTTCCAAGAATTTTGTTGAGTATAAGTATAGAAGGCTTAATTTTTTGGAAGAATATCATTGAAACTAGATAATGAATATATGGATGTATAATTTGAGTTATATTATGTATTTGATTTTTCCTGTAAATCTAATTTTGATATAATTATCGAATGCGATATAAGTTTGAAGTTGTTGAAAATTATTGTGTAGCAAATTATAGATATAATTAGAAGAGTTTAGTTTTTTTTTAAAAAAGATAAATGGAGTAAAGGTAATTTAAGGGGTGATATATTATTATAAATAGAACATTTTACTTGATGTTTTGGGTTAGAAAAAAATTGAACTGAGATCATAAAGAATTTTGAAGAATATTGATCAAAGTTGCAAAGCAAAAGTGTGGTGGACTAAAGGCATTAGAATTAAATTAAAAATGTATTATGATAGAAGAATGGAAGTTCTGATTAATAAAAAAAAGTGATTACTGATTCTGTTGATTGTTAGACAAATCGTAGCATGGCAATGTTATCTTTTGATAAATTTTTCAATTGTAGTCTATGATAATGAAAATGTTAAACATCTTAAGAGTTACTTGTTAATTAATTCAATATGATCTAATTTATTAGGTATTTGAATAAATAATGTATTTTTTATTTGTTTCCTTTGATCTCAATTTCAACATAAAAATTGGGATATCGATATCTTATTTTCTTGGACTTGTCCTTATGATTCAATGCTAATATTTTATGATAGGCTTTTGATATCTAAAGTCTGTCACTAAATTTTATTTTCATGATCACCTTCTTAGCTATTTAGTGATTTGTTTCTAATTAAAGGTCATTAATTTTATAGGATCAAAACCTTACTATAGTGTTTATGCCGAATCAATGTCAAGCTCTTCCATATATAATTAATTTTAAATCAATCTTGGCATCCAATTAATCCCAAGCTGATCCTGAATAAATATACAATCTTATCAAGCTGATGATTTTAATCAAAGACTTTTGATCCCTTAATTAGAGCTAATCTTATTTAGCCAGTATGATAGAATACTTTTGATAACTAATTTAGATCTGCATATCTAATTTTGATTGAAGAGAAATGATATCTCAAATTGTATAAGAGACAATTTTTTTAGAGTTAATATAGAGATATCAAATTATAAAATAATATCGGGAAGAGGCTGTACTTTGATATTAAAAAATAGGTATGAATATTGTAATTGACCTAAGTGATTGGATAGTTTGTTGACTTTAGAGTGGTGAGATTATGTGTTGAGAAATTACTGAGATAAAATGATACATGTGAATTTTGGATCAAGTATCTTTGAGTTTTGGAAGATAGATTTTTTTTAAATTTCAAGGATAAAATTTATTTAAGGAGAGAATGTGAGAACCCGGCCATTTTCTGGGCCGAAGTTAGCAATCCCAGTAGACTTCAACCCAAAGCCAAAAAAATAGAGAGAGCATGAAATAGGGGACTTCGTCCCATGCTTGGCCGAGTGTGAAGCTCACCGGGAAGATCGACGAGAATGCCATTGATGGGTGGGAAATCGTTGGTGGAGAGAAGGGGGTTAACGAGACTCTCAATCGATTGATTATATCCACCATGAGCTGTGGATATCCTCTCCGAACCTTCTCTATAAATCTAACTCTTCATCACCTTAAATCGAGCCAAACTGAGCCACCACCACCTTCTTCCCATCTCTAGTGGCCAGCTGCATCATTGCCATCATTGTTAAGTCCCCACTCTTCCTTGATTATTTTTTTAGTATTGTAGTAAGGGGTGGAGCCCCATTTGTTTCTACGTTCATTCAGTTTTTTTGCCAAACCATCATTGGCGGCTCCACCTCAACCCCCACTCCATCCCAGCCGTACTTTGACAAGCTGCCCTCTTGAACCCCCTCCCCCTCTTTCCTTCTTTCTCGATTTTTTGGGACTATGGAAAGCCCTTCAGGCTGAGCCAAAGAAGAAAAAAAATAGAGAAAGAAGAAAGGAAAAGAAAAGAAAAAAAGGAGAGATGAGAGAGAGAGAAAGAAAAGAGATAGTGAGGAGAGAGAAAGAGAAGATGAGAGAAGAGGAAAGAGAGTAGAGGAGAGAGAAAGAGGAGATAGAAAAGAGGAGAGAGAGAGAGAGAAGAGGAGAGAGGAGAGAGAAAGAGAAGAGGGGAGAAAAGAGGAGAGAGAAGAGGAGAGAAAAAGAAAAAAGAGAAAAGAAGAGAGAGAAAGAGGAGAGAGAGAAAAGAGGAGAGAGAAGATATGAGAAAGAAGAGAAAGAGCAAAATAAATAAATAAATAAATGGTGGGAGATCGATTTTAATCTATGATATTTCAATTTGATTAATCCGTCATCAATCAAAACAGATTCTCATAAATTGGATCCAAATGACTACTTGGATCAAATCCATAACCAGATCTAGACCTTATCATGGTCGAAAGTTTCTCTCATCATTTTACTCTCTTATTCTCAAACTTAAGGTTAACTATGAAATTAACTTGTTTTGTTAGAGCTTTTATTGTCTTTATTAGTAAAGGAGTGCCGGATCTGGGGTTTGAGTCACGTGTTCTTGATAAAATCAATTTTCGATAAGTTATCTCTACTCCTAGAATATTTACTATGCTTGATTTGATTTAAAGGATTAATTCTTCAAATAAGTAAATACTATACATGGACATGATCTGGTAAAATATTGAATTAAATATATATTTGTTTTGAAAATTATTGGCTTTGGTCATTGATTTTGATAATTAACAAAACGATGAGTATATATTTTATACTAATGTTTCAATTATAGTTGTGAATTTCAGGAAATAGGCACATCAAATTTTCTATATAAAAGTATCAAACTCACTTAATTTGAAGCTAAGTGAATTTCAGAGTTTTAGAAGTCTTCTCACCTTAGAAAACCTTAAAATAGATCAATCTGGGCTTTATGAAGGAGAAGTTGAGGGTTCATTGAAAAACACTTTAAATTTTGAAGCTTGGCATAGAGTTTTTTGAATGGCACTACCAAGTGTCGATACTTCAGAAGAACTGGCACGTAGAAACTTCTTTGGCGCACCTTGAGTCAACTCACAAAAGTCAAGTTCGACTCATGAAGAAGTCAGGTGTCGACTCAGACGACTCAAGTGTCGACTCATGGCCTGAGACAAAAGATGTTATAGAACTATATAATTTTAAGGATTTTGTCAAGTACTGACTCAAGGTGTCGACTCAAAGAACTCAAGTATTGACTCACAAGCTCCAAGTGTCGACTTACAGGTCGATTCATTACCTGAGAACAGAATGGAACATAATCCTATTTTTTCAAAGAATTATACCTTGAGTCAACTCATGAAGATTCTAGTGTCGACTCATGAAGAAGTCAAGTATCGACTCACAGGTTCTGATAACAATAATGACTATATTTTCTGAAGCACAGATTTGACTCCAAAAGGATCCAAACAGCTAGTTTTGCTCCACCAATGGTCATAAACCATTTTTTGAAAGTTTTTGAAGTATTTAACTCTCTCCAAACTCATTCATTAAGAACTAACTCACAAGAGACAAATTCTACCTTTGAGAATATCACTTCAAAAGTCAAAAGAGAACTAGAAAGAACATTCCATCTGAAAAAACTTTTAATCTTACTATTGAGCCTTCAAATTAATATTCCAAAAGTGGTCTTTCAAAGATTCCAAGGAGAAGACAACACAAGTAATCAAGAAGAGTTAAGCTTCTATTTTCTACCCTATAGAGAGTTTTTTTTGTGCTTTATACTTATACTACTGCTTTTATTTGTTGTGACTAGTTTCAAGGATATTTGAAACTAGGTGCTAGGCCCTTCCAAGCCGTGAATTAGAATCCAAGCCTAGGTTGACTTGAGCAAAGGTTGTTGGTGAGCCTATTGAGAAAACCAACTTTGGGTTTGACTTGTGAGCCCTAGAAAATAAGTTGGCTGTAATCTTGGTTAGGGATGGCAACAAAATCCAAACCCATGGTACCCGACCCGGCCCGACCTGATTGGGCCGGGTAGTCAACGCTTTGACTGGGTTTGGGCCGGGTTTGGGTATTTAGGCTGGGACTGGATAGATATACACCCGACCTGAACTCGACCCAAATTATTTTAATATTTAAATATATATAATTAATATATATTATAATAAATATATTTTATTAATTATTAATTATTAATTATTAAATTTTAAAATACTTAAATCCTTTATCCTAATCATTATTTTTCATAAATAAGAAAATTATATAAATTATAACTTGTAATCGATAAATCTTGATTAATCTCTAGCTCCCCTCTTCCTCTTCGACAGCTCTTTCTTTTCTCGGATGGGTGTTAAACTAAAAATATAGTTAAATTTTATTTGTTTAATGTATGTATGATTTATAAAATGGTAGATGATTTTAAAGTTGATAAAAATAAAAAAAATATTTAATGACTTAAATAGGTTCAGGCCGGGTAAACTTGAATTATCCAATACCCGATTGAGATGGGTTTGGATAAAAAAAATTCAGTCTCGATAGTGTTTGGATCAGGTTTGGATAGTTTATTAAGTATTCGAATTTGGGTTTGGATAGTTATGCACTCGGTCCGAACCCGGCCCATTGCCATCCCTAATCTTGGTGGATTATAATGAAATTCCCAAGGGATAGCTTGGGGAGTGGATGTAGGTGCTTGGTGTGCACTGAACCACTATAAATCTTTTATGTTTGTGTATGTGTTCTTTCTTCCCTTGTCTTTACCGCTCACCTCACATAGCATTGCATCTTATTCATATTGTACTCATTTGCACTGCTTCACAAACACTTTAAGTTCAGCACATATTTGCTAAAATTTTTAAAGAAATCCAATTCATCCCCCCTCTTGGGTTGCTACGCTAGGCAACAAGTGGTATCAGAACTTGGTACTCAGTGTATAGGTCTAACGATCTTGAGTAAAAGATCTAATGGCAGCCCAAATTAGTGTTGGTATTGTTGAGGGTAAAGACTCAAACCTCCCCCCACTATTTAATGGCACAAATTACACGTATTGGAAGATACGCATGCGCATTTACATTCAAGCTATTGATTATAATATTTAGAGGACCATTGTTAAAGGTCCTCATCAGCCAACCGTCTTGGTTAATGGCATTCCCACTCCTAAATTGGAAGATGATTGGGATGAGAATGACATTAAGCAAGTTGAGCTTAATGCTAAGGCTATGAATTTATTATTTTATGCATTAGACCTAAGTGATTCAATAGAATTTTAAATTGTCTCTCCGCCAAGAAAATATGGGACACATTTGAAGTTACCCATGAGGGTACACATCAAGTGAAGACTACCAAAGTTAACATGCTCATTCATACTTATGAAATGTTTAGAATGGAATCATCTAAATCTATTAGTGAAATGTATACTATATTTACTAACATTGTGAATGGCATGAGAAGCTTAGGAAAAGTCATTTCTAATGATAAACTAGTTAACAAAATTCTCATGTCACTTCCTTCATCATGGGATCCAAAGGTGATAGCCATTGAAAAAGCCAAGGATGTCAACACTTTTTCTCTTGAGCAGCTTTTGGGATCTCTCACGACATATGAGCTATCCCTAGAACTAAAGGTTGCGGATAATGATATAAAGAAGAAGACCATAGCATTTAAGTCCATAACCAAGGAAGATTCAAGTGATGATTCTGATGAGAAAGATGATGAAGATGAAACGGCTCTCATCTCAAGGAAGTTCAAGAGATTCATGAAAAAGAAAAAGTACAATTTCAAGAAGAAGCCTCAAAAGGGAGAGCCTAGTAAAGAGAAAGAAAAAGAGAAGGAAAGGGAGCAACCCATTTGCTTCGAGTGCAAGAAACCCAGTCACTTCAAGATGGATTGCCCCACTCTCAAAAAGTGCAAAAATAAATTCAGAAAGAAAGCCATGATGGTAACCTGGAGTGAGAGTGAAGACTCAAGCTCCGATAAAGAGTAGCAAGAGGTCGCCAGTTTTTGTTTAATGACTAACGATGATGAGGTAAAATTTGAACATGAAAATGAGTTTATTTTTGAAAATTGCATGATGTTTTTGATGAACTAGTAGTAGAATATCAAAAACTTAAAATGAAAAATAAAGATCTAAGAAAGCAAAATTTGGAGTTGATTAAAACAAATGATAAGTCTTTGATAGAAAATGACTGTTTGCTTCAAGAAAATAAAAAGTTAACTAATAAAATTACATCTTTGGAAAAGGAAAAGGAAGATTTGAAAAAGGATAAGTCTTTTGTAATAAATGAAAAACTTGCTAAACAAAACAAAAAGCTTTTGCAAGAGAACAAGAAGTATACAAAAGAACTTGAAAAAGTAAAACCTTTTGTTGAAAAATTTACTTATAGTTCAGAAAAATTTAACATACTTTTAAAAAACCAAAAAACTATTTTTAACAAAGCTGGATTAGGTTTTAGACCACAAAAACAACAAAAATATTTCAAAAATTTATTTGTACCTGCTTCTTCTACTATTACTTGTTATTCTTATGGCAAAGTAGGATATAAATCTTATATATGTGACAAAAGGAAATTAAATCATGTTAGAAAAGTTTGGGTTCCAAAAGGAATCACATCTACTAACCCTAAAGGATCCAAGATGACTTGGGTACTTAAAGTCTCCACCTGATTTGTTTTTGTAGGTGTGTCTTGCAACCAACGAAAGAAGATTGTGGTACCTCAATAGTGGTTGCTCAAGGCACATGACTGGAGATGTGGAGCAATTCTCATCTTTTGAGTATTAAAATGGTGAAAATGTAACCTTTGGTGATAATGAAAAGGGCAGAATCGTTGGTATCAATAAAGTCCATATCACCCCCTCCACCTATATAGATAATATTTTTCTTGTTGATGGTTTGAAGCATAATTTGCTTAGTATTAGCCAATTTTGTGATAAAGATTTTAAAGTTATTTTTGAATCTTTCATGTACATTGTATCTAGTCTTGATGATAATGGCATCAAGTTTATTGGTCATAGACATGAAAACATTTACATAGTTGATCTTGATGATCTACCAGTGCAAAATGGTCAATGCCTAGTGGCAATGGAAGCCAAGATCAATGAAACTAGTTGGCTTTGGCATTGTAGACTAGGACATGCAAGTATGCATTTGCTTTCAAAATTAAACAAAAAGAATCTCATAAAAGAATTGCCAAAATTTAATTTTGAAAATGACAAGATTTGTAATGCTTGCCAACTTAAAAAATAAACTAAATCATCTTTCAAATCTAAGGGAGTAGTCTCTACATCTAGATCCCTAGAATTACTTCATATGGATCTCTTTGAACCTACTAGAACAACTAATTTGAGAGGCAAGAAGTATGGACTAGCTATTATGGATGACTTCTCACGTTTTACATGGGTTATGTTTTTAGCTCATAAAGATGAAACATTTTATGCATTTATTAAATTTTACAAGAGAGTTTCAAATGAAAAAGGTATTTCAATTATTTCTTTACGAAGTGATCATGGTACAGAATTTGGAAATCATGATTTTAAAAAGTTTTGCAATGAAAATGATATTCATCACAACTTTTCTGCACCTAGGAGATCTCAATAAAATGGGATGTGTTACCGCCAAGATCGTCGTGGCCTGTAGCTGCTGGGGATGTCGGACCACCAACCATCTTCCCGGGAGCTCTCCGTTCGAGGGGACCTACAAGGAAAACAATGTTAGAGACCCAGGTCAGGGATTCCGGTGAGGGTGCTCCGACGGTCAAGTCAGTCACGATCCAGGAGAACAGATCCTCCTGGTCGAGCCCCTCTTGATGGACCCCACGCTAGGAAGAGTGAGTGTGGTGTGTAGAGAAGTGAGACCGGGTTGGGAGAGGTGATGACCGAGGTGGAAGGGTCCTCCTGTGTGGCCTTTCTCTCCCTCTTCGTTACCCATCTCAGTAGTCTTGTTCTTCTATGTATGTTCTTTTTTGGCTTACTCTTGCAGGGTTTTTAGTTTGGCTTGCTTCGGGATCTCCTTGTGTTGGCAGGCATGTGCGGCGAGGTACTGTGCTGTGGCCGAGATGTCCTTTCTGACATGCGGTAAGGGAAGCTTCCATGCGCCTGACATTTCTTTCGGTTGTCCCATTCCAGAAAAATTGGCAGGATCTCGATCGGTGGGCCGCCGCCCCCAGGATTCGTGCCTTCTGGCTGGCTCCCCTCTCATGGTAGTACGGGTGGTTGGTGGAGGGCATGGTTCCTTGTTCAGGAAGCTTCCTTCCTTTCTGGTGTAAGTGGCAGCGGTGGACATTTATTACAGCATGGTGGGCACTACTTCGCGGCCCTTGGATGACCTGCCGACGTCCTTGGGGGGAGGCGCCGCTTCCTTGGTGGTTGATGCCCTGACGAGGTGGTGGCCGAGCTGGAGGGCAGGACTAAGCTCCGCCGGGCTCGACCTCGAAGGGGTCCCGCATGGCGGAGGAGGGTTGGACTCGACTCCGGGCCACGGGGCTCGACTCAAGGGTTTTGCTTGGCGGAGGAGGGCAGCACGCGACCCCAGACCGGGGAGCTTAACCTCGAAAGGGCTCCACGTGGTGAAGGTGGACTGAGCTCGACTCCGGGCCACGGGACTCGACTTCGAGGGGCTCAATCTGGGGAAGTCGCTCAGCTCTGGCCTAGGCATCCCGATCATGTGAGAGCTGACCTGGTGGAGGACGGTGCTCGATCTTGGCAGGCAGCTCGAGTGTTCTAGGGAGCTTAGCCCGATGAGGGAGCTCAGCCCGGGAGGAGATATCCACCGTGGCAGCATACTCTGACATGGCATCTGACAGGTGTTCCATGTCAGCGACCTCACCACATCACTTGCCTCCCACTCCCGAGGCCAGTTAGTGGGGGCACTCGGGGCGAAGGGAGTAATTATGGTGCTGACATGGAAAGGTGAGGATCCGGCACAGTGATGACTGCGATCGACGGTGCTTCATAAGGTGGTATCCTGAGCCAGTGCGGTGGTGCCATGTGGCCACGTCTGAGGAGCAGTTATTGCAGGCACAAAATTCATAGCGGCCGCAGTCGAAATAAGGCCCCTGCCCCATCGATCAATGACATGCGGCAAGCATCCCTCGACGGGGGAGCCATAACGGTATGGTCGAGTGCCGGTCACTTCGAAAAGAAAGGTAACTTTCCCGAAACCCTTCTTCTTTCAAATTTCTCATGCCCGCAATTGTACAGAGGCTCTTCTTCCATCTCCGCCAGCCGTTTCTATCTTCCCAAGCTCTTAGCAGGTTAGTCTTCTTCTTTCTCCCGCTTGTCGACTAGGGATCCTCTTAGGTCTTCCTTCACCTTCTTCTTCTCTTATTATGACTCGTTTCGGTCTGAACTTCCATCCTTCTTGCCAAGCTGAGGCCGGACCTTCTAGGCCAAAAATTCCTTCTTCTTCTGACGAGGAAAGAGAGGCGGCACGCTATGAGTTTAGCATAAGGTGTCCCCTCGGTCCATAGCTATTAGGGAACCCGGGTCTGTTCCTCCACCTCGTCTGCCCTCTCTTCCTGCTCCTGTCCATGAACCCTCTCGGTCAACAGATTCCGGAGGGATTGCTTCGGTGATCACCACCGTGGAGACTGTGACCATCCGGGATAATTACGATATCCTGGAGTCTGTCTGACTTTCGATCCCTCGTCCGGGAGAACGAGTCACTTCTAATGGTCCTTGTCATATAGCTTTTTATGAGGAGACCTTCGCCGGAGGCCTCCGATTCCCTTTCCATCCGTTCTTCCTCTCCGTCTTGGCCAATTATCATCTCGTTCCTGCCCAGCTTGTCCCGAACGGCATCAGAACGATCTTTTGTTTCATTGTTCTGTGTCACTTCCATGGGATAGTCGCCCGCTTCTCTCTGTTCAAGGCTTTCTTCACCCTGAAGTGCCACCCCTCCGATGAGGGGTGGTGGTCTCTTTCTTCCCATCCCCGGGGCATTAGGTTTGAGCTCCCCTCTTCCATCAAGGGATGGAAGACTAGGTATTTCTTTGCCTCAGTCGAGGGGGTCGATTAGGCTTGGAGCGAACCGGATCGGTCTCCCAACCGGAACTCCTCGGTAGAAGCAACCGACCTTGATTCGTAAGAGCAACTTCACTCTTCCGAGATCCCTTCACTCGAGGTCCTACTGTCGAATCAGAATCTCTACGAGGTCGGGGTCGGCTCGACACGGGAGTCGGGTGAGTTCGGCTCGACCACCCTTTTCTTCTCTTTCTCTTTTTTTTTGAGCTTGGAGCTGACAGCGCCTTCCTTGGTGCAGGCATGAAGTTCTCGATGGACCAACTGCTCACCTTCACCAAGGAGCGACATCAGGCAGTGGAGGCTGGGGAGCCCACTCTGAAGAGTGCCCATGTAGATGACGGTGCGAGGCCAGTGCAGACCGAGCCAGCCGCGCTCATTTTTGAGCAGAGGCGGAAGAGGGCAGCAGAGCCCATCCCGGAGTGTTCAAGGTAGTGCGATTCGATCCCGGCGCTAGAGTCCGATGTGGTGGCTCGGGCCAGATCGGTTGCTACTACCGCTGTAGTGGCAACTCCCCCTCCGGAGATCGTCGATGTCGAGGAGGGCGGGGAGCCGGAAGGTGTAAGGCCGGCATCGGTGGCGTGGTCCGAATCGGTGCCGAGCTTGCAACCTGCACCGAGGGCTTCTCCTACCATGGAGGAGTCCGCGTTGATGGCAGGTGAGAGAGAGAGGGACTATCGCCAGGTTGGTGCGGGCACCAGACTCAGAAGAAGACTTCAGAGCTCCATCTGGATCTCTGATTAACCTTGCCCGAAGAATTAGGGTTTTTTGGTTTTAATAAGAGTTGACTAGATCAACTTAATTTAGCTTGAGTCTACATTACCTGCATTTTATTTTGTTGAGTCATGTTGACTCAGTAGTGGACTAGGGTTTCAAAATGAGATGAATGAAACCAAATTTTTTTGTGAGCAAACTTTGTGTTTTCTCTCTTCCGCACTTGCATCCAGGTGTTGAGCTCCGTGAGGGAGTAAATCCGGGTTCCCCAGGAACCTTGAGGAGGTGTGAGATCTCCAAAACCTAAACCCTAGGTTAGCCACTCAATTCCCAAACCCTAGCCACCATCACCCTTCTCTTTCCACCAAGCCCTAGTCTTTTCCTCTTCTCACGGCCACCTTCTCCAAGTCCTGGCCGACCACCAGCATCCGACTCCAGTCCAGATACTGCAGGTCTACAGCAATTCTAAGAGGAAGTCAGATCGGCCTCCAGGAGAATTTGATTTCAGCAACTTCAGCTTTCAAGTTCTTCAACCTGGTAAGATCTTTCCTTGAGTTTCTGAATTCCATCATTTATTCCTCTTCTTTTCCAGATCTTGAGTCTAGGAGAAGCCGACCAAACCACGAGACCAGTATTGGAGGATCCATTGCGAAGATAGCCAACTCCGAGGATCCCACAATCTGCTCGAGAGAGTTCTTCCACCAGAATCCTGAGAAGATCACTGTCTGGTGAGTAAACCGTCCCTCCTCTCTATTTCTGTTCTGTTGAAAGTTCAGAGCGAAACCCTAGGTCTGGGAGTTTCTCAACCCCCAGCGATCCGTTACTTCTGAACTACTCTGATAATTTGGTTCCTTCTAAACTGTGCTTTCAATCTTTACTTAGTTTCCTTCAACTTAGTTAGCTTTACTTTGAGTCAAAGCCAATTTCTGAAAAATATATAAAAAAAAAAATGAATTAATCTTAATTTTACTTCCGCATACGCTTCTTTGTTCTTTGTTCTGCATCAATTTTGGTATCAGAGCTTTCGTCCTGCATCATTTTTGGTATCAGAGCTTTCGTTCTGCATCATTTTTGGTATCAGAGCCCTGTCTAGGGTTTCTGTTTGATTGCCTGTTTGAGTCCCTCTCTTTTACTTTGTCTGCTCGAAGTAGACTCCCCAGGACGTCCGGTCCTAGGAACGAAGTGAGGTGCAAACCTCCTCTTTCCATTCCACGGGGTGTTCCTAGGGCGTGTAGGGGATCCGTTGGGTTACAACTTCGTAGCAGAAATTGTAAACGGGGAAGTGCTCTATTTTCATTCCGTAATTACCCTGTTTCAGGAATTATTTCTCACTTCATGTAACTCCAAATTCAATGATTTTTGTTTTTCTGAAACCAGTATAATTGAAACTAATTTTTATAATTTTCTCATGATTTATTGGTTTCCGTGCAATTTCTGAGAATTAAATTACTGCAACTCTATTTTTGTGTTCTGCAATTCATTTAAATTTTGAGTGTTCATCTCTTAATTCAACTTAAGGGCATTTGAGCATCTAAGATAAGGGGAGGAGTTGATAACCTCTCCTTAGCCCAAAACCACCACCCCTTCATTCAAACCTAAGCCTTTAATCTAAAATTGATTAGACCTAATTTGCCCTAGTGGGCTAGGGACATCAACAAGTCGGGTCAAGGCTAGTGTTGAGTCAGTTTGTCTGGTTACTCTGTGTGTGCTTTGTACTCAGTGTCTAGAACGGTGGTTCAGGGATTCCATCCCGAAGGGCTTGTGTGCTGGTCCGCCTACCTGGCCAATCTCTGATTGGTGTCTAGGATTGGCATTTAGGGACCTAACACTCCCCTTACACCTGCCTGGCTGAGTCCCGAGTTACTACAGGCTAGCTTGCCACTCTGATTGGGCATCTAGTTTGGGCTCTAGGTCTAGTTAGCCCGTAGTCGTTTCAGTCGAGTCTCATTTGGTGTGCTTGCTTGCATCATCATGTCCACCCGGAACGAAGTACCCTACCAACCTGGTCAAACCCAACCTGATTTAGAGGCCATGATTAGAACTCTTACCGAAAGTATAACCAAATTGAGTCAGGATATGAATGAGGGTTTTGCCCAGTTTAGAGACCGAGCCCAGGGACTTGAGAAATGTAGACATCAAAATTGGACCCCTGATCCAAAATTTAATAGGCCCCAACCTCACCCATGCCAGGAGCCTAGGAGGACCTTATACCGTGATCCCGAGCATAACCCTAGGAGCCTATATCCATACTTGGTTGACTCAGAAAAGGGACCTGTTAGGAACACCGAACCTTATGCACCCACTTTTGATGGAAGACAAGAGACATATATTAAGTGGGAAGAACAAATAGATCGGTATTTTGAGTGCACTAACATATCAAAATTAGGACAAATTAGGTTGGCCAAAACCAAGTTCACCAAACATGCTAGGTCGCATTGGTATGCTATTGAGCATGAGTGTTATCAAAGAAAAGATGAAATATATACTTGGAGAGATATGAGAAGTAAGTTGAGAGATAGGTACCTAGGTAGATCCTATGAGAAAAGACTTTTAGACCAATGGTACCAATTGCGACAAGGTAATAGGCCTGTGTCTAAATATATCGAGGACTTCCAGTGGTATGACATGAAATGCAATACCATTGAGACCGAAGCTCAGATCACATCGAGGTTTAGGGTTGGGTTACACCCAGACATTTATAGGAAGCTATGCCTTGAAAAGACCAATAAGTTAGACCGAGCCTACCAAGAAGCCCAAGACTATGAGTGGTCTTTAAGATATAACCAATCAAGTACTTTGGACTTAAAGCCAACCTCTACCAACTTGAGTCAAGTTCCGATTGATCCGACACCCGTAGTGAACCAGACTTTTGTTTGTCAATTCCCACTTGTGTCACCTCTTGACCAGAAGGATAACACTGAGAAGGAGTTAGGCATGGCCATCCCAAAATTAGTTGACCTGACCAGAGCCGTACTTAAAGAGGAATCAAAGGAGAATAGATTAGAACCTTTCAGTGAGATTGAGGAAGAAATATATAAGCCTGACATAAGTTTGATAGATGAATATGAAGAAGAAGAATTTGAGGATATCTCTCCCGATAATTCAATTAACCAACTCCTACCTGATGGGGTTATTGAGGGGACCCCTGCCACTCAAGGAATTCAGGAGCTAACCCTAAGAGAAGACCCTTTTGAGGAAGTTCAGGAAGAGGAAATTGCACCCAATGAGAGTTTAAGTGAGAATACCTCTGAACTCATTGAGGAATCCAAAGAAGACACGCCTGAGTCAAATCTGGTAGAGAAGTGTGAAGAAGGAAGGGGTTCACAAGAATTGCCCATTGAGAAGGTCCAAGAACAAGAAAAAGACAGTAGCTTAGAGGACTTTTTAGATAAACATTTCAAAGACCTTCCTGATAACCTTCCACCTTCTAGGAGCACCCAGCCTACCCTAGAACTTGCACTTGTAGACCCTCCTAGAGCAAATCATGAGGTTTGGATGAGTGCACCGATAGAACAATGTCCTCATTTTAAGGTCATCCTGAATAACCAAGGTTTGTTTCTTGTTTCTGATAAGCCACCTCAAAACTCTGATTCTTATTTCCTACCCTTCCCTGAATCTTCTCATGTTTCTAGAGCTATGGGATTACACTTTACTGAGATCTCTAGGTTGCAAGACTCCTTAGAACCTATTAGGTTTGCCACCTACTTCTAGAAGACCTTATGGCACCTACTAGGCATCCATAATAAGTTTTCATGCTCTGCATGCCCTCCTCCGACCCAAGGTCAAACCTAGAGAGCCTTAGTTTGTTAGGTTTAGACCTAGGGTTCCTTTGGAATAAGTCCATTCTTTAGGAATGCGTCGTCAGTCTAGTTTAATTTTTCTTGACCCTTTACTAGGCTTTGGCTCTGATTTTGATTGAGTGAGAATACCAGGAATTGGGATTTGTATTTACCCAGGGCTAAATTTGCATATAATGTTTCGATCAATAGGTCTATAGGCTAGAGCCCCTTTGGAATTGTGCATGGTTACAAACCTCACACACCTCTTGACCTAGCTCCTTTACCAGTCCACACACGGGTCTCTGAGTCTGCCGAAGTTTTTGCACAGCATATAAAAGACTTGCATAAAGAAATTCAAGCCAAAATAAATTTAAGTAACGAAACTTATAAGAAATTGGCTGATTCTCAAAGGCGAGTCAAAACTTTTGACGAAGGAGACTATGTAATGATTAGGTTAAGGCCTGAACGGTTTCCTCCTGGAACTGTTAGAAAGTTACATGCTAGGGGAGCTGGACCATTTAGAGTGGTAAAGAGAGTAGGATCCAATGCCTATGTGCTCGAGTTGCCTTCAGAACTAGGCATTAGCTCCACTTTCAACATTACAGACCTAGTAGAGTATAGGGAGCCAGCTGTGATTCCCAGTAAGGCTTTTGAACTTAGTCCTGCTCTTGAGAGTGAACCTGACCCTGTGTGTCCACCAACAAATTGGCCTGTGAGGAAAGAGCAGATTGAAAAGATCCTGGATGATCAGGTTATCTCTACTCGTAATCGAGGATACCAAAGATACCTGGTCCGCTGGCTAGGAAGGCCAGATTCTGATGACTCTTGGATCTCCTGAGAAGAGTTACAAGAGCTGGACCCAGACCTCTTGGAGAGATACCAGAGCCAACTTGATCCTTACTCGACAGGTCGAGTTCCTCCCACCCTGGGAGAATTGGTGCGGGCACCAGACTCAGAAGAAGACTTCAGAGCTCCATCTGGATCTCTGATTAACCTTGCCCGAAGAATTAGGGTTTTTTGGTTTTTAATAAGAGTTGACTAGATCAACTTAATTTAGCTTGAGTCTACATTACCTGCATTTTATTTTGTTGAGTCATGTTGACTCAGTAGTGGACTAGGGTTTCAAAATGAGATGAATGAAACCAAATTTTTTTGTGAGCAAACTTTGTGTTTTCTCTCTTCCGCACTTGCATCCAGGTGTTGAGCTCCGTGAGGGAGTAAATCCGGGTTCCCCAGGAACCTTGAGGAGGTGTGAGATCTCCAAAACCTAAACCCTAGGTTAGCCACTCAATTCCCAAACCCTAGCCTCCATCACCCTTCTCTTTCCACCAAGCCCTAGTCTTTTCCTCTTCTCACGGCCACCTTCTCCAAGTCCTGGCCGACCACCAGCATCCGACTCCAGTCCAGATACTGCAGGTCTACAGCAATTCTAAGAGGAAGTCAGATCGGCCTCCAGGAGAATTTGATTTCAGCAACTTCAGCTTTCAAGTTCTTCAACCTGGTAAGATCTTCCTTGAGTTTCTGAATTCCATCATTTGTTCCTCTTCTTTTCCAGATCTTGAGTCCGGGAGAAGCCGACCAAACCACGAGACCAGTATTGGAGGATCCATTGCGAAGATAGCCAACTCCGAGGATCCCACAATCTGCTCGAGAGAGTTCTTCCACCAGAATCCTGAGAAGATCACTGTCTGGTGAGTAAACCGTCCCTCCTCTCTATTTCTGTTCTGTTGAAAGTTCAGAGCGAAACCCTAGGTCTGGGAGTTTCTCAACCCCCAGCGATCCGTTACTTCTGAACTACTCTGATAATTTGGTTCCTTCTAAACTGTGCTTTCAATCTTTACTTAGTTTCCTTCAACTTAGTTAGCTTTACTTTGAGTCAAAGCCAATTTCTGAAAAATATATAAAAAAAAAAATGAATTAATCTTAATTTTACTTCCGCATACGCTTCTTTGTTCTTTGTTCTGCATCAATTTGGTATCAGAGCTTTCGTCCTGCATCATTTTTGGTATCAGAGCTTTCGTTCTGCATCATTTTTGGTATCAGAGCCCTGTCTAGGGTTTCTGTTTGATTGCCTGTTTGAGTCCCTCTCTTTTTACTTTGTCTGCTCGAAGTAGACTCCCCAGGACGTCCGGTCCTAGGAACGAAGTGAGGTGCAAACCTCCTCTTTCCATTCCACGGGTGTTCCTAGGGCGTGTAGGGGATCCGTTGGGTTACAACTTCGTAGCAGAAATTGTAAACGGGGAAGTGCTCTATTTTCATTCCGTAATTACCCTGTTTCAGGAATTATTTCTCACTTCATGTAACTCCAAATTCAATGATTTTTGTTTTGCTGAAACCAGTATAATTGAAACTAATTTTTATAATTTTCTCATGATTTATTGGTTTCCGTGCAATTTCTGAGAATTAAATTACTGCAACTCTATTTTTGTGTTCTGCAATTCATTTAAATTTTGAGTGTTCATCTCTTAATTCAACTTAAGGGCATTTGAGCATCTAAGATAAGGGGAGGAGTTGATAACCTCTCCTTAGCCCAAAACCACCACCCTTCATTCAAACCTAAGCCTTTAATCTAAAATTGATTAGACCTAATTTGCCCTAGTGGGCTAGGGACATCAACAAGTCGGGTCAAGGCTAGTGTTGAGTCAGTTTGTCTGGTTACTCTGTGTGTGCTTTGTACTCAGTGTCTAGAACGGTGGTTCAGGGATTCCATCCCGAAGGGCTTGTGTGCTGGTCCGCCTACCTGGCCAATCTCTGATTGGTGTCTAGGATTGGCATTTAGGGACCTAACACTCCCCTTACACCTGCCTGGCTGAGTCCCGAGTTACTACAGGCTAGCTTGCCACTCTGATTGGGCATCTAGTTTGGGCTCTAGGTCTAGTTAGCCCGTAGTCATTTCAGTCGAGTCTCATTTGGTGTGCTTGCTTGCATCATCATGTCCACCCGGAACGAAGTACCCTACCAACCTGGTCAAACCCAACCTGATTTAGAGGCCATGATTAGAACTCTTACCGAAAGTATAACCAAATTGAGTCAGGATATGAATGAGGGTTTTGCCCAGTTTAGAGACCGAGCCCAGGGACTTGAGAAATGTAGACATCAAAATTGGACCCCTGATCCAAAATTTAATAGGCCCCAACCTCACCCATGCCAGGAGCCTAGGAGGACCTTATACCGTGATCCCGAGCATAACCCTAGGAGCCTATATCCATACTTGGTTGACTCAGAAAAGGGACCTGTTAGGAACACCGAACCTTATGCACCCACTTTTGATGGAAGACAAGAGACATATATTAAGTGGAAGAACAAATAGATCGGTATTTTGAGTGCACTAACATATCGAAATTAGGACAAATTAGGTTGGCCAAAACCAAGTTCACCAAACATGCTAGGTCGCATTGGTATGCTATTGAGCATGAGTGTTATCAAAGAAAAGATGAAATATATACTTGGAGAGATATGAGAAGTAAGTTGAGAGATAGGTACCTAGGTAGATCCTATGAGAAAAGACTTTTAGACCAATGGTACCAATTGCGACAAGGTAATAGGCCTGTGTCTAAATATATCGAGGACTTCCAGTGGTATGACATGAAATGCAATACCATTGAGACCGAAGCTCAGATCACATCGAGGTTTAGGGTTGGGTTACACCCAGACATTTATAGGAAGCTATGCCTTGAAAAGACCAATAAGTTAGACCGAGCCTACCAAGAAGCCCAAGACTATGAGTGGTCTTTAAGATATAACCAATCAAGTACTTTGGACTTAAAGCCAACCTCTACCAACTTGAGTCAAGTTCCGATTGATCCGACACCCGTAGTGAACCAGACTTTTGTTTGTCAATTCCCACTTGTGTCACCTCTTGACCAGAAGGATAACACTGAGAAGGAGTTAGGCATGGCCATCCCAAAATTAGTTGACCTGACCAGAGCCGTACTTAAAGAGGAATCAAAGGAGAATAGATTAGAACCTTTCAGTGAGATTGAGGAAGAAATATATAAGCCTGACATAAGTTTGATAGATGAATATGAAGAAGAAGAATTTGAGGATATCTCTCCCGATAATTCAATTAACCAACTCCTACCTGATGGGGTTATTGAGGGGACCCCTGCCACTCAAGGAATTCAGGAGCTAACCCTAAGAGAAGACCCTTTTGAGGAAGTTCAGGAAGAGGAAATTGCACCCAATGAGAGTTTAAGTGAGAATACCTCTGAACTCATTGAGGAATCCAAAGAAGACACGCCTGAGTCAAATCTGGTAGAGAAGTGTGAAGAAGGAAGGGTTCACAAGAATTGCCCATTGAGAAGGTCCAAGAACAAGAAAAAGACAGTAGCTTAGAGGACTTTTTAGATAAACATTTCAAAGACCTTCCTGATAACCTTCCACCTTCTAGGAGCACCCAGCCTACCCTAGAACTTGCACTTGTAGACCCTCCTAGAGCAAATCATGAGGTTTGGATGAGTGCACCGATAGAACAATGTCCTCATTTTAAGGTCATCCTGAATAACCAAGGTTTGTTTCTTGTTTCTGATAAGCCACCTCAAAACTCTGATTCTTATTTCCTACCCTTCCCTGAATCTTCTCATGTTTCTAGAGCTATGGGATTACACTTTACTGAGATCTCTAGGTTGCAAGACTCCTTAGAACCTATTAGGTTTGCCACCTACTTCTAGAAGACCTTATGGCACCTACTAGGCATCCATAATAAGTTTTCATGCTCTGCATGCCCTCCTCCGACCCAAGGTCAAACTAGAGAGCCTTAGTTTGTTAGTTTAGACCTAGGGTTCCTTTGGAATAAAGTCCATTCTTTAGGAATGCGTCGTCAGTCTAGTTTAATTTTTCTTGACCCTTTACTAGGCTTTGGCTCTGATTTTGATTGAGTGAGAATACCAGGAATTGGGATTGTATTTACCCAGGGCTAAATTTGCATATAATGTTTCGATCAATAGGTCTATAGGCTAGAGCCCCTTTGGAATTGTGCATGGTTACAAACCTCACACACCTCTTGACCTAGCTCCTTTACCAGTCCACACACGGGTCTCTGAGTCTGCCGAAGTTTTTGCACAGCATATAAAGACTTGCATAAAGAAATTCAAGCCAAATAAATTTAAGTAACGAAACTTATAAGAAATTGGCTGATTCTCAAAGGTGAGTCAAACTTTTGACGAAGGAGACTATGTAATGATTAGGTTAAGGCCTGAACGGTTTCCTCCTAGAACCGTTAGAAAGTTACATGCTAGGGGAGCTGGACCATTTAGAGTGGTAAAGAGAGTAGGATCCAATGCCTATGTGCTCGAGTTGCCTCCAGAACTAGGCATTAGCTCCACTTTCAACATTACAGACCTAGTAGAGTATAGGGAGCCAGCTGTGATTCCCAGTGAGGCTTTTGAACCTAGTCCTGCTCTTGAGAGTGAACCTGACCCTGTGTATCCACCAACAAATTGGCCTGTGAGGAAAGAGCAGATTGAAAAGATCCTGGATGATCAGGTTATCTCTACTCGTAATCGAGGATACCAAAGATACCTGGTCCGCTGGCTAGGAAGGCCAGATTCTGATGACTCTTGGATCTCCCGAGAAGAGTTACAAGAGCTGGACCCAGACCTCTTGGAGAGATACCAGAGCCAACTTGATCCTTACTCGACAGGGTCGAGTTCCTCCCACCCTGGGAGAATTGGTGCGGGCACCAGACTCAGAAGAAGACTTCAGAGCTCCATCTGGATCTCTGATTAACCTTGCCCGAAGAATTAGGGTTTTTTGGTTTTTAATAAGAGTTGACTAGATCAACTTAATTTAGCTTGAGTCTACATTACCTGCATTTTATTTTGTTGAGTCATGTTGACTCAGTAGTGGACTAGGGTTTCAAATGAGATGAATGAAACCAAATTTTTTTGTGAGCAAACTTTGTGTTTTCTCTCTTCCGCACTTGCATCCAGGTGTTGAGCTCCGTGAGGGAGTAAATCCGGGTTCCCCAGGAACCTTGAGGAGGTGTGAGATCTCCAAAACCTAAACCCTAGGTTAGCCACTTAATTCCCAAACCCTAGCCTCCATCACCCTTCTCTTTCCACCAAGCCCTAGTCTTTTCCTCTTCTCATGGCCACCTTCTCCAAGTCCTGGCTGACCACCAGCATCCGACTCCAGTCCAGATACTGCAGGTCTATAGCAATTCTAAGAGGAAGTCAGATCGGCCTCCAGGAGAATTTGATTTCAGCAACTTCAGCTTTCAAGTTCTTCAACCTGGTAAGATCTTTCCTTGAGTTTCTGAATTCCATCATTTGTTCCTCTTCTTTTCCAGATCGAGTCCAGGAGAAGCCGACCAAACCACGAGACCAGTATTGGAGGATCCATTGCGAAGATAGCCAACTCCGAGGATCCCATAATCTGCTCGAGAGAGTTCTTCCACCAGAATCCTGAGAAGATCACTGTCTGGTGAGTAAACCGTCCCTCCTCTCCATTTCTGTTCTGTTGAAAGTTCAGAGCGAAACCCTAGGTCTGGGAGTTTCTCAACCCCCAGCGATCCGTTACTTCTGAACTACTCTGATAATTTGGTTCCTTCTAAACTGTGCTTTCAATCTTTACTTAGTTTCCTTCAACTTAGTTAGCTTTACTTTGAGTCAAAGCCAATTTCTGAAAAATATATAAAAAAAAAAATGAATTAATCTTAATTTTACTTCCGCATACGCTTCTTTGTTCTTTGTTCTGCATCAATTTTGGTATCAGAGCTTTCGTCCTGCATCACAGGTCCCTTTCAAACTGGGGCCCAACGTCTCCCTCATGAAGGACCCAAGCCACATCGAGCGGATGATGGACTTCTCCATTCAGTCTTGCGACCGGCGAGAAGGGAGTGGGAGACTCCTCGGCGACATCATCAGCGCGTCCTTCTCCAACCTCTACGCTGTAAGTTTCCTCCCGCCTTGCTTCATTCCTCTCGACATTCTTTACTGTCGTGACTAACACGCTCTCTGATGCAGCAAGGTACGGAGCTCATCCTTATTCTGGACTTCTACCGCAACTGGGCCAGGAGGGACAAAGAGCAGCTGGCAGAACTCGAGTCCCAAAGGACCGAGGTGAGGCGGAAGAATGACGAGGCCTAGGAGGCCAATATAAAGGTTAAGAGCCTCACGGGTGAAGTCGCCAATGCCGAGCGGCTCAAGAGGGAGCTCGAGGGGGAGCTCGATACGAAGAGGACTCGGCTGAAGGAGCTTCAAGCCGAGTCGGAGGTGGCGAGAGAGTGGGCCATCTCCGCTGAGAAGAAGGCCATGGCCGTAGAGCAAAGGGCCGTGGAGGTAGAAGGGAAGGCTTCCACTGCCACCAGCTCGATCGAGGCAGCGGAGAAAGGGATGGCTGAGGCAATCCACCGGGCTAAACGCACGGAGGAGAGGTCGTTTGAGGCATCCCGCCAGGCGGAGGCCGCAAGGAAGGAGATCGTCGATGTGGTGAGCAGTTTCAAGGCCTCCCAGAAGTACTTGGCGGACTTCAAGGAAGCGACGACGGACTCCTTTTTCAAGGGATTCGCTTACTGCCGGTCCCAGTTACGCGGTGTCATCTCAGACAAGCAGATGGCTATGCTCCGACATTCGGGTGTGAGGATTCCATCCCTGGCACTGGTCGCGACGGAGGAAAGCGCTGATCCAATCCCACGGATGATGATGATTTAGACGGCTCCTTAGGTGGCAGCAACCGAACCAGCTCCGGTGGTGGTGGTAGCTGAGGTAGCTCCGAGGGCGATAGTGGCTAGGGGAATTCCTCCAGTAGTGGATACCGAAGAACGTGCCTTGGCAGCAAGGTAGAGAAGGGAGAGATCCGGGTTGGGCGCCGGCCGAGTAGAGGACCCTTGGGCCCTTTGTAATTTTTTCTTTTCATTGATCCGGGCAGCCTGGCATGTCGGGGCCCAGGGATCAGTGTACTATTTTTTTATGAAGTAATGAAGGGTACTTTTGTCAGTCTGACTCTTTTTCCCCTTTTTCTCTTTTTCGTGGTGCGAATGTCTCCTCCTTTCTTCTCTCCTTCTTTTTCTTTCTCTTTCTTCTTTGTGTGGGGAGATTAGAGAGGAGGGCTTTACTTTGTCTGGGCTCAGGTCTTTGATGCCAGAGAGCTGAGCTTGAAGATTTGTTTTTCGGAGAGTTGGGCCCTGGTCTTGAATGCCTGAGAGCTGGGCTCAGGTCTTGGATGCCTTGGAGCTAGGCTCGAGGCTTTAGTGCCAGAGAGCAGGGCCCTGGGCTTGAATGCCTGAGAGCTGGGCTCAGGTCTTGGATGCCTTAGAGCTAGGCTCAAGGCTTGTCTTCCGAAGAGCTGGGCCCCGGGTCTTGGATGCTTGAGAGCTGGGCTCAGGTCTTGGATGCCTTGGAGCTAGGCTCGAGGCTTTAGTGCCGGAGAGCTGGGCCCCGGGCTTGAATGCTTGAGAGCCGGGCTCAGGTCTTGGATGCCTTGGAGCTAGGCTCAAGGCTTGTCTTCTGGAGAGTTAGGCCCTGGGTCTTGGATGCCTGAGAGCTGGGCTCAGGTCTTGGATGCCTGAGAGCTGGGCTCAGGTCTTGGATGCCTGAGAGCTGGGCTCCGGAGTTTGGTGTCTTGGAGCTGGGCTCGAAGACTTGCTGGCCAGAGAGCTGGGCTCCGGAGTTTGGTGTCTTGGAGCTGGGCTCGAAGACTTGCTGGCCGGAGAGCTAGGCTCCGGAGTTTGGTGTCTTGGAGCTGGGCTCGAAGACTTGCTGGCCAGAGACTCCGGGATCTGGTGTCTTGGAGCTGGGCTTGAGGACTTACTGGCCGGAGAGCTGGGCTCCGGAGTTTGGTGTCTTGGAGTTAGGCTCGAGGACTTGCTGGCCAGAGAGTTGGGCTCTAGAGTTTGGTGTCTTGGAGCTGGGCTCGAAGACTTGCTGGCCAGAGAGCTGGGCTTCAGAGTTTGGTGTCTTGGAGCTGAGCTCGAAGACTTGCTGGTCGGAAAGTTGGGCTCCGGAGTTTGGTGTCTTGGAGCTGGGCTCGAGGACTTGCTGGCCGGAGAGCTGGGCTCCAGAGTTGGTGTCTTGGAGATAGGCTCGAAGACTTGCTATCCGGAGAGCTAGGCTTCGGAGTTTGGTGTCTTGGAGCTAGGCTCGAAGACTTGCTGGCCGTAGAGCTAGGCTCCGAAGTTTGGTGTCTTGGAGCTGGCTCGAAGACTTGCTGGCTGGAGAGCTGGGCTCCGGGGTCTAGTGTCTTGGAGCTGGGCTCGAGGACCTGCTGGTCGGAGAGCTGGGCTCCGGAGTTTGGTGTCTTGGAGCTAGGCTCGAAGACTTCCTGGTCGGAGAGCTGGGCTCTCGAGTTTGGTGTCTTGGAGCTGGGCTCGAAGACTTGCTGGTCGGAGAGCTGGGCTCTAGAGTTTGGTGTCTTGGAGTTGGGCTCGAAGACTTGTTAGCCGAAGAGCTGGGCTCCAGAGTTTGGTGTCTTGGAGTTGGGCTCGAGGACTTGCTGGCCAGAGAGCTGGGCTCCGGAGTTTGGTGTCTTGGAGCTAGGCTCAAAGACTTGCTGGTCGGAGAGCTGGGCTCCAGAATTTGATATCTTGGAGCTAGGTTCGAAGACTTGCTAGCCGGAGAGCTGGGCTCCAGAGTTTTGTATCTTGGAGCAGGGCTCGAAGACTTGTTGGCCGGAGAGCTGGGCTCTAGAATTTGGTGTCTTGGAGTTAGGCTCGAAGACTTGCTAGCTGGAGAGCTGGGATCCGGAGTTTGGTGACTTGGAGCCCAGCTCATGGGATACCTTCAGGCCCACGAGGAGTGCTTCATACTCCGCCTGGTTGCTTGTTGCAGTGAACTTGAAATGGAAAGTGCATTCCGTCACCACCTCGTCATAGTTGGTGAGGATGAGGCCCGCTCCACTCCCGCCGGAGTTAGAGGCACCGTCCACATGGAGGATCCAGGGGTCCTCTCATGTACCAGCTTAGTTTGATGCTCACGGGCCACTTGCTCTGGCTCCTCGGCGGGTCCCGTGTGTTCGACCACGAAGTCTGTTAGGACCTGGGCCTTCTAAGATGACCTCGGCCGATATATGATGTCGAACTCGCTGAGCATCAAGAACCATTTGGCCAGCCTCTCGGAAGTTTCGGGACGGCTCAGTATGGTCCTCAGGGGCTGATCAGTCACGACTGCAATGGGGTGTGCTTGAAAATAGGGCCTGAGATGCTTAGCATACATTATTAATGCAAAAATGAGTTTCTCAAAGCGAGTATACCTGATCTCCGCATCGTGAAAAATTTTGCTGGTGTAATACACCAGCTTTTGGGACTCGTCCTTGTCTGCACGGACAAGAACCGAGCTGATGGCTCCAGGTGTGACCGCCAGATAGAATAGGAGTTCTTCCCCTTCTTCTGGTCTGGAGAGTAGATGAGGGGAGGCCAGGAACTCCTTTAGTTCTTCAAAGGCTGTCTTGCACTCCTCCGTCCAAGTGAAGTCATGCATCTTGCGCAACACCTTGAAGAAGGAAAGGCAGTGGTCGACCGACCTCGAGATGAATCAGCTTAGGGCTGCAACCAGCCCCGTCAAGCGTTGGACCTGCTTCTTGGACTTCAAGTGCTCCATGTTGACGATTGCCTGACTTTCTCTAGATTAGCCTCAATGCCTCTCTTGGTGACCATGCCTCTCTGGGTGACCATGAAGCCGAGGAACCTCCCGGCCATCACCTCGAAGGCGCATTTTGCTGGGTTGAGTTTCATCTAGTGCTTCCGGAGGTTGTGAAAAGCTTCGACGAGGTCGACAACATGGTCGGAGCTCAACTTGCTCATGACCAACATGTCATCCACGTACACCTGCATGTTTCGACCAATTTGATCTTTAAAGACCCTGTTGACCGGACACTGGTACGTGGCCCCAGCATTCTTTAGATCGAAGGGCATCATTCTATAGCAGTACGTCCCTTGGTTAGTGATAAAGG
Organism: Areca catechu; assembly: GCA_021397845.1. NCBI lineage: Eukaryota > Viridiplantae > Streptophyta > Magnoliopsida > Arecales > Arecaceae > Areca > Areca catechu. Next base: position 67,306,610 of record CM038049.1, on the reverse strand, counting down.
CGGTGTGTTCCTCATCCTCCGGGTGCATCCGTATCTGGTTGTACCTGGAGAATGCATCCATGAATGAAAGCAAGCGGTGTCCCGAGATGGCGTCCACCAATTGGTCGATCTTCGGCAAGGGGAAGTTGTCCTTCGGGCATGTCTTGTTAAGGTCGGTGTAGTCCACATAGATCCTCCACTTGCTGTTGCTCTTCTTTACCATCACCACGTTTGCCAGCCAGCTCGGATACTGCACCTCGCGAATGAAACCAGGTGTGAGGAGCTTGTATACCTCCTCATTGATAGTCGCCTGCCTCTCCGGGGTGAAACTTCTCTTCTTCTATCAAACTGACCGGTGCTTTGGATCGAGGCTCAACTTATGAGTGATGATGTCAGGAGGGATACCTGGCATGTCTACCGCCATCCAGGCAAACATATCCATGTTTGCCCGCAGGAACCCTAACAGGTGGGCCCTCTCCTCGTCTGGTAGCTGGGCCCCAATTTGCACTATCTTCATCAGGTCGGCTTCGAGCGGATAGGATAGCAGATGTTCGACCGGGCCACCCCTGGGATCTTGAGCCCTTTGATCGAGATCGTCTGCCCTGGGGTCCTCTCGGAAGTCTTGGCCCCAGGGAGAGTTTGGAAGCAATGCTGCACTGGCTGGGGCGTTCCCCTCATCTCCCTGATGCCATAAGGAGTTGGAAACTGTACAAGTAGCCTCTTGGTGGAGACGATGGCGTCGAGCATGTTGAGCCCGGGTCAGCCCAGGATCACATTTTAGGCTGAAGGAAGTTTGACGACGTGAAAGTCACCATGACGGTGCTCTGCCGAGGTAGGATCCCGGTAGTGACTGGGAGAGTGATTTCTCCCTCCACCCCTATAGAATCACCTGTGAAACCAACAAGAGGGGTGTGCACATGTCTGAGTTGAGCAGGAGAGAGATTCATCCTGGAGAAAGCATCGTAGAAAATCACATATGTGGAGCTTCCACTATCAACCATGATGCGTTTTACAAGATGCTTCGCGATCATCATCTCGACGACTACGGCATCATTATTTATATTCTTTCCCCCGTATTTCCCTTCCCTCATAAAGGGGAGTACATTTTTAGAATGCCATACCCCCCGGGCCTTCTTGGGTGCACGCTCGGCCCCCCAGTATATCATCCCTACCGGCTTCTCGATAGGGTGGTTGTCCATCGTCGAAGCTGGTGGGAGAGCGACGAGCGCCTGGGGCTCAGCTTAAGATCTGCCCCCCATGAACCTTCCGAGGTTGCCCCTCTTGAGCTCTTCGATCTCCCACTTGAGATTGCGGCATTCCTCGATGTCATGGCCGTGGTCACAGTGGAAGCGACAGTACTTCATTTTGTCATGGCCAGTGGACGGCTTCATCGAAGGCGGGCATCTCAGATAGCTCTCGCCTTCAATCTCCATGAGGATCTTTATCCTCGGGGTGAGGAGGGGGTGTAACTCTCTTCAGGGACGGGAGCACCTCTCGGCCTCGATCCTTGTCGGGAGCTCGGAGCAGGCGGTCCCGGCTTGCATGTCCCGGACGCTTTGGCAGGGGTCGGCTTCTTCAACGGCCTCCCATCGAGTTCCCGCCTCGTACGATCCACCTCCTCGGCATGGATGTACTTCTGAGCTCGAAGGAGGAGCTCGGAGTAGGTCTTCAGGGGCTTCTTATCGAGCGAGTAGGTCAGGTGGGAAGTCCTAAGCCCTCGCTTCAGAGCCAGCATCACAACCGGCTCCTCAAGATTATAGATCTCCAGCAAGGTAGCCTTGAAACGGGCCACGTAGTCCCGCAATGGCTCACGGTCCAACTGCTTGATGAAGAAGAGGTTGTCTGCCTCTCGTGGCATCTTCCGACAGGCGTTGAAGTGGGCCACGTACCTCTGCCCTAGCTAGGCGAAGGAGTTGATGCTCTTTGGCTCTAGGCGAGTGAACCTCACCCGGGCTGCCTTCCAGAGAGTAGCAGAAAAAGGTGATGCAAAGGAGGGTGTCAGTGGCCCCCTGGATCCTCATGAGAGCTCGGTAACTTTCGAGGTGGTCCAGGGGGTCAGTGGTCCCATCATAAGGATCCACTTGCAGCATACGGAACCGACACGGGATCGGCTCCCTTTGGATCTCTTGGAAGAATGGGGGATGGGTGTCGTAGCCCGCTGGCTTGCTGGTGGAGCCCAGTAGATTGGCAAATCGGTGGGATAATTCCGTCAGCTTGCAGTCATGCTCTTCCTGGTGCTTCCCTGCCATGCACCTGACGGCTTCATCAGTGGACCCCTCCGTCGAAGGAGATGGAGAATGTGGCATGGGTGCATGGTGTCCGTGATGGGGGGTCTTGCTCTTTCGACCTTGGTGGGGTTCAGATGCCCCCCGCCCGAGGTTTGGCGAGCGGCTCTCCCTGTCGGCAGACCCAACTCGTTGCCTTTTCGTAGGAGTTTGGTGGCTACCCCTATTGTCAGTAATGGCCCACGGCTGCAAAGGCCTTCCTTGGAAGGAACGCAGGCTATTGTGGGGGGCTGTAGCATGGGCTACGGGGGTCCCTGGCTGCTGGTGAGTAGCCAAGGATCGGTGATGGTGCTGAAGCTAGTGCACTGCCATGGCGAGGATCTGCACCTACTGGGTAAGTACAGCCAGCTGAGATTCTGGTGGAGGCGGTTGAACTAGAGCAGATGGTTCCATCTCTGGGTCGTGTGGGTTCCCTCGGGAAGGAGAGCTTCTTGCACGGCTGGTGGAAACCTCTCTCGCGCGTGTCATCACCATCCTTCCATCGAACTGCTTGTAGAGGGACCAACCCTTCGGAACAAGAGAGGGTCTTTTTGGTAGTTAGCCTTTTGATCCCCCCTTCCTAGCCCGCCAATCTGTTGCCGCCAAGATCGCCGTGGCCTGTAGCTGCTGGGGGCGTCGGATCGCCAACCATCTTCTTGGAAGCTCTCCGTTCGAGGGGACCTACAAGGAAAACAACATTAGAGACCCAGGCTGGGGATTCCGGCGGGGATGCTCCGATGGTCAAGTCATGACGATCCAGGGGAACATATCCTCCTGGTCGAGCCCCTCTTGATGGACCCCACACTAGGAGGAGTGAGTGTGGTGTGTATAGAAGTGAGACTAGATTGGGAGAGGTGATGACCGAGGTGGAAGGGTCCTCCTGTGTGGCCTTTCTCTCCCTCTTCGTTACCCGCCTTAGTGGTCTTGTTCTTCTGTGTATGTTATTTTTTGGCTTACTATTGCAGGGTTTTTAGTTTGGCTTGCCTCGGGATCTCCCTGTGTTGGCAGGCACGTGCGGCGAGGTACCATGCCGTGGCCGAGATGTCCTTTCTGACATGCGGTAGGGGAAGCTTCTATGCGCCTGACATTCCTTCTGGTTGTCCCATTTTGAAAAAATTAGTAGGACCTCGATCGATGGGCCGCCGCCCCCGGGATTCATGCCTTCTGGTTGGCTCCCAACTCTTGGTGGTACGGGTGGTTGGTGGAGGGCATGGTGCCTTGCTCAGGGAGCTTCCTTCATTTCTAGTGTAAGTGGCAGCGGCGGACAGTTATTACGGCATGGCAGGCACTACTTCGTGGCCCTTGGGCGACCCACCGGTGTCCTTGGGGGGGGAGGCGTCATTTCCTTGGCGGTTGATGTCCTAGCCGAGGTGGTGGCCGAGCTGGAGGGCAGGACTAGGCTCCATCGAGCTCGACCTCGAAGGGGTCCCGCATGGCAGAGGAGGGCTGGACTCGACTCCGTGCCGCGGGGCTCGACTCGAGGGGTTTGTCCTGGTGGAGGAGGGTAGCACGCTACCCCAGATCGGGGAGCTTGATCTCGGAAGGGCTCCACATAGCGGAGGAGGACTGAGCTCGACTTCGGGCTGTGGGACTCGACTTCGAGGGGCTCGATCTGGGGAAGTCGCTCAGCTCCGATCTAGGCATCCCAATCACACAGGAGCTGACCTGGCAGAGGACGGTGCTCGATCTCAGTAGGCGGCTCCGGTGTTCTAGGGAGCTCAGCCTGGCGAGGGAGCTCATCCTGGGAAGGGAGCCCGGGAGGAGATATCCACCGTGGCAGCATACTCTGACATAGCATCTGACAGGTGTTCCACATCAGCGACCTCGCCATATTAGGATGGTTGATAGAAAAAATAGAACTCTTGAAGAAATGGCACGCACCATGCTTTGTGAAAATGATTTGCCTAAATATTTTTGGGCAGAAGCCATAAATACTGCATGCTATATTTTAAATCATGTTTTAATCTGGCCTATTTTAAAGAAAATACCTTATGAGCTTTGGAAAGGCAGGAAACCAACTATTAAGTATTTTCATGTTTTTGGATGCCGTTATTTCATTTTAAACAATGGCAAAGATAATCTAAGTAAATTTGATGCTAAGTTAGATGAGAATATCTTTTTAGGTTATTCTATATCTAGCAAGGCATACAGGGTCTTCAACAGAAGAACACTTCTTGTTGAAGAATCCATCCATGTTGTTTTTGATGAGACTAATAAAAAATCTTCTAGAAAAGAAGATATTCTTGATAATGAAATAAGTATTTAAAGGATTAAAAAAATGAACATCAATGAAGAGCCTTCCAAGGAGCAAGATAGTGATCAAAATAATGAAGGAGAACAAGTACAAGAAGTTGGAGTCTTATCAACACCCAAGCCATTACCTAAAGAATGGAGGTATGCTCATGGACACCCCAAAGAACTAATAATTGGTGATCCATCAAAGGGATAAGTACTCATTCCTCCATAAGAAATGTATGTGATTACTTAGCTTTTGTTTCTCAAATATAACCAAAATCAATTGAAGAAGCTAAAAATGATTATAATTGGATAAATGCTATGCAAGATGAACAAAATGAATTTAAAAGAAATAAAGTTTGGACTTTAGTTGAAAGACCTTCTAATGTTTCAATAATTGGAACCAAATGAGTTTTCAGAAACAAACTTGATGAAAATATAGTTACTAGAAATAAAGCTAGGCTAGTTACCAAATGCTACAATCAAGAGGAAGGGATTGATTTTTATGAAACTTTTGCTCCTGTTGCGAGACTTGAAGCAATTAGACTATTATTAGCATTTGCATGTTTTATGGATTTCAAACTATTTCAAATGGATATCAAAAGTGCTTTTCTAAATGGATTTATTAAAGAAGAAGTGTATGTAGATCAGCCCTCTGATTTTGGAAATCATGAATTTTTCAATCATGTTTTTAAACTCCACAAGGCTTTGTATGGTTTAAAACAAGCCCCAAGAGCTTGGTATGATAGATTAAGTAGATTTTTGCTTAAGAATGATTTTTCAAGAGGCAATGTAAACACTACACTATTTTTGAAAAAAAAAATGATGACTTATTAGTAGTACAAGTATATGTTCATGATATCATTTTTGATGCTACTAATAAAATACTTTGTCAAGAGTTTGCCAAGCTTATATAAAGAGAGTTCGAGATGAGCATGATGGGAGAGCTTAATTTCTTTCTCGGACTTCAAATTAAGCAAACTAGAGAAGGGATTTTCATCAACCAAGCTAAGTACACAAGAGAAATCTTAAAGAAGTTTGACATGAAGACTACCAGATCAATAGGTATACCTACGAGCCCTTCTTGTAAATTAGATAAAGATGAATCAGGTAAAATTGTAGATCAAAAGTTATATAAAGGTATCATTGGTTCACTACTATATTTAACTACTAATAGGCCAGATATTATGTTTAGCATATGTATGTGTGCAAGATATTAGTCTGCTCTTAAAGAGTCTCATTTATTGGCTATTAAATGCATACTTAAATATTTGTCTGGCATAATTGATATTAAACTTTGGTACTCTAGAGATTCATCTATTGAATTGATTGCATATTCTGATGCTGACTTTGCTGGGTATAAACTTGATAGAAAAAGTACAAGTGGAACCTATCAATTTCTTGGAGTTAATTTGATTTCATGGTTTAGCAAGAAATAGAATTCAGTTGCTCTATCTACGACGGAAACCGAATATATAGTAGCTGAAAGCTATTGTGCTCAAATCTTATAGATCAAACAATAACTCGAAGATTTTGACATCAAATTAACTAAGACACCCATAAGATGAGATAATACAAGTGCAATTAATTTGACCAAAAATCCTGCTCAACACTCAAGAAGCAAACATATTGAAATAAGACATCATTTCATAAGAGATCATGTACAAAATTGTAATGTAATGCTTGAATTTATATGTACTAATAGTCAATTAGCAGATATTTTCACTAAATCCCTTAGTGAAGATAGATTTTGCATGATTAAAAGAGAGTTAAGCATCATTGATCCCTTTGATTAGAACTCTTTCAAACCTTATTTTTATTTGATTCGTTGAGCTCAAAATCCTCTCAATTTTGTCTTTAGATCATTCACCAGAACCCCCTTGATTTTTGATAATTTATTGAAAGTTTTTCTGGATTTTTTTTCTGATTTTCTGGCCAAGTGTCGACACTTGAGATTTTGGCCAAGTGTCGACTCACGTAAGTGTCGACACTAGACCAAATCCTAAGTGTCGACTCACAAATGACGAACAATCTTTTTAGGGCATCAACGGGACCTTCCAAACCACTTCATTTTTTGTTTTTCTCTCATCCAAGTGGTTCCCTAGTGTCTTCTTGGTCCCAGATCGGTGATCTCCCGGTCCTATCCCTCCTATTCAGGTAAAATCCTCTTGTTTCCCTTGAGTTCGTTCGATTGAAGCCGTATTTTTTGAGCTCCTTCCATTTTCTTTTTGGTCGAAATCCTTTTCTCAGAGAATCCAATCGGTCCTATCCTTTTTTCTCCCTTCTATCTGTTTTGGTTCTTGTGGTTCTTGGTGAAGATGGGACCTCAAAAGCAAGTTACTTCTCGGAAGAAGAGGTCAAGCCTAGCTAGAGAGGATCTCAGTCCAGCCGAGAGGAGATCCAAGGCCCGTTTCGATCCGGTCAGGGAGCAGCAGAATATTGAGCAGGAGAGAGTGCCCCCACAGTTGTCCCCTATAGCGAAAAGAGTTTCTGGAAAAATTATAGCATGTGGATGTCGAGTCGATCAAGATTTCATGAACCGAGAGGGTTTTGGTATATGTGATTTACTTAGAGCAGCTGGATTGATTTCTTTTTGTACCATGAAGGAAAAGTACTATCCACACTTGATTAGAGAATTCTATGGGAGCCTTGCCACTAATGGCATCTTGTGGAGTGCCATGGTCCAAGGTGTCCAGATTCCTGTGACTCAGGACACTCTGAGCATAGTATGGGATATACCACTGCACAGCATTCCAGCTACTTGTGTTGAAGATTGGGAGGCTGCTTGTCAGTGTGTGCTTGAGAGGGATGATGTGTGGGGGATATCGATCGTCACTGCTAATTAGTTATCTGTTAAGATGCGATTGCTACACCACATCATCATGCAAATCCTGCTCTTGAAGACTGGCAGGTTTGATTTTATTATGGAGTGGGAGCTTACTTTGTGGTCTCCCTCACACAAAGGATGGCCATCAATATCCCTGCACTGATGGTCTATCAGATGGGCGAGGCGACCACTCAGCGATGGCTTTGCTTGCCCTACGGGATGGGGCTGACATGTCTGTTCCAAGCCTACGGGATTCCTTTGGAAGAGGAGGCCTCCAAGGAAATTCTTCGTACCAATGTGTATGATGAGCGATCCCTGCACTGGATGGGTTACCGGAGAGTCGCAGGTTGCTGGGTGCGCAGGGAGTCAAGGCAGGAGCCTGACGACGAGGATGACATCCGAGCAGCTGAGGCTAGCCTGTCTGCATCTCAATTCAGTCCTCCGGCTCAGTAGATGCACCTGAGCAGCATGAGCCAGTTACTCCTCCAGCAGCATCAGTTCTAGCTCTAGCACCTCAGCCCACTGTAGGGACTGATTCTGACCTTGAGCAGAGATCACAGACCAAATTACGGGGGTCCATAAGGAGATATCATAGTTATCAGCTAGGACTACCCAGGCATAGATCGAGCTGCAAGGCTTACAGGTGCACACTAACATGTAGATTGGTTCTCTTCGTGGTATGATGGAGATTGGATTTGCGCATATACAGGACATGCTGAGATCTTTGATGCCTTCTGGCATTTTTGGTCCGTCTGCACCTCCACCTCCTCCTATTGATGGTGACTCTGATGGTGATGACACAGATGGTGACAGTGGTAGTGATACTGGTGGTGATAGCAGCAGTGATGGTGATGATGGGCATGTGGCTAGTCTGGTGGCAGCAGTACAGTTCCAGAGGACCAGCCTCCAGCTCCTCCTACAGTTGATCCTACTCCAGCCTCAGAATCTACTTTGGCTACTGACTCCACTTATCAGACTCCTACTGAGACTACTGAGTTCCACACCACGTAGGACCATAGAGAGATCCGGACCTTCACTTAGGACTAGGAGTCTCACCCACAAGACCCCTAGGTTATGTTTGGTGGATCGCCAGGAAATCCTGAATGGTAATCTAGATTACCTACAAGATAGATTATCATTGGATAGATTACCAGTAATGTTGATTACTATGTTTGGTATACACAGGTAATCTATCAGTAAAATTAATTATTATGTCTGGTATGACTAATAGATTACTAGTAATTTAAGCTCAGATTACCAAAATATCCCTAAGTCAAATTTATTAAAATTCATATATTATTAAAATACCCCTAAGTCAAAAATCAATCCTTCCTCATCTTTTCATAAATATTACGAAAGGATGTTTAACATGAGGGGTTAAAAAAAAACCTAATTGAAACGATACCGCTAGATGAGGGAAGGGGGGAGAGAGAGGGAGGAGGGGAATGCTTCGTTATCACTGAAATCAAAGGAACGGGGCAATTTTGTAAAAATAAAAAATACCAGATTACCACGTCTCCAGTAATCTGGATAGCCACATCTACCTGAGGTAATTTGGATTGCCACATGAGAGGTAATCCAGATTACCACTACAACATAGATTACCAGTTTAAAGAAATATCAAACAAGGTTATCTGGTGGGCACAGTTTAAAATTACCGGTAATCTGGATAGATTATCATCTACCAAATGCAACCCTGGGACATCCTCTTCTCTGATCATGGCTCCGATTGTCCTAGAGTTCCCATCTGATGAGGACTAGCCTCACAGGTATCTATCCTATGTTTTATGCTTTCTGTTGTTATGATTTCAGTTATGTATCAGACATTTTCAGTTATATTCAGACTTTTTCAGTTATGTATCAGACTTTCTCTTTTGTACTGAAACTTTGTTATTTGAATTTCACTGAAATGAAAGTTGCTTTTTACTCATCCTCTTTGTATTATTTTTTCTCTTTGTTGTATGATGAATGCACTAATTGAGGGGGAGAAAGATAAGAAAATTACTTAACTTCATTAATGATGACAAAAAGGGAGAGTAAGAAAGGATTAATTGTCTATATAAGCAATTTCTGAAATTTCTAAAATTTTTGATATTATGCTTGGCACATTACCTAACATAGGGGAAGAGAAAATGAAATTTAACTATGCTTGGCACATTACCCCTATGAAATTGTGTTGTATAAACTTTGATATGCTGAATTTAACTCAATTCACAATGAGCTTTAAGTGTATGTTCACTTGAAAGTATGATACACTATCTATAATTGAATTTAAATGCTTATATACTCAAGGTTTTATCATCATAAAAAAGGGGAAGATTGTTGGCTTTGGCCCTTAAGTTTGATGATTAACAAAATGTTGAGTATATATTGTATACTAATGCTTCAATTGTAGTTGTGAATTTCAGGAAATAGGCACATCAAATTTTCTATACAAAAGTATCAAACTCACTCAATTTGAAACTAAGTGAATTTTAGAGTTTTAGAAGTCTTCTCATCTTGGAAAACCTTAAAATGGATCAATCTGGGCTCTATGAAGAAGTTGAGGGTTCATTGAAAAACACTTTGAATTTTGAAACTTGGCACAGAGTTTTTTGAATGGCACTACCAAGTGTCAACTCATGAAACATGAAGTGTCGACACTTCAGAAGAATTGGCACGTAGAAACTTCTTTGGCACGCCTTGAGTCGACTCACAAAAATCAGGTGTCGACTCATAAAGAAGTCAGGTGTCGACTTAGAAAACTCAAGTGTCGACTCATGACCTGAGACAAAAGATGTTACAGAACTATGTCATTTTAAGGATTTTGTCAAGTGCTGACTTAACGTGTCGACTCAAAAAACTCAAGTATTGACTCACAAGCTTCAAGTGTCGACTCATAGGTCAACTCAAAGCCTGAGAACAGAATGAAACAGAATCTTATTTTTTCAAAGAATTATACCTTGAGTCGACTCATGAAGAAGTCAACTGTCGACTCATGAAGAGCTAAAGTATCGACTCATAGGTTCTGACAACAGTAATGGCTATATTTTCTAAAGCACATATTTGACTTCAAAAGGCTCCAAACGGCTAGTTTTGCTCCACTAATGGTCATAAATCATTTTTTAGAAGTTTTTGAAGTATTTAACTCTCACCAAACTCATTAATGAAGAACTAACTCACAAGAGACAAATTCTACCTTTGAGAATATCATTTCAAAAATTAAAAGAAAGCTAGAAAAAATATTCTATCTGAAAAAGCTTTCAATCTTACTGTTGAGCCTTCAAATCAACATTTCAAAAATGGTCTTTCAAAGATTCCAAGGAGAAGACAACACAAGCAATCAAGAAGAGCTTCATAGCTTCTATTTTCTACTCTATAAAAAAAATTTCTTGTGCTTTACACTTGTACTCCTACTTTTATTTATTGTGACTAGTTTCAAGGATATTTGAAACCAAGTGTTAGGCCCTTCCAAGCCGTGAATTGGAATCTAAGCTTAGGTTGGCTTAAGGAAAGGCTGTTGGTGAGCCTAAGTGAGAAAATCAACTTTGGATTTGACTTATGAGCCCTTGAAAATAAGTTGGCTGTAATCTTGGTGGATTATAGTGAAATTCCCAAGGAATAGCTTAGGAAGTGGATGTAGGTACTTGGTGTGCACCGAACCACTATAAATTTTTTGTGTTTGTATGTGTGTTCTTTTTCTCTTGCCTTTACCGCTTACCTCACATAGCATTGCATCTTATTTATATTGTGCTCATTTGCATTGCTTCACAAATACTTTAAGTTCAGCATATATTTGCTCAAGTTTTTAAAGAAACCCAATTTACCCTCCCTCTTGGGTTGCTACGTTGGGCAACAAAAATGATTGTATTATTTTGCATCAAAAAATGTATTATTTGTTGGTTGTAGTGCTTTCTATTTCGACTATAATCACATGAGTTAAAATCTAGTTTTCTTTGGATCTTCAATGGGACGATCACTGGTACATGATCGATGGATGGTATATATAGTCAGGATCTAATTTTCTTTTGAGCCTAGCTAGGTGGGGTGATTGCTGGCACATGCTAAGGATGCATATTTTCTCATGTGATATCAAAACTAGTATCCTTTTGGACCTCCAATGGGATAATCATTAGTACATGACCGATTGATGGTATATAAAATCAAGATATAATCTTTTTTGAGATTAGTCATGGACCGATCATGGCTGATGTGGCTAGATCGTTGACGTACGATGGGCAAACTGACGTGGAGTCCCCATCGGGCGCCATGCTGGACTTCCAACATGAGCCCCTTCATCGGGTTGAGCTCCCCCGAAGCAACGGGACCGCCCACCAAAGCCGAGCTCCGTCCTCTGCCAGGTCGATCCCCGCCATGTCCGGATGCCTAGGCCAGAGCCGAGTACAAGTCCCCACCCGGGGTGGACCCCTTGAGGTCGAGTCCCATGGTCAAGAGTCGAGCTCAAGTCTCCTCCACCATGAGAAGCCCCTTCGAGGTCGAATCCCTTGGGCTGGGCGGCACCCCGCCCACCTCCATCAGGTTGAGCTTGTCCGAAGCCGAGCTCTGCTGGCCCGGAGTCGAGCTCAGCCCTTCTCCGCCCAGCCGAGCCACCTCGAAACGAGCCCATCGGAGGCGGGCCACACCTTTCCAACTCGGTCCCCAACTCAGACAGAGGCACCAACCACCAAGAGTGTGGCACCTCCTCTCCAAGAATGACGGCGGGCCCCCTAAGGGCCGTACAGCAGCACCCGCCATGCCGCCATTAATGCCCATGACCGTCATTCACACCAGAAAGAAAGGAAACTCACATCAAGGCACCATGCCCTCCACCAATCTGCCGTACCTCCAGGGAAAAGACCCGACCGGAGGGCATGAGTCCCGAGGATGGTGACCCGCCAACCGAGGCCCTGCCAGGCTTCCAGGAGTCGGGCAAGTAGAAGGAATGTTAGGGCGCATGGAAGCTTCCCCGGTTACCTGACAGGAGAGACGTCCCGTCTACGGCACGATACCTCGTCACACACGTCTGACGGCATGGAAAGATCTCGAGGTAGGCCAAAGTAAAAACCTGGCTAGGGTAAGCCAAAAGTAAGCAAAGCAAAGAAACAAGGGAGAGAGCCAGACAGGAGGATTGGATCACCTCGGCCACCACCTCTCCCAGTTCACTCTCACTTCCACTTTCATACACACTACACTCACTCCTCCTAGGGTGGAGCTCATCCAGAGGGACTCGACCAGGAGGATCTGTTCCCCTGGATCATCACTGACTTGACCGTCGAAGCGCCCCCACCGGAATTCCCGGCCCAGGTCACTGATATTTTTTTTGTAGGTCTCGAGGCACCGGAGGCATCCCGAGTAGGCGGACGCACAACCCTCGACGCCATCAGCAGCTACTGGCCACGATGATCCGGGTGGCAACAAATTGGCGCACCAGGTAGGGGGGCAGAACGACTCTCGATCTAGTTCAGGCCCCGCTCGGACAAATTGTCGAGAGGATGGTGACCACTCGGGCGAAGAGAGCCTCTCCTAGCTGTGCGGAACCATCCCCTTCCCATGAGAACCCGTACGGTCCGGAGACGGAGCCACCCGCCCTAGTTCAACCGCCTCTGCTAGAAGTTCAACTGACCGCACTTGCTTAACAGATGCACACTCTCACTGCAGCAGTGCACCAGCTCCAACATCAGCATCGATCCCTGGCTACCCACGCTGCAGCACCCTGGGACAGCCTGCGTTCCTTCCATGGGAGGCCTTCGCAGTCGCGGGCTGTTACAGACCCTCGGGGTAGTCACCAAGCCCCGATGAAGCGACAACAGGCCAGGTCCATCGATGAAGAGAGCTGCTCACCGCATCTTGACCGGGGGGCATCTAAACCCCACCAAGGTAGGAAGGGCAAAGCCCCTCGTCATGGGCACCGCACACCCCCGTCACCCTCCCCGCCTCTCTCAGTAGAGGGGTCGATGGATGAAGCCATCAGGCGCATTTGCGGAGAAGCGCCTGGAGGAGCATGACCGCAAACTGGCGGAGCTATCCCACCAATTTGCTAACTTGCCCGGCTCTGCCAGCGAGCCAGTGGGCTATGACTTCCGCCCTCCATTCTCCCAGGAGATTCAAGCGGAGCTGATTCCCCGCCGGTTCTGCATGCCACAGGTGGATCTTTACGATGGGACCACCGATCCCCTGGACCACCTGGAAAGCTACCGAGCCCTCATGAGGGTCCAGGGGGCTACTGACGCCCTCCTATGCATCGCCTTTCCCGCTACTTTTTGGAACGCGGCTCGGGTATGGTTCGCCCGCCTTGAGTCGGAAAGCATCAACTCCTTTGCCCAGCTGGGGCAGAGGTTCGTGACTCACTTTGATGCATATCGGAAGATGCCACAGGAGGTGGACAGTCTCTTTTCCATCAGGCAAAAAAATCGCGAGCTGCTATGGGACTACGTGGCTCGCTTCAAGGCTGCCATGCTGGAGATCTACAACTTGGAGGAGCCGATCGCAATGCTAGCTCTAAAGCGATGGCTCAGGAGTTCTCGCCTGACCTACTCGCTTGACAAGAAACCCCCGAAGACTTACTCCGAGCTCCTCTTCCGAGCTCAGAAGTACATCCGCATCGATGAGGCGGATCGAATAAGGCGAGAGCTTGATAGGAGGTCGCTGAAAAGCCAGCACTCGTCGAGGCATCAGGGACACGGAGGCTAGGACCGCCAGCTCAGAGCTCCCGACCGGGACCAAGGCCAAGAAGTACTCCCGTCTTTGAGGAGAATTTCACCCCCCTCCTTGCCCCGAGAACAAAGATCCTCATGGAGATCGAGGGCGATACCTATCTAAGGCGCCCACCGCCATTGAAGTCGTCCTCTAGCCGTGACAAGATGAAATATTATCGTTTCCACCGTGACCATGGCCACGATACCGAGGAGTGCCACAATCTCAAATGGGAGATCGAAGATCTCATCAAGAGGGGCTACCTCGGAAGATATATGGGGGGCGGATCTCAACTAGAACCCCAGGTGCTCGTCGCCCTCCCACCAATCCCGGCGGTCGACAATCGCCCTACTGAGAAGACGGTGGGGATGATACGCTAAGGAGCAGAGTGCACTCCCAAGAGGGCCCGGGGGGTAGGGCATCCTGAGGTTGTACTTCCCTTTATGAGGGAAGGGATGACGGGGAGAGAATGTAAATAATGATGCTGTGGTCGTCGAGATGACGATCGCAAAGTATCCTGTAAAACGCATCATGGTAGATAGTGGAGCTCCACGGATGTATTTTTCTATGATGCCTTCTCTAGGATGAATCTTTTCTCTGTTCAGTTGAGGCCTGTACATACCCCTCTTATTGGTTTCATGGAAGACTCCTTAGGGGTTGAGGGAGAAGTTACCCTCCCAGTCACTGCCGGGACCCCACCTCGGTAGAGTACCGTCATGATGACGTTCACGGTGTTAGGCTTCCTTCACCTTACAACATTATTTTAGACCGACCTGGGCTCAATATCCTCGATGCTTTTGTCTCTACCAAGAGATTGCTTGTACAATTCCCAACCCCTTCTAGTATGGAGCAGATGAAGGGCACGCCCCAGCCGGTGCAGCACTGCTTCTAAACCCTCCCCGGGGCCTGGGTGCCCGAGGAGGACTCCAAGGCAGACGAGCTCGACCAGAGGGCTCAGGACCCTAGGGGAGGCCTGGCCGAGCGCCTACTTCCTTACCAGCTCGGGGCCGACCAGACGAAGACCGTGCAGATCGGAGCCCCAGCTGCCTGAGAGGGAAAAGGCTCCACTGTTGGAGTTCCTGCGGGCGAATGCAGATGTGTTCACTTGGACAGCGATGGACATGCCAGGTATTCTCCCTGAAGTCATTACCCACAAGCTCAACATTGATCCGAAGCACAAACTAGTTCGATAGAAGAAGAGGAGCTTCGCTCCAGAAAGGTAGGCGGCCATCAATGGGGAAGTAGAGAAGCTCTTGGTCGCTGGCTTTTTTCGAGAGGTGCAATACCCGAGCTGGCTGGCGAACATGGTGATGGTGAAGAAGAACAATGGCAAGTGGAGGATCTGTGTAGATTACACCGACCTCAACAAGGCGTGCCCAAAGGACAACTTCCCTCTGCCAAGGATAGACCAGCTGGTAGACGCCACCTCAGGGCACAGGCTGCTCTCCTTCATGGATGCGTTCTCCGGGTACAATAAAATCCGGATGTACCCGGGGGACGAGGAGCATACCGCCTTCATTATCGACCGAGGGACATACTGTTACAAGGTGATGCCCTTTGGCCTGAAGAATGCCGGAGCCATATACCAACATCTTGTCAACAAGGTCTTCAAGGACCAGAATGGCCGGAACGTGCAAGTGTACGTAGATGACATGCTCGTCATGAGCAAGCCGAGCTCAGACCACATCGCCGACCTCGACAAAGCCTTTCATAATCTCCGGAAGCACCGAATGAAGCTCAATCCAGTAAAGTGCACTTTCGGGGTGGCGGCCGGAAAGTTTCTCGACTTTATGGTCACCCAGAGAGGCATGAAGCAAACCCAGAGAAGGTTCAAGCGATCCTTGATATGGAGCACCCGACATCCAAGAAGCAAGTTCAACGTCTTACAATGAGGGTCGCAGCCTTAAGCCGTTCATTTCGAGGTTGGCTGACCACTGCCTCCCTTTCTTTAAGGCGTTGTGCAAAAGCATGACTTCACCTGGACTGAGGAGTGCAAGGCGACCTTTGAAGAGCTGAAGGAGTTTCTAGTCTCTCCACCTCTGCTATCCAAATCGGAAGAGGGGAAAGAGCTTCTACTCTACCTGGCGGTTACACCCAGGGCCGTCAGCTTGGTCCTCGTCCATACAGATCAGGACGGATCTCAAAAGTCGATGTATTACCCAGCAAAATCCTCCGCAATACGGAGATCAGTATACCCGTTCTGAAAAACTTATTTTTGCACTAATCATGTCTGCTAAGCATCTCAGGCCTTACTTTCAAGCACATCCCATCGCGGTTGTGACTGATCAGCCCCTGAGGACCATACTGAGCACCCCGAGACTTTCGAGAGACTAAATGGTCCCTGATGCTGAGCAAGTTCGACATCGCATACCGACCGAAGTCATCGTAAAAGGTCCAAGTCCTAGCCGACTTCATGGTCGAATGTACAGGGCCCCCCAAGGAGCTAGGGCGGACGGCCCTGGAGAACCAAGCTGAGCTCGGACCACGAGAGGACCCATGGATCCTCCACGTGGACAGCACCTCCAACTCTAGTGGAAGCGGAGCGGGCCTCATCCTCACCAACTCCGATGGAGTATGACGGAATCCGCTCTCTGCTTCAAGTTCGCCACCATGAACAACCAGGCAGAGTACGAAGTGCTCCTCGTGGGCATAAAGGTATCCCGTGAGCTAGGCATCGGAAGCCTAAAGGTCTTCACTGACTCTCAACTGGTTGCCGAACAAGTCTCCGGAGAGTACGAGGCCCGAGATTCCTAGATGGTGAAGTACCTGGAGAAGGTTTGTTTGAGCACGGCGAGCTTCTGTTACTTTCGCATTTTCCACATCCCTCATGGAGAAAATGCTCGTGCGGATGCACTGTCGAGGCTCGCAACCCTACCAGACTCATCCCTGGGGCGCACCTACGTCGAGTACCTCGAGAATCCAAGCTATGAAAGCCAAGAGGAGGTACAACAAGTAGCCGGCAAGCCGAGCTGAATGGACAAGTACATCAAGTACATCAGGATGGCCTCCTGCCGGAGGATCACAAAGAAGCCGTCCTTATTAGAAGGAAGGCTACCCGTTTTGTTTTAATGGACGGTCATCTCTACCGCCGATCTTACTCCTACCCGCTTTTGAAGTGCCTCAGACCCACGGAGGCAACCTTCATGCTCCGGTAGATACACAAGGGCCTCTGTGGGAACCACGTGGGGGGGAGGATCCTGGCATACAAGGCTCTTCGCCAGGGATACTTCTGGGAGACGATGAGGGAAGACGCCGCTGACTTCGTCAAGAAGTGTGACAAATGCCAGCGCCATCCCACATACAGCGCCTACCGGCTGCACTGATCTCCCAACTGTCATCCCCTTTGCCTTTCGCACAGTGGGGGATGGACATTCTGGGACCATTCCCCACCGTGCCAGGGCAGCGAAAATTCCTGCTAGTGGCGATCGACTTCACCAAGTGGGTCGAGGCGGAGCCGCTAGCTCAGATTACGAAAGCCAATGTTCAGTAATTCTTCTGGAAGTCTATCATCTGCCACTTCAGACTCCCCAATTGCATCATCACCGACAACGGGCGGCAGTTCGACAATCGGGAGTTCGAAGGATTCTGTGCTGAACACGGTATCCAACACCGGTTCATCTCGGTTGCTCATCCCCCAGATAAATAGAGAAGCCGAGGTGACCAATCAAACCATCCTTCAAGGACTTCGTACCAGGTTGGACCAGGTGAAGGGCATATGGGCAGAGGAACTTCCAAGCATCCTGTGGGCCTACCACACCACGCCCAGAACGGCGATGGGTGAAACGCTCTTCAACCTCATCTTCGGTGCTGAAGCAATAATCCCAATTGAGCTTGGCATGCCCACACTGCGGGTGCAGCAGTATGATGAGACGCAGAACTCGGTGCACCTCTTGCTCAATCTAGACCTCCTAGAAGAAACAAGGGACAAAGCCTGACTTCGGATGGCAGCATACCGACAATGGGTCGCCCGATATTACAATGCATGGGTGAAGCTGAAGAATTTCCGACCTAGTGACCTGGTACTGCGTCGGGTCGAGGCGTCTCAACCCCGGGAGTGCGGCAAGCTCTCGCCAAACTGGGAAGGTCCTTATAAAGTGGCCGAGGCCCTCTCACATGGGGCCTACTATCTCGAAGACCTGGATGGTGCCAGGTTCCGTCGGACATGGAATGCTTGTAATTTGAGGAGATACTACCAGTAATGTAAGTTTTTCCTCCACTAGAAATAAAGGCTTTCCTTTGCACAACGGGTTGTTTGCCTTACAGGAATGTCGCTGCTCGGGGCCCAGTCCTCCGGCACCAAGACCTGAGAAGCCCTCAGGCACTCAAGCCTCGAGCCCAGCTCCTCAGCATCCAAGCCCGAAGAAGAGTCCTCCGGCACCAAGACCTGAGAAGTCCTCAGGCACTCAAGCCTCAAGCCTAGCTCCTCGGCATCTAAGCCCGGAGAAGAGTCCTCCAGCACCGAGACCTGAGAAGCCCTCAGGCACTCAAGCCTCGAGCCTAGCTCCTCGGCATCCAAGCCCGGAGAAGAGTCCTCCAGCACCGAGACCTGAGAAGCCCTCAGGCACTCAAGCCTCGAGCCTAGCTCCTCGGCATCCAAGCCTGGAGAAGAGTCCTCCAGCACCGAGACCTGAGAAGCCCTCAGGCACTCAAGCCTCGAGCCTAGCTCCTCGGCATCCAAGCCCGGAGAAGAGTCCTCCAGCACCAAGACCTGAGAAGCCCTCAAGCACTCAAGCCTCGAGCCCAGTTCCTCGGCATCCAAGCCCAGAGAAGAGTCCTCCAGCACCGAGACCTAAGAAGCCCTCAAGCACTCAAGCCTCGAGCCCAGCTCCTCGACATCCAACCCGGAGAAGAGTCATCCAGCACCAAGACCTGAGAAGCCCTCAAGCACTCAAGCCTCGAGCCCAGCTCCTCGACATCCAAGCCCGGAGAAGAGTCCTCCGGCACCAAGACCTGAGAAGCCCTCAGGCACTCAAGCCTCGAGCCCAGCTCCTCGGCATCCAAGACTGGAGAAGAGTCCTCCGGTACCAAGCTTGAGAAGCCCTCAAGCATTCAAGCCTCGAGCCCATCTCATCGGCATCCAAGCCCGGAGAAGAGTCCTCCGGCACCAAGACCTGAGAAGCCCTCAAGCACTCAAGCCTCGAGCCCAGCTCCTCGGCATGCAAGCCCGGAGAAGAGTCCTCTGGCACCAAGACCTGAGAAGCCCTCAGGCACTCAAGCCTCGAGCCTAGCTCCTCGGCATCCAAGCCCGATGAAGAGTCCTCCGGCACCAAGACCTGAGAAGCCCTCAGGCACTCAAGCCTCGAGCCCAGCTCCTCGGCATCCAAGCTCGGAGAAGAGTCCTCTGGCACCAAGACCTGAGAAGCCCTCAAGCACTCAAGCCTCGAGCCTAGCTCCTTGGCAGCCAAGATCGGAGAAGGGTCCTCCAGCACCAAGACCTAAGAAGCCCTCGGCACTCAAGCCTCGAGCCCAGCTCCTCGGTATCCAAGCCTGGAGAAGAGTCCTCCGGCACCAAGACCTGAGAAGCCCTCAGGCACTCAAGCCTCGAGCCCAGCTCCTCGGCATCCAAGCCCGGAGAAGAGTCCTCCGGCACCAACTTGAGAAGCCCTTAGGCACTCAAGCCTCGAGCCTAGCTCCTCGGCATCCAAGCCCGGAGATGAGTCCTCCAGCACCAAGACCTGAGAAGCCCTCAGGCACTCTAGCCTCGAGCCTAGCTCCTCGGCATCCAAGCCCAGAGCCATGTCCTAAGGCAACCAAGTTCCGGAGCCCAGCTCTCCGGCCAGCACGTCTCCGAGCCCAGTTCTAAGACGACAACTCCTGAGCCATGTCCCCAGGCAACCAAGATTCGGAGCCCGCAGCTCTTCGACACCAAGTTTCGGAGCCCAGCTCCAAGATGGCAACTCCTGAGCCATGTCCTCAGGAAACCAAGTTCCAGAGCCCAGCTCTCCGACCAGCACGTCTTCGAGCCCAGCTCCAAAACGGTGAGGCCTGAGCCCATACAAGATGGAGCTCCCCTCTCTGACCTCCCCCCACACTGAAAGAGAAGAGAAAAGAAAAGGGAGGAGAGGGGGGGGGGAGAGAAGACATTCACACCATAATAAAAGGAAGAAGCCATATTGACTGAACAATATTTCATTAATTAAAAGAAGCATGTTACATTATCTTCCAGGCCCTGACAGGCCAGGCATCCCTATCCAACAAAAAAAAAAGAGAAAATTATTACAGGAGGTCCTATCCTACTGAGCCAGCTCCTTCCCTGGGCGGTGCACAGCTAGGACTTCCCCCTCCTCCACCTCCATTGCGGGGGCACCTTCTTGAGGGCCTTCGTCGGAGGGACTGATTCAGCTATTGCTGCCGAGGGGACCGACTCAGCTGTCTCCGCCTACGGTGCTGGTCCGGCCGTCGCCACCACCAAGGCTGACTCAGCTGTCTCTGGGGCCACCTTTGGGAGAGACCCGGCTGGAGTGGCTCCCTACCCTGCTGCAGCCACCGCCAGAGCTGGAGCCTTCTTGCCGGGAGCCCGGAGTGCAGCCAGTCGCTCCTGGGAGAGGATCCCCCGTAGCTGAGTGCGACAGTAGGTGGACCCCTTGGCAAAGGAGTCCGTTGCTGCCTCCTTAAAGTCCTTTATATATTCGGGGGAGGCCTTGAAAGTGGCCACTGCGTCGGCGGCCTCCTTCCTTGCGGCCTCCGCCCGGCACCTCACCTCCTCCAGCTACTCTCCGCATGCTCGCCTGCTGGATCACCACCACCATCCCCTTCTTGGTGGTCTCAATGGAACGGGTGGTGGCGGTAGCCTTCTCCTCCGCCTCCGTGGCCCTCTTCTCAGTGGTCGTCGCCTTCTTCTCGGCAGAGGTGGCTCTTTCCCTTACCGCCTCTGACTCGGCCCAAAGCTCTTTCAGCCGGGTCCTCTTCGATTCGAGCTCTCCCTCGAGCTCCTTCTTGATCCGGAAGACATCAGCGACCTCAGCCAGGAGGCTCATAACCTTCAGGTTAGCCTCCCGGGTCTCCTCATCCTTCCGACCCACCTCGGCCCTTAGGGACTCGAGCTCCGCTTGTCGCTCCTTGTCCCTTTTCACCCAGTTATGGTAGTAATCCCAGATGAGGATCAGCTCTCTGTCTTGCTGCATTAAAGGAAGCACGTTAGCCACGGTGCTGAAAAAGGTCAGAAGAAGTCAAGGCAAGCGAAGAAGAACTTACGACATAAAGATTGATGAAGGATGAGCTGACGACGTCGCCCAGAAGTCTCCCGCTCCCTTCCTGCCGGTCGCAAGACTGGACTGAGAAGTCCATCATCCGCTTGGCGAGGCTCGAGTCCTTCATCAAGGAGACGTTGGGCCCCAGTCGGAAGGGGACTCGGCAGTAGTTTCTGTCCCTCTTTTTCGCCAACTCGGACCCTTCAGCAGCGGAAGGCATCTTCAACGCCAGTTGCGAGCTCGACGCCGCTTCGGGCCATGCCTAGTGTGCCGGCCTTGTTTCTTTCAGCCCCCCGTCCTCCTCGACGTCGCCAACCTCCAGAGTGGGGGCTCCTATCCTGGCAGCAGCGATGGCCGACCTGGCACGGACGACCACCTTGGGCTCGGGCGCCGGGACCGGGTCGCGCTACCCTGAAGGATCGTGGATGGACTCGACCGCCCTCTTTCGCCTTCATTCTGGAACTGGTGCATCCGGCTCGGCCTGCACCGGCCTCGCACCATCGTCAGCATGAGCCCTCTTCGGAGCGAGCTCGCCGGCCTCAGCTGCCTGCTCTCATTCCTCGGAGAACGAGAGTAGCTCATCCATGGAGAATTTCACCTCTGCACCAGAGAAGACATGGTCAATCCCAAGCAAAAAAAAAAGAAGAAGAAAAAGAAAAAGAGAAGGGGTGGCCAAGTCAAACTCACCCGACCTTGCGTCGAGCCGATCCCAGCCTCGTGAAGATTCCGCTCCGACAGCAGGACCTCAAGCGAGGGGATCTCGGCCGATCTGAGCAGCTCGTCAGGTCGAGGTCGGCTGCTTCGACGGAGGAGTTCCTATTGGGAGACCGATCTGGGTCGCTCCAAACCCAGTTAATCCCTTCGACCGAGGTAAAGAAGTACCTATTCTTCCATCCCTTGATGGAAGAGGGGAGCTCGAATCTAATTTCCCAAGGGCGAGAAGAAATGGACCACCACTCCTCCTCGGTAGGGTGGCGTTTCAGGGTGAAGAAGGCCCTGAACAGGGAGAAACAGGCGACGATCCCATGGAAGTGGCACAGAACGATGAAGCAGAAGATCGTTCTGATGGCATTGGGGACCAACTGAGCGGGAACAAGATCGTAGTTGGCCAAGAAGGAAAGAAAGAAAGGATGGAAAAGAAATCGGAGGCCCCCGGCGAAGAACTCCTCATAGAAAGCAATCCGTTGAGGGCCACTAGATGTGACCCGCTCCCCCGGATGAGGAATAGAAAGGTGAATGGACTTGGGAATGTCATAGGCACCCCGGATGGTCACGAGATCCTCGGCGGTGATCACCGAAGCAATCCCTCCGGGACCTGTCGACCGAGAAGTCTCGGGTTCAGAAACAGGAGTAGGAGGAGGAGCGGGGAGGAGAGCCAAGCGAGGTGGGGGAGCAGACCTAGGTTCCCTAATGGCTACAGGACCATAGGAAGGTCTCCTACTGAACTCGTAACGTGCCGCCTCCCTCTCCTCGTCAGAGAAAAAAGGAGTCCTCGGCCGGGAAGGTCCGGCCTCGGCTTGGTAGGAGGGATAGAAGTTCGGACCAAAACGATCCATGGAAGAAGAAGAGAATGGCAAAGGAAGACCTACGACGACTCCTAGTCGACAAGAAGGGAGAGGAAGAAGAAGCTAACCTGCTAAGGTTCTAGGAGGACGATGACGATCGGAGAAGGAGAAGGAGAAGATCTCTGTATGACGCCGGGCGCAAAAGATTTGAAAGAAAGTAAGTTTCGAAAGACCTACCCTTCTTTTCAAGGCAACCTACGCCTGACCATACCGTTACGGTTCCCCCAAGAGATGCTCGCCATGTGTCGCTGATCGACGGGGCCAACGTCTCAATCCGACCGTGGCCACTCTAACTTCCGTGCCTGCCATAACTGCTCCTCAGACGCGGCCGCGTGGCACCCCTGCACAGGCTCGAAGGACCGCCGCGTGAAGCACCGCCGATATCGGTCATTATTATACCAGATTTCTTTGCCTTTCCATGTCAGCACCGTAATTACTCCCTTCGTCCTGAGCGCCGCGCGTTAACGACCCTCGGGAGTGGGGGGCAAATGATGTGGCTAGATCGCTGACGTAGGGCGGGCAAACTGACGTGGAGTCTCCATCGGGCGCCATGCTGGATTTCCAACATGAGCCCCTTCGCCGGGCTGAGCTCTCCCGGAGCAACAGGGCCGCCCGCCGAAGCCGAGCTCCGTCCTCCGCCAGGTCGGTCCTCGCCGGGTCGGGACGCTTAAGCCGGAGCCGAGTACAAGTCCCCACCCAGGACGGACCCCTTGAGATCGAGCCCCGTGGTCAGGAGTCGAGCTCAAGTCTCCTCCGCCACGAGGAGCCCCTCCGAGGTCGAATCCTCTAGGCTGAGCGGCACCCCGCCCCTCTGCCAGGTCGAGCTCGTCCGAAGCTGAGCTCCGCTGCCCGAAGTCGAGCTCAGCCCTTCTCCGCCCAGCCGAGCCACCTCGAAGCGAGCCCGTCGGAGGCGAGCCCCACCTTTCCAGATCGGTCCCCAACTCAGACAGAGGCACCAACCACCAAGAGTGCGGCGCCTCCTCTCCAAGAATGACGGCGGGCCCCCCGAGGGCCGTACAGCAGCACCCGCCATGCCGCCATTAATGCCCACGGTCGTCATTCACACACCAGAAAGAAAGGAAACTCACATCAAGGTGCCATGCCCTCCACCAACCTGCTATACCTCCAGGAAAAAGATCCGACCGGAGGGCGCGAGTCCCGAGCAGAGACCCGCCAACCGAGGCCCTGCCAGGCTTCCAGGAGTGGGGCAAGTAGAAAGAATGTTAAGGCGCATAGAAGCTTTCCCGGTTACCTGACAAGAGAGACGTCCCGTCTACGGCACGATATCTCGTCGTACACGTCTGATGGCATGGGAAGATCCCGAGGCAGGCCAAAGTAAAAACCCAGCCAGGGAAAGCCAAAAGTAAGCAAAGCAAAGAAACAAGGGAGAGAGCCAGACAGGAGGATTGGACCACCTCGCCACCACCTCTCCCAGCTCACTCTCGCTCTCACTTTCATACACACTACACTTACTCCTCCTAGGGTGGAGCTCATCTAGAGGGGCTCGACCAGGAGGATCTGTTCTCCTGGATCGTCACTGACTTGACCGTCGGAGCGCCCGCCGGAATTCCCGCCCGGGTCACTGACGTTGTTTTTTGCAGGTCCTGAGACACCGGAGGCATCCCGAGTAGGCGGACGCGCAACTCTCGACGCTATCAGCAGCTACGGGTCACGACGATCCGGACGGCAACAGTGGCCATAGTCAAAAAGACTGAGAGTATGAGTGAGAGTGGATGGCCATTCTTGATTATTTTGTTTTGAAAATATATTATTGTCAATTATGCATAACGAAAATTATATCGATCATGCTTTATTAAAATTTTATGTTGATTGATTTAATTTATTTTATCGATTTATATTTTATAATAAATATTAAATTTATGTTTTATAAATTAGAGGTTATGATAATTTATTGGGCTTATATAATTCATTATTTTTTTTCTTTTTTTAGATGCCATGGAGTAGTTGGGATTTGGAATCATGTTGTGAGGAGGTTAGGATTTGAAGAATATTTTGATGAATAAATTTATTTATTACATTTAATGATAACAAAATTAAATTTATTATTATTTTTATTATGAGGAGGCTAGGATTTGAAGAATGTTTCGATGAATTTAATTAATTTATTATATTTAATGATCAGGAAATCAAATTTATTATTATTTTTATTATTTTGATAATTTAAGAAATTTGAAAGTTAAAAGATAAATCTTGCATGTTGTTTATCGTACGCGTGGCTTGGATCTTGGATTGGGATATGACAATATGTTTTTTATCTTTTATTTATTCTTTGAGTTATCATTTAAATTATCAAATACCCATTTTAAAAAATTATGTATATATATATATTTATTTATTTATTTTGTGCGTTCATTTACGGGATTCCATCCAGCTGCCCATACTTCTCTCGTCCGCAACCCATGACGGTCTACAGAGAAAGGGATGGAGAGCGTGCAGAGTGACCAGCTCCCACCATAAATATTTACTCACAACTCTCTTACCAAATGAAACTTAAAATAGCCCCATACCATTTGTCCACCCACTCCTACCACCTACCGATAGCCCGTCCAACTCGCAT
Source organism: Areca catechu (assembly GCA_021397845.1). Lineage (NCBI taxonomy): Eukaryota > Viridiplantae > Streptophyta > Magnoliopsida > Arecales > Arecaceae > Areca > Areca catechu. Next base: position 67,281,300 of record CM038049.1, on the reverse strand, counting down.
CCGGTCCGTTTCCACTTAATACCCTCCACCCCACCCTCACCTCACCGACAGAAACAGAGAGAAATATCCAGCGGGAGAAACAGAGGGAGTGCTGACCGACCGGATCCCTAGATCTACTCGGCATCGATGGCCTCCATCCTGGTCCTGGTCATCGTCTTCGTCTTCGATCTCATCGCCTTCGGCCTCGCCATCGCCGCCGAGCAGCGCCGGAGCACGGTAAGCCCTCGAAATGCCCGAATATTAGCGAGATCTGAGCTCATCCAATGTTGTAGATCTGAAGATAAAATTTGGTAATTCCAGGCGGTCGTGGTGCCGGACGCGGAGAAGAACTACACTTACTGCGTCTATGACTCGGACATCTCCACCGGATTCGGCGTGGGGGCGCTCCTCTTCCTCCTGGTGAGCCAGATCATCGTAATGGCGGTGAGCAAGTGCTTCTGCTGCGGCCGCTCCCTCCGCCCCGGTGGCTCCCGCGCCTGCGCCCTCCTCCTCTTTATCACCTGCTGTATTCCTCTCTCTCTCTCTCTCTCTCTCTCTCTCTCTCTCTCTCTCTCTCTCTCTCTCTCTCTCTCTCTCTCTCTCTCTCTCTCTCTCCGTATTCGAGCTTTTCTCTCACCGTCGGCGGTGAACATAGCCGGAGCCTTTCAGATCTGCAACGGACCGTCGTCGTTTCCGTGTCGCTTATCTCCGTTCGCCTTCTTTTGGACGGACTTGAAACCCCTGAAAAAGACAGAATCATACGTCGAGTTTCAAGCGATTTCACGTCCGCCGCTCCAATCCGAGCCGGGGGGCGGTGGGCGTGAACAGCTGTCCCCCACTCCCCCAGAACCAGAGCCGGCCCGGCCCGCTGTTTGACGATAATATTTTATATGCGGGGGGTGGTCCGCTTAGGATTTAACGGTGATGTAACGGCGTTGATCTTTTATGCGGTGGCCTTGGTTGCAGGTTTACGTTTATGATAGCGGAGGCTTGTTTGCTGGCCGGGTCGGTGCGGAACGCCTACCACACCCGGTACCGGACGCTATTCGTGAACGACCCGCCGTCGTGCCAGACGGTGAGGAGGGAGTCTTCGCGCCGCCGCGCCGCCTTCATCTTCTTCACGGCCATCCTCTCGGAGCTCTACTACGTCACCTTCTCCAAGGCCAACTCACTCTACGACAAGGAGCCCGCCATTGGAATGAGCCCCTACAGCTAGATATCGACGTCGATTTCTGATTAGATCGAGAGTATTTCTCTATTTTGTTGTTGTTGTTGTTATGCCTTTTGATCTTATGCTCTTTCTTGGTGGGTACAGAACATTACGTTGTGGACCGTTGCTGATAGAATGTTGATGGAATTTTTCGTTTTTTTATTTTTTTTAAATTTTTTTTTTTTAATATAGTTTGATGAAGCTGGATGAATGTGTATGGACTCAAGAATGATCCTTGATTCTTGATCCTGTTAATTTTTATCATTGGGGCTATGCTTTTACAAAGCGTGAGCAGGACAACTCTTGAGGTTGGTGGTGCAGGGGTGTGATCGAGAAGAGTTTTTTAGTAGTTGGTACTCGAGCTTGACCCGATTTGATACATCAGCTTCGGACTCCGGGCTTGGGGCTCGTGATCGATCGAGTTGTGAGCTCAAATTTAGCTGATAAAAAATGGTATAATAATATTACTTAAACTCGACTTAAATATTAGTCATATCATTTCTAATCTCAATGCAAATCTTAACTTACTCATAATATATATATTATAAATAAAAAATGTATTATTAAAGGTTCATCGATTCTCAAATCTTAAGTATTTTATTATTTGAACTTGATGGTAAAGGGTGGAGCTTAGATTCTTGTTGATCCTGAGTAGTTTGCAGGCCACTTGGATTACTTAATCTAATATGTTTAGATCTGAACTGATTTATTTTTAAGAATCCGTGAATCTGAATTGAGTTATAAAATCAATCAATTTATTTTTCCTGATTGAATTTAGATTTATTAAATGCGAAGACGATCCAATCTAAATATGATAATATCGTTATGATTTAGATTTATTTAAATTTTTAAATTATAATTTAAATTTTTTATGGATCATATTTTTAACATAAAATATAGTTTTATAATTATTTTATATTTTAATTTATTTTGAGAGCATTATATCTTGTTTATTTGATACAATTATAATAATGTTGTTTTATTTGATCCGGATTTGATCAAATTTAAATTTTTATGATTGAAAATAGGTATATGTGAACTCTATTTAACCTGAATAATCGATTGGGTCAAGAATTTTGATCGAGGATCCGATCTAAACCAATGCAATCTTTTATTGGATTGGATTCAACTTTAATAATAGAACCCGATCAAATAATCAAGTCGGGATCATTTATGACCCGATCTATTTTTATCCCTATTTGTATGCATTAAAAAAACAATTTATTATTGTTGAAGTTCTTTTATTTATTTTTTTATTTAGTATTTATTTATTTATTTTGATAGAGGATGTTTGGAGGGGAAGGCCTCAAAGCAGGATCTAAACAGCTCTATTTTGGAATCAACCATCATAAGGTGGAAATTTGACTAATTTGCGTGTGACCGGGCTAATATTGGCACTTGCTTGCAATTAAAAATTTTCTATCATCGTTTGTTTTGTATCAGTCTTGAGTCAGTAGATGGGGACGGGAAAGTCGGGTAATCATAGCATATCTATAACTAATAAGATTATAACGGTTATTTAAATGGGAGAAATTTAGAGCATATTCTTTTACGATTCATTTTGATTCGGTTAAGGGACGGGGAGAATGAAAAACAATGATAGTAATTTTTGAAGCGAAGAAGTAGAAACGAGGTGAATCGAGTTGTGGGTATGGTATACCTTTATTTATACATGATTCGAACTTGTTTTTGGCAATCATACCTTAATTCATACCCGTCCCTAAGTTTACATGGGTTGAATGAAACCCATCCCATTTAAATTGGATCGGATTGAATAGCTGATGGATGGGCTAAAATTACCTTTTTTTTTATTACTTTATTTTAAGATTAGGTAGTATTGTCGTCTGGATCGTCGTGGCCTGTAGCTCTGACGTATCGAGGACTTGTCAGGCTCCTGATGGATACTTGCTCCTCTTCCGGCCTGGCCTGTAAAAAAGAGGAGTCCCGGAAAGCATGAGCACGATCTCGGCCAGGCGTTTGATCCCGGATGCGGGGGCCGCCTCGGCCAAGGGGCTCGTCCTTGAAAAGCATGAGCACGTTCTCGGGCCAGGCCCCGACCCCTGATGCAGGGGCCACCTCGACTAATGGGCTAGCCATTGGAAAGCATGAACACAACATCAACTGGGCGCTTGACCCGGTGCGGGGCCACCTCGGCCAAGGGGCTCACCCTCGGAAAGCTTGAGCACGTCCTTGACCGGGCGCTGGACCCTGAATGTGAGGGTCGCCTCGACCGAATGGCTCGCCCTCAGAAAGCATGAGCACGTACTTGGCCGGGTGCTCGACCCTAAATGCGAGGGCCCCCCCGTCGAAGGGCTCGCCCTCGAAAAGCTTGAGCACATCCTTGGCCGGGCGCTCGACCCCGAATGTGGGGGCCATCTCGGCTGAGGGGCTCACCCTCGGAAAGCATGAACACGTCATCGATCGGCAGTCGACCTCGGATACGGGGCCACCCATCGAGAGGGGCTCGCCCTCGGAAAGCATGAGCATGTCCTCGGCCAGGCACTCGATCCCGATGTGGGGTAGTCTCGACCGAGGGCTCACCCTCGAAAGCATGAGCACGTTCTCGATCGGGTGCTTGACCTCAAATGCGGGGGCCGCCTCAACTGAGGGGCTCGCCCTTGGAATGCACGAGCACGTCCTCGACCGAGCACTCGACCCCGGATGCGAGGGCCACCTCGCCGAGGGGCTCGCCCTTGGAATGCACCACGTTCTCGGCCAGGCACTCGACCCGGATGCGGGGCCACCTCGACCGAGAGGCTCGCCCTTAGGACTTCATTCGGGAGCCGCATCCAGGTAGCATTTCCATCCAGCATGGCCGCCAGCTGTTGCCGTTATGAGCTTCACGTCAGTGATTGTGCCACATCATTTAGCTTCAATAATAATTAGGATTCTTTAGGGCACAATCATGGTATAATGCATGGAATGGAATTTTCATCATTAAAATCAGTGTTGAACTTGGGTATAGATGCATGGAGAGGAACCAAGATGGCTATATGTGCACGAGTGGAAGATTTGATGGTTGCGATCCTGCATTATAAATAATTAAGCCTTTAAACCGATGCACCTCCTTATTAAGAGTTTAGCCTGACAGGGTGTTTGTTTACAATTGGTGATGAGGTATATTAGAAATCTTCTACATTCATATTTGAAAATTACCTTTTCGTGTAGCATATTGGGTTTAAACATCTTCTGTCACTTTGGAAGTAAGAAATCTTGTAATCAAATGAAGCATTGCAGAAATATATGCATGTGAAAATGAGATTAGATTTATCAGTGAGGCCTCGCTTTCTAGCTTTTTTTCTGTTCATGATTCCAATGTAGCTTTGCTCCGCTATAAACCTTTGCTTAAAAATGCAAAACTAGTTTGTTTATTGGCCGGACATGTTAAATACGTAATGCTTGGATCAAGGAATTGCTGCTATGTCTCGTTAATTTTTTTTTTTTTTTGATAAAAAAAAAAGATAGGGGGTTAAACCTGGTATAGCTACTCCCATAGCTCATGTCCAACCTGTCATCACTAGACGCCGACGGGTAGAACGGAAATAAAGAGGAAGAGTCTTGACCTCTCATCCAATCTAACCTATCACATATCTCAAGAAATAGTTTCTTGATTTAATCGAATCATCGTACATAGATCAGGGCTTGAACTCGTGATCAGTTGGATGTGAAGCAAAATCTCTACCAACAAGCTATCATTTTAGCGATCATTTACTCATTTTAACTTGTCCCCATCTCAGCCCAAATAAGAGTCCGGCAAATAAGCATTGGTGGAGAAGAAAATCGGGCTAACAATTGACCCTGACCGGAGGAATTACAGGGTGAGATGCAATAGGTAAAGGGGTAATAGTTTTTCATTGAATCACAAAACAGTAGACAAGAGAGTGCATTAATGGATAATGAGAGGCATTATAAAATAGGTTAGATGCTGAGGATCATTCCTTTTTATGGATAAAATTGAAAAATTCTACACTCCTTCGACCGATTTTTTTTTTTAATATTAAAAAAAATTACGAAATTAGGTGTTCCCCTGTATATTTATAAAATTATGTGTTTTTGTCTGATGTGGACAACGTCAGCCAAAAACACCTACCTATGTGGCGCCAGGTCATGAAATCGTCTTTCGAAAAGACGATTTCAAGCCATTGCGCGGCCCACGTGCCACCCTGCCCAGCCGCCCTGAGCAGCCGTTCTGGTCGCGATGCGTGGCGGGGGGGGGGGAGAAATGATGTACAATGGAGTTTGAATGAAATTTCGTGCAGTATTTTCCTTTTGTTCTCCGCATACATAAATATTTTGTATGTGGAGAACTAAGGAAAAATACTGCCGAAATTTCATTCGATCTCCATTGCACATCATTTCAATGCTGTAAGTGATCTGTAATATTAATACAATTATTGAATGGGATAGGATCTATGACCTATTAGTTGATGATAGGATGCATTGAATATTTCTAAATATCTTTTCTTGGTTAAATATGTAGGGTATAATGGGAGAAACAATCATCGCATTATGTTATATTAATGGTTGCATTATCAATGGGCCAAATGGATTGAATACAACCAGGATCCGAAAAAAGCAATTAGAATACACATTTTAAGAGCTGGAGAACAAAATATGTAGAGTCCTGCATATCGATAGAACTAGGAAGAAAATATTGATCATCTATAGATATCCCCAAGTTGTCCAGTTGACATCTATAAAGTATGAACCCATTCCATTGACCGATGATAAAGACATGGAGATCATGTTTTCAACTATCAATTTACATCAATGTATATCGGGTGCAGAGTTATACATAGATATCCAAATGGTAGAAGCTCCTGAACCTGTCTGTTCTTGGGATGACTATGAAGAAGCTGTTCAAAATATAGCAACAACCCGTGTAACCGAACATTTTTTGTACTGTACTCCGAACATGGTACCTACTGAATTTGAAAATATTGGTTCCGTTTATTTCAGTATCTCCTTTACATACGGTGGACAGTACTGTACCTGAAACTAATATTAGAGAAGCATCGGTATGCACAGCTGCTAATGATATTGTGCATCTAGATAATCTACCTTTTAATGAGAAATAATGAATGTGAAAATGATTTGCCTGATGAAGGTAATGAAGCTGGAACTTCGAACCCACTACGAAGTCCAGAGGGAACACATGTTCCAAACTATTCTGTATTTGAAGCTCCATCCAGAACATTTACCCAGATTGATTGGGATGCTGCCAATGTTTCAATGTATTCTTCATTTCATGAGCAAAATGTTATATGGCAAAGGATAAGGAATTGCGTAAAGGACTTCGCTTTACAGATAAGGCCGAATTACAGATTGCAATAAAGCAGTATTCTGTTGAAAGACATCACGAATTCAAAGTTATTGAGTCTAATCCAAATCTATGGCTTGTAAAATGTAAGAACAGAGATTCGGGATGTCAGTGGATGGTGAAGGCTATTAAGCGTCATGCTTACTTCAAGATCTCACGATATACTGGTCCTCATACATGCCTGTCTGCATTGATGTCTCAAGATTATTCTGGACTGGACTCCACATTAATTGCTAATGAAATACGGGACCTGTGAAAGAAGTTCCTACAATTGCTGTTGCTGGACTAGGTGCAGTGATAAAAACAAGTACAATTATACACCAAGTTATAGAAAATTGTGGGAAGCCAAGCAAAGGTAATAGCAATGTTATTCAGTGATTGGGATTTGTCATATGAATTACTTCCGAAATGGTCACATATAGTAGAACATTTTAATCCTCGTTCCTGGATAAAATTTATTAGCACTCCAACCGGCATTCTAGCTTGTGCTCAGTTTGATCATGTATTCTGGGCCTTTGGACCTATAATTGAAGTTTTAAGTACTGTCGGCCGTTATGAGTATTGATGCTACTTTCATGTACGGAAAGTACAAGGAGAAGCTTTTGATTGCAACTGCTGTAGACAGAAATAATCAGATATTTTCGCTTGCATTTGCTATTGTTGATGAAAAGACAGTTGACACCTGGGGTTGGTTTTTAGCTTGCATAAGACAGTTTGTTACATCACGTCAGGAAATTTGTCTAATTTCTGATCGACATGCTGGTATTCTTTCTGCAGTACAGAATCAATATCTTGGTTGGCAGCCACCGAATGCTTATCATGTATATTGCCTGCATCATGTAGCAAGTATTTTCAATACAATATTCCGTGATTCCAAATTAAGGGATGTAGTGAAAAAAGCTGGAATGCAATCACAGCCCAGAAAATTTCATAATATATGACGAACATTGAAAACTTAATCAAAGCTGTTCAGTGGCTGAATGAAATTCCTTTATCGAAATGGACATGGTCACATGATGATGGACGACGGTATGGGATGATGACAACTAACATATCTGAGTGTTTCAATAGAGTATTAAAAAATGCTCGATTCCTACCAATAACAGCCTTGGTGCAATTGACATTCTTTCGGCTTGTATCATACTTTGAAGGTCGACGTGCATGGACAGGAATGAAAGATTTACTCCATTTATCATTGGACATGTTATTTCCAAATAGGCCAAAGCAACTTCGCATAGAATTACATGGTTCGATGGAGGAAGTGGCCTATTCCAGGTCCAGACTGCTAGACGTGGTCATAACATAAACAGAGACAACAATACACAGGTATCTACTATCGACATGTATTATTCAAAATATATTATAAAACATGTTGTGTACATGTCAAATTATATGTTTTGATGTTGTAGGTTGTTCTATATCCCAGCAGACATGTACGTGCCATAAATGACAATGTTATCACTTACCTTATTCTCATGTCATGACTGCTTGTGCACATGTTGCCCTGATGTTTATAGTTTTGTTGATCGGTGCTATACATTACAAATTATCATCAAACATATGCATCATATTTCAACCAATTCCTCATGAGGATATTGGCCACAACAAACTGGACATGGTATCATCATTCCTGATATGAACGTTACGACAAAAAGGTAGGCCACAGTCCATAAGAATTAGAAATGATATGGATATCCGAGAAGCTGGCAACAAATACAGGTGTACAATCTGTAAGGAGGAAGGGCATGACAGACGGTCATGTCCAAGACTAGTACAACCAAGTCAATAAAATGATAGCAGTCAAATTGCATATTTAAGGTACATCACATATTTCTATTATTCATCTGATATTTATTATTAGTTGATACAGTTTTGCTCATATAGCTTGTTTTGATGTTGTAGCTTCAGGACTGCGTTATGTTGTTGCTTCAGAAGTCCTATCGCATTTTCGTGGTTCATATTGTCTCTTTGTATATGTGTACTAGACAGGATTACAATTATATGTTTTGATGTAATACAATTATTATTGTACACAATTATTTATGGTTCATGTTAACACTTTGTATTATGCTTCATGTCTTTTTTAAATGTAAGAATTTGTATTATATTGATCATCTTTGTGATTGCTTATTTCGTTTATTTCTAGTAGTTGTATATTACAGTTATGGATACAGGCCTTTCCGATCCTAGTGTCCTACACGATCAGGAGATCCATAGATCGACTATAGTATGGGATGGACAGGATAGTGCAGTGTTACATTGTCGTCGACGAGTATTAGCTCCACCCAGTGATTTTGATGAATAACAAAATATTAAGTGCATAATGTATACTAATGTGTATTTCAAGTTATGAGTTTTCAGGAAGAAAGCATCTCAAAATCTCAAAAACTTATGTATCATGGCATGCCGTGGTATTAAGCATTTTTCGTAAATCTGGACATCCTCTTCATGGAAAAAGGGCATCTACATGTTTAATTATTATTTGTTTACGATCAATTTAAGTTTCAAATTTATATTTATGTTTTTGGGCTAATTTGCACTTGAATCTGAGCTTTTCAGTCTCAAGTGTTGATACCTGGGAAGCCAAGTGTCGATACTTCAGCATTTGGCACGATGAAAAATCCTTGGCATGCCAAGTGTCGACACCCAAAACTCAAGTGTTAGGTTTCCAAGTGTCGACTTAAGGCCTGAGATTTTTGAAAATCCAGAACTTTGCCAATTGAGGGTTTTTGTGTCAAGTGTCGACACCTGTGTATCAAGTGTCGATACTTGAAAGTTCAAGTGTAGACACCTAGAAATCAAGTGTCGATACCTGACAGCCAAGTATCGACACCTGACAGCCAAGTGTCGACACTTGAAGCCTGACAGCTCTAATGGATCTATTTTTCTGACTTGCAGAACTTTCTTTTCAAGCTCCAATGACTAGATCCGAGGCTCCAATGGTCACAAACCATTTTTTGGAAGTTTCTTGGTGGTTTAATCTCCACCAACCTCATTCTAAAGGCATTGAAGTGTATTGAAGTCCATTCAAAGCCAAAAAGCCTATATTCTTTCAAGAATCTCACATCAAAAGCCTTTTATAGTTTGATTCCCTGAAAAAGCCTTCAAGCTCATCCTAGCATCATTCCAAAAGAGGTGTTTTGAAGAATATTTCAAGAAAGACAAGATAAAGCATCAACTTGAGCTTCAAAGATTCCATTCTACTCTTGAAGAGAGTTTATTTTAGTTTTAAAAGTTGTATATGTTTTTATTTTGTGATTTGACCTTACTTTCAAGGGTGTCTTGAAAGAAGGTTGTTGTGGTTTGTTGGTGAGCCAAAGGGATAAAACCAACTAGGATTAACTTGTGAGCCTGAAGACAAAAAGTGTTGAGGTTTGTTGGTGAGCCTAGATGACAAAACCAACTTAGGTTTTGACTTGTGAGCCTTGTGAAAAACAAGTCAGCTGTAATATTGTTTGGATTATAGTGGAATTCCCAAGGGTGGCTTGGGGAGTGGATGTAGGTACTAGGTTTGTACCGAACCACTATAAATATTGTGTTTGTGTGTGATTGCTCTCTTTCTCTCTTGCTCTCTAGTTATTGCTATTTATTTACTGTTTTCCGCTGCATTCAATTTTGTGCATTGAATTTATTACTCACAAACACCACTAGACCTTCACATTACTGTTTAAATTTTAAAAGATCCAATTCACCCCCCCTCTTGGGCTCCATTTCTGGGCAACAAGTAGTATCAGAGCACCGGTACTCTCTTGTAGGTCCAAGAATCTTTAGTGAAGGATCATGGCAGCCCCAATAGGAATGGGTATAGTTGAAGGTCAAGCTTCAAATCGTCCCCCACTTTTCAATGGCACAAATTACACGTATTGGAAAACACGCATGCACATTTTTATTCAAGCTATTGATTATAATTTCTAGAGGACAATTGTAAAAGGTCATCATCAACCTACTATGTTGGTTAATGGCATTCTCACTCCGAAGATGGAAGATGATTGGGATGAGAATGACATTAAGCAAATTGAGCTTAATGCTAAGGTTATGAATATGTTATTTTGCTCTCTTGACCCAAGTGAATTTAATAGAATATCTAATTGTCTCTCCGCCAAGGAGATTTGGGGCACACTTGAGGTTACCTATGAGGGTACACACCAAGTGAAAACAACCAAGGTTAACATACTTATTCATACGTATGAAATGTTTAAAATAGAACCTACTGAGTCTATTAGTGAGATGTATACTAGGTTCATAAATATTGTGATGGCATGAGAAGCCTAAAAAAGTTGTTTCTAATGGTTGCTTGTAATTCTAACTGTCTCTCGGTGAACTACTTCTCAGGCTCTACCGCTTCTTAGGATGTAAAGGTAATAGCTATTGAAGAAGCCAAGGATGTCAACACTCTTCCACTCGAACAACTGTTGGGTTCACTGATGACCTATGAGCTCTCCCTCAAGCAAAAGAATGTGGAAGTCGACAAAAAGAAGAAAGTAATCGTCTTCAAATCTACTGCGAGAGAAGAATCAAGCGATGACTCCGAAGAAGATGATGAAGAAGTTGAGACGGCTCTAATGGCGAGAAAGTTCAGAAGGTTTTTGAGGAAGAAAAGTTCAACTTCAAGAAGAAACCTCTGAAAGGTGAGCCAAGTAAAGAGAAAGACAAGGAGAAGGAGAAGGAGCAGCCACTTGTTTTGAATGCAAGAAACCCGGTCATTTCAAGGTAGACTGCCCCTTGCTCAAGAAAGCAGAAGAAAGTTGAGAAAGAAAGCCATGATGGCAACCTAGAGTGACAGTGAGGACTCCAATTCTGAGAAAGAACAGCAAGAGGTGGCACACTTTATCTAATGGCGGATCATGATGAGGTATGTTCTGAAACAGAAAATAAATTTATATTGGTGAGCTTCATGAAGTTTTTGAAGAATTAGTCATAGAATTTCATAAACTAAAATCAAAACATAAAGATTTGAAAAAGCAAATTTGGATTTAGCCAAAACAAATGATAAGCTTTCAGATGAAAATGAATGCCTTTTTTTTTCAAAATAGAAAATTAAATGATAAGATTTTAGCTCTTGAAAAAGAAAAATAAGTTTTGAAAAAGAAAAGTTCTTCACTTTCAAATGAAAAATTTCAAAATAAGCAAAGAAATTTTGGTTAAAAATAAAAGATATAAAAGAAATTTAAAAATTAAAACCTTTTATAGATAAATTTACTTATAGTTCTGAAAAATTGAATTTGCTTTTGAACAATCAAAGAGCTGTTTTTGATAGAGCAGGTTTAGGATTTAGAACTCATAAGAAACAAAAACTTTTTAAAAATTTCTTTGTGCCTGTATCTTCATCCATTACTTGCTATACATATGGTACTAAAGGCATAAATCTTATATATGCAACAAAAGAAGATTGAATAATATTAAGAAAGTTTGGGTTCCAAAGGAACCAATGCCACTAACCTAAAAGGATCCAAGATAGCTTGGGTACCTAAAGTCTCCACTTGATCTTTATTGCAGGTATGCCTTGCAACCAACAAGAAAAGAATGTGGTACCTTGATAGCGATTGCTCAAGGCATATGACAGGAGATGTGGAGCAGTTCTCATCGCTCGAATATCAAAATGGTGGCAATGTGACCTTTGGTTATAATGGAAAGGACAAAATTATTGGTATTGGTAAGTCCATATCATCCCCTCTTCTTACATTGATAATGTTTTATATGTTGATGGTTTGAAATATAACTTGCTTAGTATTAGTCAGTTTTGCGACAAGGATTTTAAATTATTTTTGAATCATCTTTGTGCATTGTTTCTAGTTTAGATGACAATGGCATCAAGTTCATTGGTCATAAACATGGCAATATTTATATGGTTGATCTTGATGATCTTCCTATTCAAATGGTCAATGCCTAGTGACAATGAAAGCCAAGATCATTGAAACTAGTTAGCTTTGGCATCGCAGACTAGGACATGCAAGTATGCATTTAATTTCAAAACTTAGCAAAAGGAATTTGATAAAAGATTTGCCTAAACTCAGTTTTGAAAAAGATAAGATTTGTAGTTCATGTCAGCTTGGAAAACAAACAAAATCCTCTTTCAAACCAAAAGGAGTAATCTCTACATCTAGACCCTTATAGTTGCTTCACATGGACCTCTTTGGGCCAACTAGAATATCTAGTTTGGGAGGTAAGAAGTACGGTCTAGTTATTGTAGATGATTTCTCATGAATTACATAGGTCATATTTTTAGCACATAAAGTTGAAACATTTTCTAGATTCATTAGATTTCATAAACGACTTTCAAATGAAAAAGGTGTTTCAATCATATCTTTAAGAAGTGATCATGGAACCGAATTTGAAAATATTGATTTTGATAATTTTGTATTGAAAATGGCATTCATCACATTTTTTCTGTACCTAGGACACCTCAACAAAATGGGATGGTAGAAAGAAAAAATAAAACTCTTGAAAAATGACACACACCCATGCTTTGTGAAAATAATTTACCTAGATATTTTTGGACGGAAGCTATAAATACTGCATATATGTTTTAAATCGAGTTTTGATCCGACCGATTTTAAAGAAAATACTTTATGAGCTTTGGACGGTAGAAAATCCTCATTCGTTATTTTCGTGTTTTTGGATGCCGTTGTTTCATTTTAAACAATGGTAAGGATAATTTAAGCAAATTTGATGCCAAATCAGATGAGGGAGTCTTTCTAGGCTACTCCACATCTAGTAAGGCATACAGGGTCTTCAACAGAAGAATACTTATTGTTGAATCCATACATGTGGTATTTGATGAATCTGACCAGAAATCTTCGAGAAAAGAAGATGTGCTTTCTGATGAAACAGGTACCAAGAAAACTAAAAATATAAACAACAACGAAGAGCCTACCAAGGAACAAGAAGATGATCAAAACACTGAAGGAGATCAAGCACAGGGTGATGAAAACACATCTACAGTTGATCCACTACCAAAGAATGGAGGTATGCTCATGACATCCAAAAAAACTAATTATTAGAGATCCATCTAAAGGTGTAAGTACTCGATCATCCCTTAGAAATATCTGTGATTACTTAGCTTTTGTTTCTCAATTAAACCTAAAACTATTGAGGAAGCTGAATGTGATAGTAATTGGATAAATGCTATGCAAGATGAACTTAACCAATTCAAAAGAAACAATATTTGGACATTATTAGATAGGCCTTCAAATACTTCAATTATTGGCACAAAATGGATTTTTCGAAATAAACTTGATGAAAATGGTGTTGTTACAAGAAATAAGGCTAGACTAGTTGCCAAAGGATACAATTAGGAGGAAGGAATAGATTTTGATGAAACCTTTGCTCCTGTGGCTAGACTTGAGGTAATTAGGCTATTGTTGGCTTTTGCTTGCTTTATGAATTTTAAATTATTTTAAATGGATGTTAAAAGTGCCTTTTTAAATGGTCTGATTGAAGAGGAGGTTTATGTTGAACAACCTCCTAGTTTTGAAAATTCAGAATTTCCAAATCATGTTTACAAACTTCATAAAGCTTTGTATGGTTTTGAAACAAGCTCCTAGAGCTTGGTATGATCATTTAAGCTCTTTCTTGCTCAAAAATAATTTTGCTAGAGATAATGTAGACAAAACTTTGTTTTTAAAGAAAAGATTGATGATCTCTTATAATACAAATATATGTAGATGATATAATATTTGGTGCTACTAACGAATCTCTTTGTCAAGAATTTGCGAAGTTAATGCAGGTGAGTTCGAGATGAGCATGATGGGAGAACTAAATTTCTTCCTAGGACTCCAAATAAAGCAAACCAAAGAGGGGATCTTCATCAACCAAGCAAAGTACACAAAAGAATACTCAAGAAGTTTGGGATGGAGAACACTAAGCCTTTAGGTACCCTATGAGCTCTACTTGTAGACTTGACAAGGATGAATCAGGTAAATCTATTGACCAAAATTATATCATGGTATGATCAGTTCATTGCTATATCTTACTACCAGTAGGCCAGATATCATGTTTAGTGTTTGTATATGTGCTAGATATCAGTCTAATCCTAAAGAGTCTCATCTTTTGGCTGTTAAACGCATACTTAGATATTTATTTGGCATAATTGAAATTGGTTTGTGGTACTCTAGAGATTCTTCATTTGAATTGATTGCTTATTCTGATGCTGACTTTGCTGGGTGTAAACTTGATCGTAAAAGTACTAGTGGAACCTGTCAGTTTCTTGGAGTAAATTTGATCTCTTGGAGTAGCAAGAAACAGAATTCAGTTGCTCTATCTACGGTGAAAGCCGAATATATAGCAGTTGGAAGCTATTGTGCTCAAATCCTTTGGATCAAATAACAACTCGAAGATTTTTGGCATTAAACTAATTAAAACACCTATAAATGTGACAATACTAGTTCAATCAATCTAACTAAGAATCCTGTGCAACATTCAAGAAGTAAATACATTGAAATAAGACATCATTTCATAGAGATCATGTACAAAACTCTAATGTCATTCTTGAATTTGTATATACTGATGATCAGTTAGCACATGTGTTTACCAAACCATTGAGTGAAGAAAGGTTCTGTCTGATTAGAAGAGAGTTAGGTGTCATTGACCCATTCTCCTAAAACTCTCACAAATTTCATCTTACCTAAGACATTTCACTCAAAACCACTTGCTTTAAGCCCCAAAAGTTTTTAAATATTTTCTTAGATTTTTTGAAATTTTTTCTGATTTTTTGAAAATTTTCTTGGCCAAGTGTCGATACTTGGATATTGTCAAGTGTCGACACTTGACAAACAGTATGTCGACACTTGCGAAACATAATCTGTTCTTAAAAGGACCGACCAAGGTTTGTTTGTTTTTGTTTTGTTTTCCCCCGTCGATTTCAAGCTACAGTGGTCCCCTTCTATCCAAATCCCTCCTCTTCCCATTTAACCCTTCATGAATCAGGAATTCCCTCTTATTTCATTTTTTTTATTTTTTTATTTCTCATATTTTTCACTTCATTTTTGTTACAGTTAAACCGTTTGACCTAGATTTAGGTTTTGCCGATTTTATTTGGGAATTTAACCAGATTTTTCCAAGTTTTAAAGGGTTTCCAAACTCCGTTTGAAGGAATGGTGATTTACACGACATTGTTCATGGATTTTTCACTTTTTGGTCGTTTTCACTCTTTTCCCGTCCGTTTTGGGAAAAACACTGTTGGACTGTTTTTTAGCCAAAATTTTCATGGGTTTTCATCTAAATTCAATTTTCTATTCTATTTATAGCTTTTTTACACGCCTAGGGAGAAATTTTGGTGATGTTTTTTTGTGTCATGTTACCCTCTTTTCTAAAACCCTAAATGTTTTAAGCCCAAACTCAAATATTTGGTATTTGGTATTTACAAAATATATTTCAAACAAAAAACATTTTCTAGCTTATAAAATCCTCGATTTCAAATTGTTTGTGGCTTTTTCTAAATTATTTTGGATTTTATAACCCAAAATTTGTTTCAAAACTATCTTGTAAATGATTTTCTCCTCAAAATTAACCAGTCCCATTGCTCCTAGTCTGACTGAATCTACCTCCTAGCTTACCTTCTTTAAACTCTCTTGGTCAGCTTGCTATAATGGATCCCTGGAAGAGACTTGCAATTAGGGAGAGACCTAGTCAGGGTGTAGAGAGGAGATTGAAGGCTAGATTTGATTCAGGGCAGGCTAGCAGTTCTGCTACACCGAGTTCCCCCCTTGCAGAGAGGATGGTAGGGAAGATAGTGGCCTCTGGGAGGAGAGTCGACTTGGATTGTTTCAATCGCACCACTTCCTTATACGACAGGTGCTCACTGATGCAGGTCTAGTACCTTTCTGCACTATGCAGGAGAGGTACTACCCTTATCTAGTGAGGGAGTTCTACGGTGCTATGGATTGTCGACACTTTCTATGGACTACCACCATAAGAGGAGTTCAGATTTCTCTTTCTGCAGAGCTACTGAGCAGAGTCTGGGAGATCCCCCATAGGGGAATCAGTATTTTTATAGTAGATTACAGGGAGGCAGCATTCAGGTGTATCCTCGAGCAGAGGATGTTCGTGGTGTGTCTATAGTCACCGCGAACCAGCTATCCTTGGAGATGCGTCTGTACACTATATCACGACTCATATTCTTCTGCCAAAGACTGGAAGATTCGACTTCATTACTGAAAGAGAGCTGATGGTGATGACCAGTCTGACAGAGAGGAGGCAGATCGACCTTCCATCATTGATGTTAGTACAGATGCACGATGCCGCGACTCAGCGTCGTCATTGTTTACCCTATGGTATGGCTTTGACCAGGATATTTAAAGCTTGTGAGTATCGCTAGAGGGGGAGATCCCCAGAAGATACTGCATACAGATGTCTATGATGAGAGGTCATTGCACCGTATGGGGTACAGACTTGTCGCAGGTCGGTGGGTGTGCAGAGAGTCTGGCCAGGAGCCAGATGAGGAGGATGAGCTTCGAGAGGTAGAGGCAGGGCCATCTGGGCTAGCTAGTTTTCCTCCCATTGATATTCCACCGACACAGGCAGAGCCTTTGACACCTGGTACTTCGGCTCCTCTGCCACCTTCTACTGGTTTACCCTTTGAGGAGCACGCCAGAGTGCAGTTTACGGAGATCAGGAGTGAGTTGACTCAGCTGCACAGCGAGATTGAGACTCTTCGAGCACATACTATCTCAGAGCATGCTGAGATCCGTAGGACTATGGAGGAGGGTTTCACTCGTATTGGGATTTATTGAGATCCCTTATACCTCCAGCAGCCCCTGTAGTAGTATCTTCTGATGATGATGATGATGGTGATGATCACCAAAGTGACCATACTGATACAGTTGATGGTGATGATCAGGCAGATATGAGTGAGGACAGAGCTACAGAGATTATTGACAGTGGCAGTGGCGGTGATGACGTGCTAATGGTTTTGAGGTGGTTAGTCACGATCCTCCCGCTACCCCAGCTGCTCCTTCACCTACTGACTTAGTTGATTCCACACCAGACTTTGTTACACCAGCTGATCTTCTCTCCCCCCTTCCACCAGATCATCTAGGGTTGTACCCGTTTTAGGTCCTTTTGGCCGTACTAGGAGTCGTCGGGCTTTAGCCCAGGACCTCATAGGGCCTTAGCCTCTAGATCTAGGATCAGTACACCTTTTAGTCTTGAGATTCCATTGATGAGGATTAGCCTCATAGATGTCTTTTATGTCTTTTTGTCTCTTCTGTTGTATGTCTTTTATGTTTCATGTTACTTTGTATTTCTGATTGTATGACTCTGATACACTTTGTATGTTTCAGTTTTGCTAATGACTCCGCAAATTTTGTACTGAAAACTCCTCTATCAGTTATATATTTCAGTTGGTGCTTATTATTTGTGATTGATTGGTTACATTTACATTCTTCAGCTCTGATTCTCTCTTTAGATCTTTTTGGCTCTGATACCTGTCATATTTGATACTCTACCATCTTTTTGTCTCCATGCTCATTGTGAGGGGGAGGTTATTTCCCTTTCTAATGATTGACAAAAAGGGGGAGTAATAGTATAGATTGTATGGCATAAATTGTTGTGGTTCCACTTTGTTTGTGTAAATTTTCAAATCTGATCTGCTTTGATACCCTGAAATAACATATTATTTGTTCTGATTAGAAATATCTAATTGAGGGGGAGATTGATTAGATTGATTCTTCCTAACTATGAAAATTATGGCTTATATGGACTTACATTCATATTCATGAATTATAACAGTTGAAATTTGAAACTTAACACTATTTTACTCAAGGTTTTGTCATCATTAAAAATGGGGAGATTGTTGGCTCCACCCAGTGATTTTGATGAATAACAAAACATTGAGTGCATAATGTATACTAATGTGTATTTCAAGTTATGAGTTTTCAAGAAGAAAGTACTTCAAAATCTCAAAAACTTATGTATCATGGCACGCCGTGGCACAGCATTTTTCGCAAATCTGGACATCCTCTTCATGAAAAAAGGGCATCTACATGTTTAATTATTATTTGTTTACGATCCATTTAAGTTTCAAAATTTATATTTATGTTTTTTGGGCTAATTTACACTTGAATATGAGCTTTTCAGTCTCAAGTGTCGATACCTGGGAAGCCAAGTGTCGACACTTCAGCATTTGGCACGAAGAAAAATCCTTGGCATGCCAAGTGTCGACACCCGAACTCAAGTGTCGACACCTAATGTCGACACTTAGGTTTTCAAGTGTCGACTCAAGGCCTGAGATTTTTGAAAATCCAGAACTTTACCATTTGAGGGTTTTTGTGTCAAGTATCGACATCTGTACATCAAGTGTCGATACTTGAAAGTTCAAGTGTCGACACCTAGAAATCAAGTATCGACACCTGACAGCCAAGTGTCGACACTTGAAGCATGACAGCCCTAACGGATCTATTTTTTTGACTTGCAGAACTTGCTTTTCAAGATCCAAACGGCTAGATCCGAGGCTCCAACGGTCACAAACCATTTTTGGAAGTTTCTTGGTATATTTAATCTCTACCAACCTCATTCTAGAGGCATTGAAGTGTATTGAAGTCCATTCAAAGCCAAAAAGCCTATATTCTTTCTTTCAGAACCTCACATCAAAAGCCTTTTATAGTTTGATTCCCTGAAAAAGCCTTCAAGCTCATCCTAGCATCATTCCGAAAGCGGTTTTTGAAGAATATTTCAAGAAGGAGACAAGACAAAGCATCAACTTGAGCTTCAAAGATTCCATTCTACTCTTGAAGAGAGTTTGTCTTAGTTTTAAAAGTTGTATATCTATTTTTATTTTGTAATTTGACCTTGCTTTCAAGGGTGTCTTGAAAGAAGGTTGTTGTGGTTTGTTGGTGAGCCAAAGGGATAAAACCAACTAGGTTAACTTGTGAGTCTGAAGACAAAACAGTGTTGAGGTTTGTTGTGAGCCTAGGTGACAAAACCAACTTAGGTTTTGACTTGTGAGCCTTGTGAAAACAAGTTAGCTGTAATCTTGTTTGGATTATAGTGGAATTCTCAAGGGTGGCTTGGGAAGTGGATGTAGGTGCTAGGTTTGCACCGAACACTATAAACCTTGTGTTTGTGTGTGATTGCTCTCTTTCTCTCTTGCTCTTTGTTATTGCTATTTATTTACTTTTTCCACTGCATTCAATCTTGTGTATTGAATTTATTACTCACAATATCACTAGACCTTCACATTACTGTTTTAAATTTTAAAAGACCCAATTCACCCCCCCTCTTAGGCTCCATTTATGGGCAAAAACGAGAGAATGCTATGCGGAGATCGATACCGCTAGATCGATGTATACTACCTTTACTTATTCATTCCGATTTTTATGGACTGGCATGGATTGGTTTCATTAGATTGGATTGGCATCTTATCATCGCACTTGTCGAGCGTTGGCATCCAGAGACGCACACTTTTCATTTCCCGTAGGGAGAGCTCAGCATCACCCTCCAGGATGTTGCGATTCATCTTGGTTTGCCAGTGGATGGTCTACCAGTGACAGGTTCTACAGGGATAGATTGGGGACAGATGTGTCAGGATTTGTTAGACGTTGTCCCACCACAGGGTAGACTCCAGGGGTTGCGATTGAGTACGGTTTGGCTTACCAAGCAGTTTCAGGATTTACATGTTGATGCCGACGAGATAGCTATACAGCGCTATGCTCGAGCATACATTTGCAGCTGATGGGTGGTGTTTATTCATGGATAAATCCAGAAATTTGATGCATATCATGTTTCTACCCCCTACTGGCAGATCTAGATGATGCTGGACATTATAGTTGGGGTAGTGCAATGCTTGCATGGCTATATAGGGAGATGTGTAGGGCGAGTAGGAGAGATGCCAGTGATATTGCTGGTCCATTATTACTACTACAGTTGTGGGCATGGGATAGATTCATGATCCTTGCGCCACGTAGATTACAGCGCCAAATTCTAGATCGATGATCGACTTCGATGATGATGGTGCTGATTTACCATAGGGTCCGTTAGGGATGCGGTGAGTTCGTTGTTCATATTAAATTTCATACTGTATGATATTTACTGACTTATTTAATAAATTTAATATTTTTTTTTGTGGATGGAGGGACATTTTTTGTGTGACCCAGGTACCGACGCATGTGGTCTCCTCCTATCGTTACTTGATAGATCACTTCCGACTAGATGAGGTAATCATTAGTCCTTATTCTTTTTGAAACGGTTGATTAGTCTTACATGTTTTCGTTTAATGAATTATGCTTTAAATTATTTATGAACAGGTGATATGGCAGCCATATTCCGTCGATCACTTGCACAGTTACCAGATTACTATCTAGATGGGCAGCATATCTGGTGTGCTCAAGTGCCACTTATCTAGTTTCATATAGTGGAGTGGTACTTTCCTGATAGAGTGATGCGCCAGTACGGATTTCGACAGGTCGTGCCAGAGCTAGTTGATACATGCCCGGATCTACACCACATGGATCTGAGAGGACGACCTGATCAGGACTGGTCCGCCACTCATAGTGAGTTTATTCATTTATGGATTAGTTGACTAGATCATATTGTAGATGGTGCTCTAGATGCTAGTATCATGGATTATCATGATCCATACATGCAGTGGTACCACAGCATCACGCGTCGATTCATCAGTCATCCTGGCACGATTGATGATTATATGGTAAGAAATTTAAGTTTTGCTATTTATTCATATTAAATTATTTATTCTTTGAAATTTATTTAATAATTTTTATTTACAGAGCAGTGCCATCACACAGATACTTCAGCTGGCTCATCTAGATTGCATAGCGATGAACTCCCAGACTATTACGGAGGTTTGTCATTCCATCCTTCATACTGTTGATGAGCATGCACGTGTCCATTAGGGAAGTTTTATCAGGGGGCTGACAGAGAGTACGAGACTCCTTCACCTTACCACTATGGATTTTTCATCGGGAGCACCTCCATCATTACAGCATAGACGAGGTACTCAACATTATAGTACCTCTCCATATCTGATGCCGGATTTTACATCTACTGATGTTGTTGCTGCACATTTTGAGACTACCGCTGCATTGGACTACATGTCGCAGCATGATTATTCCGGACATGGAGGACAGGTTTATGGTGAGGGTTCATCGCATCAGACATCCCAGTCGGGGAGCATTTGACTGAGCATCAGCCACTAGTTGAAGTTGTACCTCCACTTCGTCGTGTCCACCTCAATGCAAGAGGAGGCGGCCACCATGTGGGACCTAGGATTTTTTTTTTTTTGATATTTATAAAAATATTTGAAATAAAATTTAATTACAAAATTCATGATCTCTCATCTGGTAATACAATCATTACTCAGTGATACCAGTCCAGCTCTCTTACTGCCATCGGTCTTAGCATCCATCCGATGGCTAGAGTCTGACTCCCATTCCTGCCATTGGTCTTATCGTCCGTCCGGCGTGTAGGGTTCGTTCCCGGTCACGTGTTTAGAGTTTGTCGGCATAATTATTTCTAAATTATTTCTTATTATTAAAAAAATATTCATAAACCGGATCCCAGAAAAATACAAAATTTATTTTTATATTTTTATTTCATTATTCATAAACTGGCACCCCAAGACAGGTCCACCTTTGCCGAGGTCGAGCCGGGCTCTCTTGCTCCTTCGCCAGGTGGCACCCCAAGACGGGTCCACCTTGACCGAAGTCGAGCCTTTCTCTGCCACTTCGCCAGGTATCCACCCAGGAGGGGTCCACCTCGACGAAGCTGCGGCCCCCTACTCCCTCGCCAGGTGGCACCCCAAGATGGGTCCACCTGTGCCGAGGTCGAGCCGGACTCTCCTGCTCCTTTGCCAAGTGGCATCCCAAGACGGGTCCACCTCGGTCGAAGTCGAGCCTTTCTCTGCCACTTCACCAGGTGTCCACCCAGGAGGGGTCCACCTCGACCGAAGATGGCAGCCCCCTGCTCCCTCGCCAGGTGGCACCCCAAGACGGGTCCACCTCTGCCGAGGTCGAGCCATGCTCTCTTGCTCCTTCACCAGGTGGCACCCCAAGACGGGTCCACGTCAATCGAAGTCGAGCCTTCTTTGCTACTTCACCACGTGTCGACCCAGGAGGGGTCCACCTCGGCCGAAGATGGCAGCCCCCTACTCCCTCGCTAGATGGCACCCCAAGACGGGTCCATCTTTGCCGAGGTCAAGCTGGGCTCTCCTGCACCTTCGCCAGGTGGCACCCCAAGACGAGTCCACCTCGATCGAAGTCGACTCTTTCTCCACCCACTTCGCCAGGTGTCCACCCACCTCGACCGAAGCTAGCGGTCCCCTGCTCCCTCGCCAGGTGTACCCCCAAGACGGGTCCACCTCTGTCAAGGTCGAGCCGGGCTCTCCTGCTCCATCGCCAGGTGGCATCCCCTGATGGGTCCACCTCGGCCAAAGTCAAGCCTTCCTCTGCCACTTCTCCAGTGGTCCACCTAGGAGGGGTCCACCTCGGCCGACGCTGGCGATCCCCTGCTCCCTCGCCAGGTGCCCCCCAAGAGGGTCACCTCTGCCGAGGTCAAGCCAGGCTCTCCTGCTCCTTCGCCAGGTGGCACTCCAAGACGGGTCCACCTCGACCAAAGTCGAGCCTTCCTCTGCCACTTCGTCAGGTGTCCACCTAGGAGGGGTCCACCTCGACCGAAGCTGGCAGCCCCTGCTCCTCCGCCATGCGGAATCCCGAGATTGGTCCATCTCGGTCGAAGTCGAGCCTTCCTCTACCACTTCCTCAGGTGTCCACCCAGGAGGGGTCCACCTCGGTCGAAGCTGGCGGCCCCCTGCTCCCCTCTCAGGTGGTCCCCCAAGATGGGTTACCTCTGTCGAGGTCGAGCTGGGCTCTCCTGCTCCTTCGCCAAGTGGCACCCCGAGACGGGTCCACCTCGATCGAAGTCGAGCCTTCCTCTGCCACTTCACTAGGTGTCCACCTAGGAGGGGTCCACCTCAGTCGAAGCTGGCAGCCCCTGCTCCTTTACCATGCGGCTCCCCGAGACGAGTCCACCTCTGCCAAGGTCAAGCCAGGCCCTTCTACTCCATCACCAGGTGGCACCCCCTGATGGGACCACCTCGGCCGAAGTCAGCCTTACTCTGCAAAGCCTCGGGGAGGCAGAGACACGGGTCACGAGGTTGCCTCTAGTATCGGTGTGCGTCGTGTCCCGTACAGGGTGCCCGTACGGCCGCAGCGGTGCGTAGACCCTCGGTTACATCAGTTAAGCAGGGCCCCAGATCGAAGGAATAATAAATCCTGTTGTGGTCAGGAACTCGAACACTGGAAATCCACCGTCAATGCCTCGAAAGGAGGGCTCCCATGCTCGGCTTGAGCGTCGCCAGATTCCCCTTTCATGACACATGGTGGATGAGGCGTGCCGGCCACTTAACTCCCGGACTTGAAGAAGAAGGGAAGGGATCCAGAGATCTCTGTGAGCCTCCGGGGGGGGACGGGGACTGAAGGTGGTCTGGTGGTATAAAGAGACGATAAAAGCGAATGAAAAGGTATGTGGAAGAGCGAAGAGAAGAAGGAGTAACACGAGAAACTATCCGACGAACCCGGCTCCTCACAACGAGCTCGGTGAACCCAGTGCAGGAAGCCGGGCTTCAACCCCTCTCTTCCTCATCTTCTTCACCTAAAATCTTCTTAACGGAAATCCCTAAGCGGAATCCTTAACCGCCTTAGTGTGGCCTATTCCATCTTGCCGCTCTCTAACTTGATCGTTGGACTGCGCCCCGCCGGAATCCCTGGCCCAGATCTCTGACCTTGTTTTACAAGACCGGAGGCTTGAAGATCTCGAGATAAGAAAGTCCGAGAACCGGTGCCAGCTCACAAGCTATAGGCCACCGCGGTAAGATCGACAACAGATTGGCGCGCCAGGAAGGGGGCTGAACAACAACCCCTGCACAAGCAAGCTCTCAGTGAACAAGAGTGTGCATCGATTATGGTGGTGACACGTGGGCACGAAGTGTCCACCAGCCGAGCAGGAGAGGTTCCCTCTCCCCCGGGCCCGCGCGGCACGGAGAGGGAACTTCCTGCTCCCCCCCCACCTCTTAGTCATCCTCGGTGGATGATCCTTTCGCAGCCATCGTCCTGTAGCTGCAAACACTGACTACGGCCGTGCGGTAGCTGTAGCACCAGCAGCGCTCCTTGGCCACTCAGCCCCAGCCGGGGACCCGCGCGGCCCGAGTCGCGGGCCCCCGCGGAAGTCTATGCTCCATCCAAGGTGGGCCTTCCCATCCGCGAGCAGTAACCAATCCTCGCGGGAGCCATCAAACTCCTACAAGAGAACCAACTAACCGGTTCAGCGGATCACGAGAGTCGATCCCCGATCGACGATGCTGAAGCAGTGCAGCACAGCAAGCGCCATCGGGGCAAGGTCCCTCGTCGCGACCGATCGGCACCCCTTTCTCCAGTGGCCTCGGTGGAAGGTTCCACCGATGAGGCCATCAAGCGCCTGGCCAAGAGGCGTCTAGAGGAGCACGAGCACAAGTTGGCAGAGTTCTCCCACCATTTCACCAACATGCAAAGCTCCCCAACCGAGCCAGTGGGCTATAATGCCCAACCACCATTCTCCCGAGAAATCCAAGAGGAACCAATCCCAAATCAGTTCCGCATGCCTCAGGTGGATCCTACGTGGGACTACCGACCCCTTGGACCACCTAGAGAGCTATAAGACTCTTATGAGGGTCCAAGGAGCGACAGAACTCTTCTATGCATCGCCTTCCCGGCCACCCTCCGGAAGGCTGCTCGAGTTTGGTTTATCCATCTCGAGCCAGAATCCATCAGCTCCTTCCAACAGTTGGAAGGAAAGTTTGTGGCACACTTCGATGCCTGCCGAAAGGTGCCAAGGGAGGTGGATAGCCTCTTCTCTATTCGCCAACAAGATCAGGAGCTGCTGTGGGACTACGTCACCCGCTTTAAGACCGCCGCCCAGGAGATTTATAGCCTAGACGAGCCTGTCGCCATGCTGGCATTGAAGCGCGGGCTCAAGACCTCCTGCCTGACGTATTTACTGGACAAGAAGCCCCCCAAGACGTATTCTGAGCTCCTCCTCCACGTCCACAAGTACATCCATGCTGAGAAGGCCGATCGCACTAGGCGAGAGCTGGACGGAAAGCCTTCAAAAAAAGCCTGCCCCAAAGGATGTCCCTTGGGACCCAAAGGACCGGACCACCTACAAACTTCTGTCCGGGGTCCAAAGCCGAAGAATGGTGCATCCCGGAGCGAGCCTTCACCCCTCTCCTCGCTCCTACAATGAAGATCCTCATGGAAATTGAGGGTGAGAACTACCTCCGCCGACCTCCTCCTCAGAACCCAAGGAACACCCTTGACAAGATGAAGTATTGCCAATTTCACCGCGAGCACGGCCACGACACGGAGGAGTGCCGTAATCTAAAACAGGAGATCGAGGAGCTGATCAAGAGGGGCTACCTCAGGAAGTTCATGAGAGTGAGGCCCCAGTGGAGCACCAGCTACTTGCGGCCCTTCCCCCCATCCCCGCGGTTGACAACCGTCCAACGGAGAAGCCGGTGGGCATGATCTCTTGGGGATAGGGCGCACGCCAAAGAGATCTCGGGAGGTGGGGACCTGGAGAATGTACTCCCCTTTGAAAAGGGGAATGAAAGTGAACATGTAAACAATGATGCAGTGGTGGTCGAGATGACCATCGCAAAGCATCCTGTACATTGTATTATGATGGATAGTGGGAGCTCTACTGACGTACTTTTTTATGATGCTTTCTCCCCGAATGAATTTGTCTCATGATCAGCTAAAGCCGGTGCACACCCCTCTTGTGGGCTTTACCGGAGATTCAGTGGTGGTCGAAGGAGAGATCACTCTCTCTGTTACTGTGGATCCCCACCCTGACAGAGCACGGTCATGATGATGTTTACCGTCGTCAGGCTCCCATCACCTTACAATGCTATCATGGACCGTCCAAGGCTCAACCAGTTGGACGTGGTCATTTCCACCAAAAGGTTGCTGGTGCAGTTCCCTACCGCTTCCGGGATGGGAGCGATGAGAGGGATGGCCCAACCTGTCCCGCATTGCCTGCAGACGGTCCCAGGGGCCCGAAGTGCCGAGCTCAGCTCCGACATCGACGATCTTAACCTAAGAGTGCAAGATCCCAGGGGAGGACCCGTGGAGTGTTTATTGACGTACCCCCTCAGGTTAGACCTCAGAAAAAGGTGCAGATAGGAGCCCAGCTCCCGGAAGATGAGCGGCCCGCTTGCTAGATTTCCTTTAGATGAATGCTGATGTGTTCTCCTGGTCTGGTCTGCTGACATGCCAGGTATCTCCTCGAGGTTATCACCCACCCAATTGAAGATTGATCCAAGGTGTCGTCCGGTCTGCCAGAAGAAGAGAAGTTTTGCCGCAGAGAGACAAAGGCCATCATAAGGAAGTGGAGAAGCTTCTCGCTGCAGGCTTTGTACGAGAAGTACAGTATCCCAGTTGGCTGGCGAATGTGGTAATGGTGAAGAAGAATAACAGCAAGTGAAGGATCTGTGTGGACTACATCGACCTCAACCGAGCTTGCCCGAATGATAGTTTCCCCCTTCCTAAGATCGACCAGCTCGTGGATGCTACCACGGGGCATCACCTCCTCTATTTTATGGACGCCTTCTTCGGGTACAACCAGATTCGAATGCACCCGGAGGATGAGGAGCACACCACCTTCGTCACCGATCGTGGGACCTACTATTATAAAATGATGCCGTTCGGCCTCAAGAACGTAGGTGCCACGTACCAATGTCTAGTCACAAGGTCTTCAAAGACCAAATTAGCCGCAACATGCAGGTGTACGTGGACGACATGCTGGTGATGAGCAAGCCAACTTCGGACCACGTCGGTGACCTGGTAGAGACCTTCAGTAACCTCCGTCTTCACCAAATGAAGTTGAATCCAGCAAAGTGCACTTTCGGCATATCCGCAGGGAAGTTCCTGGGCTTCATGATGACCCAAGAGGATAGAGGTCAAACCAGAGAAGGTTCAAGTGATCCTAGACATGGAGCAGCCCACCTCTAGAAGCAAGTGCAGCGACTCACCGACCGGATAGCCGCCCTGAGCTGATTTATCTCGAGGTCCCATCGACCGCTGCCAGCCCTTCTTCAAGGTGCTGAGGTGATGCGGCATGAAAATGCTTTCTATTTAGGATGAGTTAAAAGTTTGAGCAATGAAAACCTAAACACATGAACTAGCTTTCAATCTAAGAGACTCAGCAAACCTAGAGAAAGATTTGGTAATTATTAAACATATGCCATAATAATAGCCAGATTGTCCTAAAAGAAGATTAAATCTAAGGCTAAAGGATTAAGAACCTAGAGTTAACCTTCAATGGATCAGAAATGAAGTGATGAGAAGATTTGTTACCATGATGAGCTCTCTTTTTGAAGTGATAGACCGTTAGTAGCATTCGAATAAACCAATCCTGGATGAGAAGATGATCGTTCCGAGGAATACACCCCATCCATTCGTGTTCCTCTGGCAAGACGACGAGCTCTTGAACTCCGGATTAAAGAGAACCCTGCAAGGAAAGGATTAGAATGGAATATTTGAAAAGATCAAAACAACAAAGGAAAAGAGGAGATCATAAGAATTGTTCTTCTTATGGAGGCTTGAGAACTCTGTTGGGGTCGGTGGGATCCATGGAAGGGTGTCTCCTTGATGTCTTCTTCTTGGAAATGGAATTGACACTTGAAAATAGATGGAGGTTGCACGCCCAAAGAAGAATTGCTTCTCAAATTTCAAACTAGAATTTTATCTAAAGCTATAAGAGAATATCACAAATACTCAAGTAATGGCAAGACAAAGACCTTCTTCTTCATTTCATTTTTATCCCAAAAAAAATCAACTCCATACAATGGGGCATTGGATCTTCTTTTATAAGCTACCAAGCCCTTTGTATAAAATTTAAAAGAGAGGAGAGATACATGGGATGGTTGAGAGATACATGGGATAGTTGAGAGATACATGGGATGGTTTGAGAGATAGGGGGGAAGTGGTTACATGAGGTGGAGGTTTAGTTGGCTGCCTAAATTTGAATTTGACTCCTTTTGGTCGCCCACTTCATGGACGAGGTAGCACATGTGGTGGCAATCCCATTAGGTGGCATTGCTTGATGATGTGGATGATGATGTGGCGCCCTCTAAGCTTGGTGAAGTGGCATGATGATGTAGTAATCCCATGAGAAGTTGAGAGGTAGTTGCTTGGTAGTCATTTGATGGTAGTGATTGTTAGTTGCTCTAGTAGTTGACTGGTGGTAGTTGTCCTGGTAGTTGTCTTGCTTGTATTATTCTAACAAGATAAAATTGTTCTACAAGTCAGGGTTGGATGTGCTGCATCAGGAGTCGATCCATAGTGAGTGAAGACCGTTGTCGGTGTCTGCACCAAATCTCTCCCGGGGTGACGAGAATTCGACCCTGTCAAATATGGTCCAATCTGGCTTTGATATTGTTCAAATAAATCCGGGTCCATTTATTGCAGGTCCTCTATAGTGATCCAAGAGTTATCAGATTCAGGTTGCCCTTGCCAATGGACCAAATAACGATAGTCATCCTTGTTCCTGGTGGTGACGATCTTATCATCCAGAATCTGTTCAATTTTCTCCCGTTTCTTTGGAAAGGTGGTTTGGGGACACTTTGGGACAAGTTCGCTCTCAAAAATAGGGTCAGGCCCAAAAGGCTCACTAGGTATCATCATTGGTTCCTTTATACTCTATTAAGTCTGAAACATTGAAGGTTGGACTAATACCTAGGTCAGAAGGTAAATCCAGTACATAAGCATTAGAGAAAATCTTCTTTATGACCTTGAATGGACCTGCGCCACGGGCATGTAATTCTTAAAAGTCCCCGATGGGAATCTTTCAGGTTTGAGTTTAATCATTACATGATCCCCCTCATAGAATTCCTTGACTCTCTTTCGTGAATTAGCCTTATGTTTATAGGATTCATTGCTCAAGTGCATTTTCTTGTTTATTTCATGATGTAAATCCTTAATATGCTGTGCATAGGATTCAGCAAACTCAGAAACCCGTGCATTTGTGGGTAGTGGGATCAATCTAAAGACTTCCTAGGTTTGTAACCATGGACTATTTCAAATGGACTTTTGCCCGTAGATCGACTGACCGAACTATTATAAGCGAACTCAGCATGAGGCAATACACAATCCCGTTTCCTAGACTATCTTCCACTAGACATCTCAACAAATTCCCTAGACTTCTATTCACAACTTCGTCTATCCATCGGTCTGGGGGTGGTAGGCAGTTGAAAATTTCAGTCTGGTTCCTAAAAGTAACAAAGGGTTTTCCAAATGTAACTTGTAAACGACATCCCTATCAGAAACAATGATTTTTGGTAGCCCGTGTAACTTGACTACTGATCAAGAAAGAGCTTGGCTACCCTAGAGGCATCAGAAGTTTTGGGGAGCAGGGTAGGAAATGGGCCATTTTCAAAACCGGTCGACCCTACAAAGATTGACTCATGTTTTCTAATAGTCTTGGGTAACCCTAGAACAAAGTCCATGTTAAGATCCTACCATGGACACTCAGGTTCAAGTAAGGAGTGTATAACCCGTATTCTGTTCTCTGCTGTTTTTGCAACAACAGATGTCCTACATCGGGCTACAGGTTTACTACCTGTCTCTTAAGGCCTGGCCAGTAGAATTGTTCCTCGACAGCTAAGATAGTCTTGTTTTGCCCAAAATGGCCAGCCAAACCTCCAGCATGTGTCTCCAAAACTAGAAAATCCCTTAAGGAGTTCTTGGAACACAGAGCTTGTTTTCTCTAAAAGATAACCATCTAGAAGGGTATAGTCACTATGATTGCTAGATGGTCCTAGATGTAAAGCCTCATAGATCTCACCAAAATCCGAACCAGGTTTCGTATTCCTCATTAAGTCTCTCAAAACCTGACTTTAGTGCTGACTGAATTTAAGAGCACGCTCTAAACGACTTAAGGCATCAGCAACCCTATTCTCAGTTCCCGCACGGTGCTTTAGGATGAAGATATAGGCTTTGATGAACTCTACTCACTTGGCATGCTAGGGTTCAACTTTTTCTGGGAGCTAAGAAACCTAAGGGCTTCATGATCCGAGAATAAGACAAACTCTTGTGGTAGCAGATAGTGTCCCAGTACCTCAAAGCTTGAATTACACCGCATATAACTCCTTGTCATAGGTTGAGTATTTCATCCTAGCCTCATTCAGCTTTTCACTAAAAAATTGTCACTGGATGACTTTCTTGACTTAAACTCCCCACATTCCTACTCAGAGGCATCACAAGCTACCTCAAAATCTTAGAAAAATCGGGTAATCTAAAGATCTGTGCTTGTGTCATCCTACCTTAATGTTTAGGAAGGCCTTATCAGCAGCTTTTGTCCATTCAAAATTGCCTTTCCTATGCAATCCGTAATAGGAGCAACTATGGTGCTAAACCCTCTAATGAATCTTCTATAAATGTAGCGAGGCCATGAAAACTTCTTACTTCATGAATATTATTGGGTGTTGGCCAGTCTACAATTGCTCTAATCTTCTCAGGGTCAGCAGATACTCCTTCAGGGGTTACGACAAATCCTAGAAAGATAACTCTAGTATTCACAAAATCACATTTCTTCACAAATGGCATAGAGATTATCCTTCGTAAGTGCCAAATGTACTTGCTTCAGATGGTTCAAATGATCATCTCTAGTCCTACTATAGATAAGGATGTCATCAAAATACACAACGTCAAACTTTCCCGATAAGGGATCATAGGACCTGGTTCATGATTCTCATAAAGGTGCTAGGGGCGTTTGATAGTCCAAAGGCATGACTACCCATATCAAATAATCCATCCTTAGTCTTAAAGGCAGCTTCTATTCATCCACTGGTCTAATCCTAACTTGGTGATAGCCGCTCTTAGGTCAATCTTAGAAAATATCGTCGCACTGGCCATCATATCTAACATGTCATCCTCTGGGGATGGAAACCTATATTCACCGTGATCTTATTTATGGCACGACTATCGACATACATCCTCCACGTGCATCTTTCTTAGGTGAGTAAGGCTGGGACTGCGCATGGGCTTACACTCTCCCAAATGAATCCTTTCCTAAGAAGTTTCTCCTACTTGTCATTGCAATTCTTGATGTTCGATAGGGTTCATTCTAAATGGGGAAAGTTCGTAAGGTCGCTCAGGGACTAAGTCTATTGCATGTTGGATGTCCCTAAGGGGTGGAGTTGGTCGGGTAACTCCTCGGCAAAAACATCCTTAAACTCATCTAGCCTTTAACGACTTCCTGAGGTTGTTCTTTTGGGGAGGGCTCTTGATGTTCCTTAGTTGTCAAAACCCAACAGGTGCACCATTGCTAATCTCTTGCTCTAATTCTTAGCAGTGATCACGTTTATCCCTTGTGTCTTATCTCTCAATTGGCTAGATCCCTTTTAATTGGGTCCTTGGTGGAGAAGAATGGATTACACTCTCTTCCCATGATGAGTAAACGAGCATGAATTAGAGCGACCATAGAGTATAACGTCATGATCGTAAAACCATAGTCGTCCTAAAATGATACTGCTAACTCCCATTGAAGAACATCGCACCAAACTTTCTCTTGGTAAGACTGGAACTGGATGGTAACTATGCACCTAGACTTGATGAAAATAGAGGTTAGTCTATCCAGGATACCTTATATGGATTAGGATGGGGTATAGTGGACAATCCTAGGTTTTTGACTGTGTTTGGATATGGCATTGACACAGCCACCACTATCTAAGATGACCTTGCACACTTTCTCGGCTATCTTGATGAAAGTCTGTAGATACTAGTCCTATGCCAGTCTTCTTGGTCTTTGGTTTGGATGAGGATACACCTAACCACTCCTAAAAGATCATGATCTACCAGGGCTTCATCACCTTCATATTCTTCAACAAATTCTCATCCGCCTGGTATATATCCTCTTCACACTCATCTTGGGGTTCTATGGCTTCCTCTTATACTTCTCAATGTGTAAGGATCTATTTGGACAATTGCTAGCATATGACCTACCTTCTGACATTTGAAACATGCATTCCGAATTTCTTTGGACTTCAGGTGATTTTCCTTTATCATCTCTTCGGGTCACAGTGCAGTAGGATTGGGTTCTGTTGAATCTAGACTGACTGGTCCTATCTGCTGATTAGTACACTAATTTTAGGGGCATCGGTCTACGATAAACTAGACTCCTATGAAATCTCTCAAGCGTCTCTAGCTATCTGATAGGCTGCTTCTAGATCATGGACTTCCCTCATGAATAATTCCTTCTAGATTTCTTCTCTCAGTCTGGCTCTAAATCTAGACAGGGTTACCGACTCGGATTCATCAACATTGCATCTCATTACAATTCATCAATTTAGCAATGTACTGCAACACTCCTATTTCCTTGATTAAGTCTTTGCCATTGATCTAGGAG
The DNA here is from genome assembly GCA_021397845.1 of Areca catechu. NCBI lineage: Eukaryota > Viridiplantae > Streptophyta > Magnoliopsida > Arecales > Arecaceae > Areca > Areca catechu. The sequence goes on along the minus strand of CM038049.1, from coordinate 67,248,403 downwards.
TCTTTGGTGGTAGGACATAGGAAGGTATTTTTTCCTAAACCTAAGTTTCCATCGCTCATCCAGGTTACTGGAGGCCACATCACCTCTTCTGCCCCCACTAGTAATCGATCACATTTCCCCTCAGTAGAGCCTAGCTTGTCTTTCTAGCCAACTTCTCGATCAGTCATTTCGTATCCAACACATTTTACATTATCCTTGGTTACTCCATGCTCATTTCCATCAAGAGTCCAAAATGTGAGTACCAACTTTAGTTTCGTAAACTTACATTTTCTTTCCTCAGTCATGTCATACCAGTCAAAATATTGGTCCATTTCTCCTTCACAATCGATGTAAGTTTTTGGATCTAAGATTCCATCAAATGTGGGTGCATCCAACCTAACATTTTTTATGGCTCGATCATCTTGGTCTAACTGACATTTGGTTCATAAGTGGGCTCAAGATAGACTCTCCTTGGATTGGGTTCATGGGCTTGCTCATGATTGGGCCCCCTAGGATTTGGTTCACAGAAATGGTCTTGCTGAGGTCTCTAGGGTTGGGCACATGGAAAAGGTTTTTGTGTGGAACCCTTCTAGGGTTGACTGGTGTTTCAAACTCAGGTTCAAGATCGGGTTCGGGATCATTCTGGACTTCATGGTTTCCTCCAGGAGTTCTAGTTTCTAATTGATCCAACCTAGTCGTGATGTGGGCTAACTGATCATTCATGCTCTGATTGGTCTGGGCCATGTTCTGGTTGGTTTGGGCCAATTGCTCAGTCAGATTTTTGTTTAGTTGGGCCACTTGATCATTCAAGGCTTTAATCAGATTTCCAAGATTTTGGTCCATGGCTACACTTGACTGGGCTTGGGCTGGTGAATATGATGTCCCTGCTCTAGTTGTCATGCATGCAAGTGGACTCAAACTCGGGCTAAGGTTTTCTAGACCTGTTAGCTCAAATAAACTGAGTTAGCTAGGTACCATCAAACCAACAACTACTCTTTTCCACTGGCCAGTCAGGAGGTGGGTCTGTGGGAGGTTTCCCCAGCTCTCGCTGGGACCTAATTAAAATCACAAGAACCGCTTAGGCTTAACCACTTAACCTCGATCCTTGACACCAGCTTCAAATAATAGGTGAAGAATTGGTTGCACAAGCTTGTTCCAATTGACTTGAACTAGACCTAGAGTCCAAACTAGTCGCCTAATCAAGGTGGCAAACTAGATTGTAGTAAATCTACACTTGGCCTGGTGTCAGAACAAGGGAGTGTGAGATCCCTTCTTTGGCTTGCCTAGGCCCGGTGGAATTGGCCCGGTAGACGGATCAGCACCCAAGCCCTTAGTTCCAATCCTAGTCACCAAGTAATAGGGCACACACAAGACTAGTTGACACAATGACTTGACACTAACCAGGACTCGACCAATTGATGTCCTTAACCCACTAGGGCAATTAAGGTTCTACTCATTTTAATTAGGGGATTGGGTTCGATGCACAATGAGGGTTGTTGTTCTTAGACTAAGGACAGGTGATCAATCCTGCCCCCATGTCATATTGGTGCCCTTAATTGAGTTAAGATGATGCACACAACCATGCTGAAAATTAACTCTACTGGAATTTCAGACAGAACAGTACTAAATCATAGCTAGAAAATTTACTGTTAACTAAAAATTTTAGAAGAATTATGAAAACTTCTATAAATTATAATGGATCTAAAAAATAAGAATCACTAATTCTAAGTTCTATACTGAGAAAAACAATTCATTTATCAGACCATATACGCACAAATTCAGAAAATTCTAGCAAGTAAGATAATTGAGAAATTATTTATGCTAACAATGGTAATGACCAAGATTGGACAACCTTACACTATAAGGATTCCCCTTATAGTAGGACAACCTGATTTCACCTTGGTATTTAACATGCATTTATGCAAACACTTAACAGGCTATGCAATATTAAAACTCTATGTGCAGAATTCCAGCAAACAATGAATTTCAGCATCTATGCAATCCTATCCTAATCCAACCATGCTCTAATACCCAAATGATGCGCCATGAAAATGCTTTCTATTGAGGATGAGTTAAAAGTTGAGCAATGAAAACCTAAACACATGAACTAGCTTTCAATCTAAGAGACTCAAGCAAGACCTAGAGAAAGATTGGTAATTATTAAACATATGCCACAATAATAACCAGATTGTCCTAAAAGAAGATTAAATCTAAGGCTAAAGGATTAAGAACCTAGAGGTTAACCTTCAATGGATCAGAAATGAAGTGATGAGAAAGATTTGTTACCAATGATGAGCTCTCTTTTTGAAGTGATAGACCCGTAGTAGCATTCGAATAAACCAATCCTGGATGAGAAGATGATCGTTCCGAGGAAATACACCCCATCCATTCGTGTTCCTCTGGCAGATGACGAGCTCTTGAACTCCGGATTAAAGAGAACCCTGCAAGGAAAGGATTAGAAATGGAAATTTTGAAAAGATCAAAACACAAAGAAAAGAGATCATAAGAATTGTTCTTCTTATGGAGGCTTGAGAAGCTCTTTGGTTGGGGTAGGTGGGATCCATGAAAGGGTCTCCTTGATGTCTTCTTCTTGGAAATGGAATTGATACTTGAAAATAGATGGAGGTTGCACGCCCAAAGAAGAATTGCTTTTCAAATTTCAAACTAGAATTTTATCTAAAGCTATAAGAGAACATCACAAATACTCGAGTAATGGCATGACAAAGACCTTCTCTTCATTTCATTTTTATCCCCAAAAAAAATCAACTCCATACAATGGGGCATTGGATCTCCTTTTATAAGCTACCAAGCCCTTTGTTTAAAATTTAAAAGAGAGGAGAGATACATGGGATGGTTGAGAGATACACGAGATAGTTGAGAGATACATGAGATGGTTGGAGAGATAAGGGGGGAAGTGGTTACATGAGGTGGAGGTTTAGTTTGGCCGTCCAAATTTGAATTTGACTCCTTCTTGGTCGCCCACTTCAATGGGTGAGGTGGCACATGTGGTGGCAATCCCATTAGGTGGCATTGCTTGATGATGTGGATGATGATGTGGCACCCTCTAAGCTTGGTGAAGTGGCATGATGATGTAGTAATCCCATGAGAAGTTGAGAGGTAGTTGCTTGGTAGTCATTTGATGGTAGTTGATTGTTAGTTGCTCTGGTAGTTGTCCTGGTAGTTGCCTTGCTTGTATTATTCTAACAAGATAAAATTGTTTTGCAAGTCGGGGTTGGATGTGCTGCATCAGGAGTCGATCCATAGTGAGTGAAGACCGTTGTCGGTGTCTGCACCATGAGGAAGATGCACGACTTCGCCTAGACGACGGAGTGCCAGGAGGCATTTGAAGAGATGAAGACATTGGCATCGCCGCCATTGCTTTCCTGGTCGGAGGAGGAGAAGAGCTCCTCCTGTACCTGGCGGTCACACCGGAAGATGTCAGTTCGGTCATGGTTCGGATGGATGACAAAGGGATACAGAAGCCGGTGTATTACACGAGCAAACTCCTCCGCGATGTGGAGCTCAGGTATTCTCGGTCTGAGAAACTGATTTTTGCGCTAATCGTGTCTGCCCAATGTCTCAGGCCTTATTTCCAAGCGCACCCATTGCAGTCCTGACAAATCAACCACTGAAAGCGGTGCTCAGCTGACCTGACATGTCTGGACGCCTGGTGAAGTGGGCGCTCAAGCTCAGTGTGTTCGACATCACCTACTGGCCGAGGTCGGCCATGAAGGCATAGGTACTCGATGATTTTTTGGTTGAGTGTGCAAGCCTAGGCGAGGGGCCGGAATAGAACCCCCAAGACTAGCAGCCAGAGCCTAGACCAGAGGAAGATGCCTGGATCCTTCATGTGGATGGAGCTTCGAACTCCGGTGGGAGTGGAGCCGGATTCATCCTAGCCAACGACGAAGGGGTCATCGTCGAGTGTGCGCTCCGTTTCCAGTTCACCGCCACCAATAACCAGGTGGAGTACAAAGCCTCCTCGCGGGCTAAGAGTGTCCCACGAGCTAGGCGTGGCCTACCTCAGGGTCTTTACCGACTCGCAGCTAGTGGCCGGGCAGGTCTCGGGGGAGTACGAGGTGTGGGACCCCCAAATGGCGAGGTACCTGGAGCTTGTACGAACGAGCACGAAAGGTTTTAGGCGCTTTAGCTTCTTCCCTATTCCTCATGGGGAAAACGCTCACGTAGACGCCCTCTCTCGCCTAGCAACCCTGTCGGACTCATCACTGGCCGAGCTTACATAGAGCATCTCAAAGCCCCGAGCTATGAGACACCCATGGAAGTCTAGCAGGTCAACCCAAGCCCAACTGGATGGATAAGTACATCGAGTACATCACCAACTGCACCACCTTGCCAGAGGATCGCATGGCGGCCGGCCTCATTAAGAGGAAGGCCGCATGTTTCGTATTGATGGACGAGCTACTGTATCAGAGGTCCTACTCCTATCCGCTCCTTAAGTGTCTGAGACCCACCGAAGCCATCCTTGTACTCCAGGAGATCCATGAGGGCATCTGCGGGAACCATGTGGGGGGTAGAATGCTGGCGTATAAGGCCCTCCATCAAGGCTATTTCTAGGAGACGATGAGAGAAGACACTGCTGACTTCATGAAGAGGTGTGACCGATGTCAGTGACACGCTGTGGTGCAGCGTCAACCTGCCGCTCCACTCTCCCAGCTTTCCGTCCCATGGCCATTCGCTCAGTGGGGCATGGATCTCCTCTGACCTTTTCCCACGGCATCCAGGCAAAGGAAGTTCCTGATCGTGGCTATCGACTACTTCACGAAGTGGGTCGAGGCTGAGCCCTTAGCCCGAATTATGAAGGCAAATGTCACCAATTCCTTTGGAAATCATTATCTGCTACTTTGATTTGCCCCACACCATCATCACCGACAACAGATACCAGTTTGATTGTCGAGAGTTCAAGAAGTTTTGCGACGACCTTGGGAGCCTCATCGTTTCACCTCGGTGGTGCATCCTCAAACAAATGGAGACGCCGAGGTAACAAACAGGATCATCCTGCAAGGCCTCCGGACAAGGCTGGACCAGGCTAAGGGGAGGTGGGCAGAAGAGCTTCCAAGCATCCTGTGGGCATACACACTATCCAAGGACGGCCACAGATGAGACCCCCTTCACCCTCGTCTTCGGGGTGGAAGCGGTTATTCCAGTAAAGCTCAGCCTGCCGACCTTGTGCGTGGAGCAGTACGACGAGGCGGAGAACCTGGCGCGGTTGCTACTGAACCTGGACCTTCTTGAATAAACGAGAGACAGGGCCCGGGTTCGGATGGTGGCTTATCGGCAATGAGTGGCCAAATATTACAACTCCAAGTGCGACTGAAGTCCTTCCGCCAGGGGGACCTAGTGCTACGCTACGCCGAAGCTTCCCAACCGCGGGAGTGCGGCAAGCTCTCCCCAAATTGGGAAGGCCCTTATAAGTGGTGAAGGCACTTCCCCACGGGGCGTACTACCTGGAGGAGCTAGGCGGATCCCGGTTCCCGTGGACTTGGAACGCCTCAAACTTGAGGATATATTATCAATAGTGTAAGACTCCTTAAACTTCAATAATAAAGTCTTTTTTTTCACCAAATGCCTATTCTCGTCTCGTAGGACAATCGCCATCCAGCTTTAGGTTTGCCGAGCATGGGTACGGCGAGAGATCCGCGAAGGCACGAAGCCCCTCTCACAAAAATCCTGGAGTTCGGTCCGGAATGTTGCACAGAATTAAATTCTGACATGCGGCCCTGGAGTTCAGTCCGAAGGAGGTCCCAGAGACTTAGATTCCGGTCCTACAAAAATCCTGGAGAACAGCTCGTAGGTCGTGCAAGGCTCAACTCCAGCCTGCAGACCCAGGGTTCAGTCCAGAAGTTCGCGTGGAACCTGGTTCCAAAATGAGTCCCGGACCTCGGTCTGGAAGGTGGAGTAGAACCTAGTTCGTCCACGAAATCACGGAGTTCAGCCCGGAATGCACCATGGGACTCAGTCCCGGTGGCTGGCACCGGGGTTCAGTCCGGAAGATGCAAAAAAAAAAGGGAATGAATTAATGGAAGAATATCTTCATTTCTATCAAAAAGTTTCTTACAAAAAAAAGGGGGGGCCCGACAGGCCGACTGACCCAAAGAAGAAAAAAAAAAACAAGTTCATACAAAGGCAAAGTGAAAACAAATGGAGCCGCAGGGCTACTTTGCTGCAGCCACATCCTCCTCCGGGTGGGGGGCACCCTCTCCGCCGGTGGCATCGCCAGAAGGCTGTTCAGGGATCGCCACCTCAGCAGCCACCGTAGTTGAAGCTCCCTCGGTGGGCTCCTCCCTCCGACCACCCAGAACGACTCCGCTGAGGTCGAGCTCGGGGAAGAAGGAACTCACCTTTTCCCAGCACACCTCGAAGCCCTTCAGAGAACGATCCTGGGACCCCTGGAAGTCCTCAGGCGCAAGCTCGGTGACCCAGCACAGGAAGCCAGGTTTCAACCCCTCTCTTCCTCACACTTCTTTCATCTAAATCTTCTCTAAGCATGGAAATCCTTCAGGAACCTGCCTTAGTGGGCCTGTTCCATCTTGCCGCTCTCTAACTTGATCGTCGGAGTGCCCCTGCCGGAATCCCCGGCCCGGGTCTCTGACCTTGTTTTGCAGGACTGGAGGCTTGAAGATCTCAAGTAGGAAAGTCCGAGAACTGTCCAGCTCACAAGCTACAGGCCACCGCGGTAAGATGGCAACACATAATATCAAGATTATGCCAGAGTATATTATGCTCCCAATAAGGTAAGTCAAAGAATATGCTTCTTTTCTTCCATAATGTTTAGTATGCTGATGGATAGATTCTGTCATTATATCATCATCATTTTCAACTTCAAAGAATTATCCGGATCCTCGAACACTGATGTATCTAAAGTGCAGCATTGACTTCCTCTGATACTTCTTCTTGTGCTGAATCTCAACATCATCTCTTCCTTGCTTTTTAGAGGACTTTATCATCTTTTTGTAACTATGTCTGATATCAAGCATTTGTCTATGAATATCAAAACCAGAAGGTTGAATCAGAGCAGATCCTAACTTTATAGTATTATCAAATAAATCCTTCTGAAATTAAAATGGATGATTTACTTCTAACCATCGATGATGTCCCATATAACAAAACTTTCCTTCATGTTTTAAGCAAATTGAATGGGTTGATTCACCATAAGAAAGACATGCACTCGTCCCTTAGTGCTCCAGCCAGATAAATTAGCATATACAGGAAATCATTAACAGTCCATAATAGAGCTGCCCGCAGTTTGAATATTTTGCCATTCAAAGCATCAGTTGCACTAATACCCTTCCATAATTATTTCAATTCATCTATCAAAGATTGCAAGAAAATATCAATATCATTACCTGGACCCTTATCACCTGGAATGACCATTGATAAAATAAGTAAAGATTGTTTCATGCATATCCATGGTGGCAATTTATAAAATCAGAACAACTGGCCAAGTACTATAGATAGAACTTAAGGTTCGAAATGGATTGAATCCATCACTAGCTAAACCCAGCCTGACATTACGAGCATCAAAACAAAATTATATCTGTCATCAAATGCTTTTCATGCTAAACTATCCACTTGGTATCTTAGCATTCCATCTTTTGTACGTCCTTCATCATGCCATTTCATTGACGAAACTATCTTTGATGATGCATAGATCCTTTTTAATCTAGGTACAAGAGAGAAATAATGCAATACCTTGGCCAGTTTTTGTTTAATTTGTGTTGCATCTAATTTATTTAATCCCTCACTCTCATTTTCTTTTAGCTTCATCCTCGTGAACATCCATATACATGGCACGACTCTTGATCGGCATATTCTTTCCGATATAATATACAATCATTTGGACATCTATGAATCTTTTCGTATCCAAGATCCAATTTCTTTACTATTTTTTAGCTTCATAACAAGATGTTGGTAAACTAATACCTTTAGGAAATGCATCCTTTAACAACTTGAGCAACATAGTAAAATCCTTGTCAGACCATCCATTCAAGTATTTTATATGAAATAAATATACAAAAAAAGAAATTTTTGAAAAGTTCTTGCAACTAGCATATAATTCTTGACCTGTATCTCTTATCAGCTTCTAATAACGATCTGTTCCAATATTAGTTGGGGAGGGACTTCCCATTATGTATAGATTCAGTAAATATAGGACCCTCAGGTAGCCCAGCTGTTACTGTCCTCCACTGCAATCTCCAGGATTTTGAGCACCATATTCAAAAGCATCTCTGAGCAAACCCCTGATATCATCATCTCTTGCAAGATTTTTCTGTTGGTTACTGGATCCAAAATCAAGTATATGTTCCATGTTAGAGGTTTGATTACATGTAGATGGTAACCTTGACTCTTCATGAAAAAACCACTCTATATAACCTCTTAAAAAACCATTCTATATCAAATGTTCTTCAATAGTATTTAGATATAGTGAATTGGAATTTACACATTTTTTGCATGGATAGAATCTTTCCATTGATGCTACTTCTCTCCATACCAATTTAATGAAATTCTGAACTCCATCCAAATATTCTTTGCTATTATATAGGTCATTTATTGTATCAAACGATACGGAATCAGAGTTCTAGAAAAAATTTCGGTAGTATTTTTCTTTAGTTCTTTCCATACAAGTAAAAATGTATGAGAAGAACTAAAAGGAAATACTGTCTGAAATATATTTGGAACTATATCCAAAATGCTTTATAAGAACCAACGAAGGTTCTGGTTCCGGTGTTACCCGGCCTCCATCGTCCTATCCGGTGCTGACACGTCCCCCTCTACTTTTCCTCCCAAGAGAGGCCGTGCCACCCCCATCTTTATCCAGTCCACCTCTATCGCCCTATCCATAAGTCGGTAAGTGTTTGTTTACTGTTTAATACCGGGTTACGGGGTTAGGATTTTTTTTTATAAAAAATTATGGCCACAGGCTGACCCGGTCCTAACCCAATTCAGCCCATGGGCTACAAGGGCCGGGCCAAAAATCCCGGTTACATAAATGGGCTAGGTTTTTCTAGCTCAACTCAGCCCATTTACAAGGTTAAATGGGCTGGCCCATTAGCTCTGGCCCATTTTGATAGGTCTATCCATATCCAATCCATTTTTAGCCCTATATACATTCCATAAAAGCAAAAAATAAAATGTCATGAAAGATAGTAGGCATAGCCACAAAACATCATTTAAATGGTGAACCATATAAAAGTAACTGAGCCGGCAACATCATTTGTCTCCCAATAAACATATCTAAACTCTAGAGAGGCACATCCCTATGCCATCTTTTGAATATCATGAAGTAGAGGATGAGAGCACTGGCTCCCGGTTGCCCTTGAATCCATCCTACCACTATGGCAGAGTCACCCTCAATGATGAGATAATTTACTAATAGAATCTATCTTTTGAAGATAATGTCAGCCTAAGTCATCCTCAATTTTACTTCAAGGATAGAAATGTCAAAAAGATAGCTCTAACCAACTACTAGAAGGTTCGAACTTGGATGATGGATGATAAAACTTGCATAGCTATATATTGTTATTGAAGTTTAGCTAGCTAATTAGGGGTGGCAAAATATGACCCAACTCACCAACCCGATCCATGTTCAACTTGCCATAACAAAGTTTGGATTTGGACTTGTTTCCGCCTAGATCGCCATGGCCTGTAGCTCTCACGTGGCACCGAATATGGGTTTCCCGCATCTCGTCATCTGCATGCACCCGGTCCTGCAAAAGAAGGGAGACCCAGGTCGAGGATCCCAGCTGGAGCACTCCGACGGTCAAGTCAGTAGACGATCAAGGGAAACATATCCTCCTTGGTGGATCCCCCGTTGGTCTCCGCTCTTAGAGGATTTAAGAGATGATGGAATGAGTGTTGGGAGAGGGAGAGAGTATGCGACGATGGCTGCCACCCGTGGTGGGGTCTTTTTGGGAGCTCTTCCATCTCAGCTTGGCTAAGTGCTTTCCCACCGTGGCTTGTCCCGTTCCCCCTCCCCCTTCCCCCACTTACCTTTGCCAGGCCCTCTTTTTCCTTTTCTTCCCCTAAGCGTGTGAGGCGTCCTCTTCTTCACCTAGGCTTGTGAGGCTATGATAGGCCTGAGAGGCTAGGGTAGGCCTGTGAGACTATGATAGGCCTGTGAGGCTTCAGTGTAGTTCTCCTTTATAGAGGATGCAGGCGGCGTGCTACAAGACATGTAGCAAGTCCGGCGAAGATGATGACTTTACGTATCGAGTTGCCATCCAGGCCTCCTCTATATATGCTCTTTAGGTAGCGTGCCTGAGGTGCTAAGGTAGGCATAAGTAGGAGGACGGACTTCATGCTAGACTCCACGCGTGGCCGAGGTGGGTGGAGCCGGACACAAAATGTGCCGAACTGAGGGGCAATTAGACCTGTCAAAATGGGCCAGAGCCCATGGGCCAACCCATTTAACCCTATAAATGGGTTGGTCGGGCTGGAAAAAAGTGATCTATTTATGTAACCGGGCTTTTTGGCCGAGCCCTTATAGCCCACGGGCTGAATTGGGTTAGGGCCGGGTCAGCCCATGGGCCATAATTTTTTTTAATAAAAAAAATTCTAACCCCGTAACCCGGTATTAAACAGTAAACAAACACTTACCGACTTACGAATAGGGTAAT